>CM032897.1:7436489-7823989 GCA_019176425.1 Megalops atlanticus | reverse complement strand
TACAGAACTGTAGTATACAGTACAGTATACAGTATACTGTAATTACATGCCCTCTCCACCAGGAGGAGGAGGAGCCAGAATATGAAGAGCCTCCTGAGCTACCTGATCGGCCCCAGGACCTGCTGGAGGAGGAAGCGGACCTGGAGCAGGGGCAGCAGGATGAGGAGCCAGCAGGCTGGGGGGGCGACCCGGAGCAGGGCATCGAGGTGCCCCCTGCTCCAGGTAAGCTTATGGAGGGCTTCCTCTTTGGGGGCTGTTGCTTTTTATTCCCATTACCATGGATGATTTGCATTAAAGGCTAATAAGGGAAACTCAAATTATACTTTACAACTGCGATTTAAAACACTGGGGAGGGGGTATTAAAATTATTCTCCAATACTGTAAATAGTAATGCTAAGTTCTTTAAACAGTTGAATTAATGACGGTGAGTGTAACCTCCTGCTGTTTCTCTGTTTCAGCTGTTGAAAATGACTATGAGGATCTGAGCAGTGGTGTTTGTGCCACGGCGCTTTATGACTACCAGGGGGGTAGGTATTGCGTTTTTCACTTAGCAGAGGCCTTTACCTAAAACCATGTATAATTAACTTGTTGTTTTTACGTATTTATATTATCATCTATTTTAATGTTTAATGAAGTGGTTCAGGTAAATGAGGGATCTTGTTCTGAGGTTCTGCCAATGGTGCCTTAGCCAGCATTTGAACCTGGTGCACTCCAATACAACGCAGATCATAACTGTGGCCTATGCTGACTTCCTGAATGGGTGCTTGCGGTTGGTTGCGCTGGTGTCCTGGGCGACCGCCTTGCCTACAGAACGTGAAACTGCCAACACCCTTAGCAGGCATTCAGGAAAGAGGAGTGTGACAAAATTTTCTGTCTTCCTCTTCCCCTCGCCGTGCAGAGGGGGATGACGAGATCTCCTTCTTCCCGGACGACATCATCACCAACATCGAGATGATCGATGAGGGCTGGTGGAGGGGCCACTGCCGCGGGCGCTTCGGCCTCTTCCCCGCCACCTTCGTGCAGCTGATGCAGTGAGAAGTTTGAGGCACAGGCACACACACACACACACACACACACACACACACACACACACACACACACACACACACACACACAAAAATGCTGGTTCAGTGTACCAAGACAGAGCTGGTTTAAAGGCGAAACAGCAAAAGCTCTGCACTGATTTTTCCACTGATGTTTCATGGCTAAATGGTGTCGCTGCATTGAGGTGTATAACGCTTTAACTTCAGCTCTTTTAAAGGTCAGTTTTGAGCAGGTGAATCATGGATTAGTACTTTTTAACTGGCTGAAATTTGATTTCATAAGAATACATCATCAAACAGGTGCCTTTCATAAGGTGTCAGTGGACACTTTGTTTTGGCTCAGAGCATCAGGGTACGCCTTCATCCATGCAATAGTAATGTTCAGTTTTGCCTTTTACTACATTTCAGCTTGTTTAAGTCCTTTAATAAATAGACCACCACTCCATGAACATTGGCACCACTGTCAGAGATTTATTTTAAAACACATTTTGTTCACAAATCCACTTATAGCCATATTTTCTCATAGCTTCTTATAGCCCAGCGATACATTTTTAACATTGTAAAACTTAAATTGTTTATTGTCTTTTTATTTAGATATTATACACAAACCTCACTTGAAATGTAAAAAAAATGTTATTCATTTTGCTATTAAATACAAAAATCATTTTATGAAATGGGAAAATAAATACAGTGCTTTCTGAAACTCATGGCTCCTGTTCTTGTCCCAGATGGCAGCTCCATCCAGTGGAGCTTCACTTTCCTCTCCCAGCAATAACTGTCCATAGCCGTGCTATGTACCTTCTCTGTTGAGATAGCACCAGCCAGTGATGAATTACATTGATGCAAACTGTTTTATGCATTCAGATGAATCTCAAATTGTCTGCGATGAGGGGAGTCCTGAATGCTCAAATGGGCACAAACAGAAAAGGGAGCACTACAGGCTGGGTTCAATCCCAACCATGTCAGCTGCCGACAATGACTGGGAGTCAATAGCAGCGGAACAAATTTGCTTCATTATAAGGGAGATACAGGGGAGGGTTGATGAGCCAGGCTCTTAGTTGGCTCCACTGCTCATCAGCGACCCCTGTTGCAGTTCTCCCCACATAAAGCTGTGCAGGAAGTGTCATCTTCTGACTGAAGTTTGCGCAAGCTTAGCACAGGAGCTGCAGTGTGAAAAGAAGTGGTGGCTGACATCACGCGTTTCAGAGGAAATCACGTTTGTTCGCACCCTTCCACATTTACAGTAGGGGTTGCGGCAATAGGGGTGACATCTAAGGACATAACTGGGCATTCAAAATTGGGAGAAAAAGGGGAAGAAAATCATTGGGCATTCCAAATTTAAGAAAAAAAAAGTGTTTACAATGAGGTGGGGGTGATGGACCTCAATCCTCACATTGTATGACACCACCTGGGTGATATCATGGTGACAACCATTACGCATCTAAACTGTGGTGGAGAGGGAGGAATTTATTTTGCTGGCTGATATCCAGACCGAAGGGGCCAGACTGGGGAATCTGCCAGGACGCCAGACACAGTGACGTCACTCTCCTTCACTGCTGGATTGGCTCAGTGGTCCGAGTTTTAGCCGAAGGACAGCTGCCCGCTGAAGTCCCTGTCTCTGTCCCGAAGGGGTTGCTGTGGTGCAGAAGGGAACCGCAGTGTGAGTATACCTACAGCTTACCTTCACCATCCACAGATTTGAAGTCTGTAGTTATGTGTAGACCCATTCCGTATTCCCTGCCCGTTACTTCACACATACACATGAATCGCCTCCATACAGCGTTGCTATATTGTTTTAGCGCCTTGAGCAAGGGCCCTTTGAAGATAAGCCTTTAGTATTGGTCAGGTACGGTGGCAGCAAACCGTTTTGCAGGAATTTATAGAATGGGTCCCCCACAAATGATAAGGGTCTTGTGTTTACAGTCAAACACTTGTGCCTTTCATCCTTGTTGGAAAGGCAAGAGATGGCAGTCACAGCACGAATACCAATAAGACTGAAAGCTAACGTTCTCTGAAAGTAGAACCTTTTAAATCCACCGTCTCCATGAATCCAGTTTAAAACCTGGGAGCATATCGGCCTGCACCTCCTAAGGATGCTGTGTTCGATCACGCCCTCGTAGGGACAGAGCTGGTGTGATGATGGTATTAGGAGAAAAGTAGAGTGGAGACAGTTGCCCACCGTTAGCTCGTCTTCATTGTCACCCCTCTCTTCCTCACTGTCCAGATCCTGCTCGCTGGGGTCATAGCTATACAGAGGGATCAGCTTGTGACGTAGCTCATCAATCCTGAGCAAAACACAAAGTGGTGAGGGAGAGAGTGTGATCACAAATGCTTATTTATTTTTTAGTTATTAGTACCAATTGCCAGTGACCAGTAATTGTGTATATTACTGAAATTGCTATATTATGAGACTTGCATAAGCAGTTATCTAAGATTGCTCCGTGTTACCTTTTAGGTGAGTGTATGACACAGGTTGTCCTGTACTTGCTTGTGTGCTGATTTTGCATTACATTTTATAGAGCTATGGGGCTTACCCTTAATAAGGTCATCTCAGCAATGTTAACCCGTTAGACACCATCATTTTTGATTTATGGTGGAATGCGGTGAGCTGTATGCCTGAGCTGTAAACAGTTATATTTATGTCTTTCCATGGTAATCGTCAGGGAGCATATGTGATCCTACCCTGTGTTAAATGGTCAATTTCCAAATGGCCAATATTCAGTTTAACACATTTCTGCAGGCCAGTCCACCCTCAGAAAAGACGTGGATGCAGTTATGGAGAGGGAACTCACCTTTGCCGCCTTCTTATATAAGCTCCCTTGGGAAAGAGATGAAGGTCAGGGCACATATTAGACACATATTAAATATAAGTCAGCATTTCTCATTTTGAACAGGTTTTGTGACAACAAGGTACAGTTGTACACAGTGTTTACATGCTCATAGCAGAACATGCTGAGAAATGTTCATGGAAGCATTACCAGTGCTACCAGTATCCCCAACAGGGTGAGGCCCAGGAAGGGGATCAGCATGTACGGTAGGCCAGCTCTGGGAGTCAAGGGCTGGAGGTCAGGGGTTGTGTTATTGCTCATGGCTGGGCTGTTTTACTTCTGTTAGAAGAACAGCAGTGGAGAGAAACGGGTGTCAGCTGCCACTGGGAAATCGCTGAACTTATGCACATCCAGATTCAGCAGGGCATGCACAGCTCTCAGAATGATAGGCTGGCATTACATTCACATCCAGACTTACTATTAAGCGCAACATTTTGGGTACTTTCTTTTAAAAGTACACTAAATGTCAAGGTGACTTCTTAATGCCACCACGCTGGACGTCATAAACTCTGCAGGTACGCAGTGTCTGATCATGCATACACAAGGAATTAGGAAGTGTCGTGAAATTAGAAAACATGGTGAGCTCAAACACCTTTCTATAAAGATTTTGTCTTACAAATTTTGGAAACGTCCAAAGCTACGTGTCCAGCTTACCTTCACGGGCCCTGTTATAGTGCAGGCTCCAGAGATGAATGCTCGTCAGACGCCAACATTTCTCAGAATGCAGTAGAAGGGGAAACTACACACACGCAACGGATGAAACACGCCTCCAGTAGTCTACCTCCTACAACCTGAACAATGGCATTCCTGAGCTGGGTGTGCACAGCTGAGTACAGGGAAGGATGCACCGTGACTGCTTAGAAGAATTTTTTATAACATGGTAAAAAAAAAAAAAAAAGTCACTCCTCGTCAATTTTAGCCATTTTTGTCCCGTAGCAATGAATATATTCTGAGAGGGAAATGGAACTTAATGAACTGTAATCTTCAGAATAATTTTAATCAGTATATCAAAAAATGAACACTTTTTAAAAATTATTTTTGTTAATATCATACACTTGAAGTGCCGGGAACTACACAAAGTGTCAAAAACTTCAGCCCCAAAAGAAACAACCCACACTTTAGCCCCGTGAAATTAAGCTGGCAGTCTCTAAAAATAGCAGCCTTTAATTGCAGGAAGACCACAAACAGAAAGGTTCTGAAACGCTGCTGTTCAAAATCAACAAAGAACAAACAGGACCAGTCAGACAACTGCAATGTCCCAAAGGCTTCAGCATGCTCACTTTTTGCAAACCGGAAAAACACCGCTTTACTCTGAAGGAAGTGATCCACCTCAAGACCTCAGATGACCTTGCCAAATCTCAGATGGCTGTCACAACAAATGATTGAAGCATACACAGAATGTGGAATCATTGCTTTGTTTCAGGTAAACACAGGCAACAGGATGTACAAAGGATCTGCCTTTCAAAGCTACCTTACACAAGAGCTGAGGAGGTATACTGGGACATAAAATGTGTCATATTTTTGGACAGATGGTGAATTTTGTATTTTTGTTAACAGCTTAAACCAAATCCTTCAAAAAGAGAAAAAAATTCATGTTTTGAATTTTCTCATACATGGAATTTTTTTCTTTAACAGATACAGAGCCCAGTTTATGAAAAATATATACAAAATACATCAATATAGACTGTTGATTCTTGCAAGTTATGTTAGCCTACTGCTAACATGCAGCGCAGAACCGAGGAACATATGCGTGATTAAAATGTGTTTAAAATGCCACACTGTTCCTATATAAATCCCTTTTCTTGTTTATGCCAATGCTTAGTTATTTGTGAATTTCAATAACACTATCTATATACTCTGGATCTGTCTATTAAAATAGGTCAAAAGGCACACTGCTGTAGGTTCAATAAAGAGTAAATATAGGCCTGATGGATACCTTGAAACTTTGGACAGCAACTGATATTCAGTCAAGCAATCCATTCAGTGTATGTCCCTTAATTCAGTGATCTCACAGGAGCTTATATTTTTAATCCAGACCAGAATTTCCTGTACAAGTCTTGAGATTTTGCAGACAGTTGACTGGATGTTCAGAAATCCAGGGTTCCTAAAGGTCCTTATGCTTCTCATTGTCCTATCTCATCTGTTATGTTTCAGTGTTGGAAAGTATAGTTATACTTTCCTCACTTCACAGAAGACGACTGACCCTCACCATCCCCTGTGTTATGTAATTCTATTAATTTACTCCTGGCTGTACAATCAACATATGGCCAACATATAAACACTTGTCACACTTTACTCATCTTTTCCATACAATTTCTTTGTATCGCAAGATGTTACTGTTACTGTCTAAAACAGTATCAGTTCATTTTCAGTTCGTCTTTCATCCAGACTCAAGTCTACCAGGCCAGTCCCTTCTTCTTCTTGGCCTTTCCTTTCTTGGCATTGCGTTTCCCCTTTATTTTCTTAGCCTGCCGTTGGCTCATCCATGTGGGGTACTGTCCATGCTCGTCCAGCAGGGTCTTCTTGTTCCGCTTGCTATCCATGTCCATTTTAGAGGCGTCTGCTGCACAGAAACACAATCAGGGTTGTCTTACAATCTCGACAAGGACTGGACTTCTCATCACAGACCACAACTACACACAATAGGTAAACAAAGAGGATAAAACAAATCAAATATAAACCAAGAAAATGACAAAAAACCATAAAAGTTCAAATAAATATTTGAATTTAAAAGCCAACTTAAACTGCCAAGAACCAGTATCAACTGTGTATCAACATAACACATTTTTCTCCAGTCAACACATCTGCGAGGTGGACACTTTTCTCCTATAACTCACCATCGTCACCTTCCATGTCCACGTCCTCTACCTTCTCCTTCACTTTTTCGGCGGGCACCACCGTGGCGATCTCCTGCACGTCCTTCATAGCGATCTCGCCCTTCCCGTCCAGACCCAGGACTGTCTTCAGCCGGGCCAGCTCTTTGGGGGCATTCTTCTTCCTCTTCTCCGCCCTCATCTTCCTCTTCCACTTGCTGCGCAGGCTTTTGGCCATTTTAATTAAGTCTGGAAAATTAAGTCTGGGGAAATGAAATTCAATTAAGTGTGCGAGCGGGGAAAAACGGAAATGTCACTAACATAAGCTTCGAAAAAGAAGAATGAAATGCCTAAATTAGCAACATGAACACAACCTTAGAAAACCCTAACAAACGAGTCTGACTGCGGTCACATTTGTACCCATACTGTACAGTATGACTGTCTAGTTACCAAGCTAGCCAATTTATTCATCTAACAAGTTGTCAGTGAAACGACTGGAAACAAAGCAAAGCAAGTTTGTTTATTTCAACATCTTTTTAGCGAGCTCGCAACGTCGTTTAGACTACTTGCTAAATAGCTGGCAAGCCAGCAGTTTTGCTTTTAAACGAAGACAGCAGAGCTAGCTAACTTGAGCTAACGAGAGAACTGAGCTGCGATAAAGGAAATTGTTTCTTCCTAGTTTGGTGTCGTTATTCTACGATATTTTGACGCATTATTACTTAGTTCATTATGCAAAATTTGCACCTCTATGGTGAAATTGTAATAAAACGCAGTAAACATACCTACCAATAACTTAACGTGATATTCCCAACAATTCTTCCAAACACACGTGTATTGAGTTTACAACAACCGTAAAGCACTTTGGTAGTATGTTACGTCATTGGCAAAAGCCGTCGCTGATTACACGTCACACTTCAGCAAGGAGAGGAGTTGAAGCTAGGATATCTGCACACTAACGTTAAAGCACACATGCTGCTAAGACCGTATTTTAACAATCAGCGGTGACAGCTAGTAACCAAAATCAGTCTCCTCGATTTAAAAGGGGCATCATCATGACATTCTTTTAATATAATATCCTTATTTGTTACATTCATATTTTTAATATATTAGACTTGGCTGTTTTGTAACAGTAAGTAAGAAGACCTCTCAAACTATTTATCCGATTTTTCGGTTTTCATCCCATTAATCAATCTGTTTTGACATTTTAAGTTAGAAAAAAAAAAAAATCACTTACCAACCTGAGTTTGAGATTGAAATCAAAATCAAAAGTAGCAGATCCCAGCTCTCTTTTCTTTATTTATTTATTGGATTGATTGGATTTTTATTAATGAGTTATGTATTTTTTTATTTTTATTTTTTGTATATTCTGGTTATCCAGTACCATCCACGGTCCAACAAAATGTCTCCCTGTCTGATTGAAGGGTTTCTCTGAAGCACTCAAGACCTGATAAATCAGAGTCAGCGTCTGATAGACAGGGATGAACAGGCATACCGGTTAGACTCGAAGTGCACTTTTCTCATTCCTCCTTGCTGACCTACTGCAGTTCAGCTGGAAGAATGCCTGCATTAAAGGTATCACATTTACCTATAACTAAAGAGTGAAACTGTGTAGGCTTAACATGTACTTATTTTCACTTACCACTAGCAAGGGTTAACGTTGATAAGAGTGTGCTTCAGTTTCAGACTTATTCCAGTACCTTTCTTTATTCTGATTTGAATTCCAGGCTGTTTGCTTTAGGCTATCATGAGTGTGGTTAGTATGAGTAGGCAGGAAAATGTGGCAACAACCTAGTATTGTGATTGGTTCAGTAATTGGGTGTGGCATTTTGATTGGTGGACTAGTTAGTTATAGCACGAGTAAGCATAAGAATGTGGTAACAACACAGCCATTTATTGGCTGACTAATTAGCAAGGGGGGTATAAGAGCTGATGTTGTGCCTGCTGTGCTAGTTGAGAGGGGGTGTGACTTAAGTGGGGGAGGGAGAGGGAGAGGGAGAGAGGAGAGGGAGAGGGAGAGGGAGAGGGAGAGGGAGAGGGAGAGAGAGACACACACAATCCTAAGCCTGGTGATGTGGCATATACATCTTACCCTCTTACCTCCATGAAGGGATTTGCTTCAGGGGAGATAGAGGCTCACCACATCCCCAATCTCTGGTACAGTCTTGGCAGCTGTGCACTTCCAGAGGGTCAGGCAATCAAAACCTTACAGCACTAAGACTGCACAATCCTTGCCAGCTGAAGAGATAGGGTCAGGCCCTTTTCAGAACTTCCACCAAAATGAAGTGGAAAAATTTCTCCCAAAAAAACCATTATGTTAAAAACATGGTATTAGTTTCTGGTAGTAATCAAGTGCCTGCATCTTTATAGCTAAGGGAACTAAGGCCTTAATGTACCGGTTAAAGGCAACAATTCAGTTGATGTCATTGTTTTTGTGTTTGCAAAACCAGGCCCTTAACTAATATTGTACATTGTGTGTAGCGTCTAGCTATGTTGCCTCAGTGACTTAACATTATTTTGCACAAAGTAACAGCAATCTCACGGTAGGAGAAGGAACGTCTGATCTGCATCACCATACAAACATTTTTCCTGGAAGGCCTGTCATACTGGGTATTTGACTGCCAAAACGGAAACCAAAAGACAACATGCAGTACCGGTAAACCCTTTGTCGGATCATTCTATCTTTATGCGTAATACACATGCTCCAAATAGTTTTGCAGTGTGGTGCTGGCCTGTTGGAGTGGGTTTAGGTTAGATGGTTGTCAGGATTAGCAGACACTGTTGACATTAAATGGCATGACTGACGCAAAGAGGAGAATCGCCAGTAGTGAGGCCACTTGGATCCAGTGTGAGATTTATACAACACTGTGATAATTTAAAATAAAAACATATGTATAAATATAACTGCTTGACACTGACCACAGAAATGTTACTATCAACAGTACCACAACGGCTGTTTAGTCTGTGACAGTGGTCAGTTCTAAATAGGGTGGCAGTGTAGCATAGTGGTAAAGTGCAGGGTTTGTAATCAAAAGGTTGCCAGTTTGATTCCTGTAACCTACAATTCCCTCAGTAAATATCCAGCTGTATAAATGGGTAACATGCTAAAATTGTAATGTGCATAATTTGCTCTGGAAAGGAGTGTCTGCAAAATGACAATGATGTAAATGTGATATCAGGTGTTTCCCACCAACAGAGGTGGTTAGCATCTAATTAAGATAGTTACTGGGAAAGCATGGTGAAATCCCATTCTTTTGCCAGTAACCTTAAACGTCAATGCTTGACCGACTTCCTTGTTTCATATTGTAAGAGGGCCCAAGTGTTGTGTCAGAGGTGGCATGGTCCAATAACATGCCTTGATTTGTCAGCACCCTCCCTGACTGAAGGGTTTCTCTTAAGCACTGAATACCTGATAAGTCAGAGTCAGCGTCTGATAAACAGACCAGGATGAACAAGCATACCGGTTAGACTTGAAGTGCAGTGCAGCGAGTGCTGTCTGGGTAAAGTTTTCTCATTCCTCCTTACTGACCTACTGCAGTTCAGCTGGAAGAATGTCTGCATTAAAGGTAACACATTTACCTATAACTAAAGAGTAAAAACTGCATAGGCTTAACATGTACTTATTTTCGTTTATCACTGAGTTAACACTAGCAAGGGTTAACATTGATAAGAGTGTGCTTCAGTCTCAGACTTATTAGAAATGTTTTGATTTGTGAAAATGTGTCAGTTTTAAAATCCTTGAAAAAAAATATGGCAAAAACAAACCCAGAAAGCAGAATCAATCATGAAACAACTGGTGGTGCAAATGAGAGAAACGGAATACCTGAGTGTTGGTGAATGAATGTCGTAGGTGACAGTACTGTATGTTTTCTGTGTCCGCACCAGCAGCAAACAGAGGTTCAGGTTAAATTAATTTGCCATTTTTGGAGAAAAGAATAAGCCGGTGCAGAAAGGGAAAAAAAGAAAGTTTGCAGGAAACGCACATGAAGTTTAAATAATGCCGGTAGTTACTGAATAATGCATGTTCAACCTCCAGTTTTATAAACACAGTTAATCATTAGACAGCCTAATGTCTCTGTGTTCACAATATCCACTGGCTGCAAGGGTGTAGTTTGCTTAGCAGTGTTAATGTGCTTTTCAAAATCAATCACACTCATTCTACAACAGAAAAAGAGGTTTTGTCTGTGGCTTAATGTTCGGATTCATGAGTCACTTGTAATATTCACCATTGTACCTGATAAGCTTCCCCAAGAAGACAATTCAGCTTTCTGCCACTAAAATGATATCACAATTAAGACAAGCTACATAAAACAGTTTGGGGAGTATTGCCTTACGAGCTGAGAAAAACACTTAGACAGAACAATGCCATCCAATGTTTCCCAGAGTCTTTTGTGTAAGTCTGCCAAATATTTTTCCCTATTAACTGTCTGACAGAATTTGTTCTTTCAAACTTCTCATACGAGTCTCACATGGAGAAAGTCTCCATATAGGGTAACTGCAATTCAGCTCTTTTAGATTATTGGAGACAATGTAGATAGCTATTTTAGTTGTATAGTATGTTAAAACAACAGATGCAGTGATATTTCCCCATATGTAGCAGATATCTTTGTGTTATAGTAAAAATGAAAGCAATTTTCTTTTATGGAATGATTTACATTCATATTGTATTGACGCTTTGTGTGTGTGTGTGTGTGTGTGTGCGCGCGCGCTATAGCATGGCTAAAGAATTATAAAAGAAGTAGTACTTCAGTCAAGTTTTAAACGTAGTGCTGTGTTAATCCAGTTAATGATAAATACAAGTAGATGGAAAAAGTAAGATAATATCTCCGCCATTTAATTTTTGGACTTTGTAGCATGTAATTTCCCCACAGTAAGCCATTCCAGCTTCAAAATTTAAGACTTGTATTGTAATGTAAGCATAACCTCTGAATATTTTTACCAGTGTCTTTAATCGCAATAGGTTTTATGTTTTCACAGTAATTTGGGCTTTTAACTGTTTAACTGCGATGTGGTTTCCATATTACACAGCATGTCCGCAGAGATGTGACAGAAGTGCCAGTCTGAGCCGCGGATGAATCTCTCAGCAGTGGCGGCCTAAAGGACTCAAAGCTGTATGCCTCTCGGGTTTTCGATGGATCCCTTTCAGAGAGACTACGGGCAAGCGCAGGAAGGCGGCATAGACATTCCAATGCCCCTGACTGACCAATGCCCACTGGCGCCTCCTGCCGGTCAGGTTTTCACCACCTTGCAAGACTTGGACCAATTTGATTTGTACAGATCCCTTCAGTCTCAGTCCCTGCCACAGGTGAACTCCCAGTCTTCTGCCCCTGCTTTCGTTCCATGGGAAGTACAAGACCTAGGCCCTGGCGGCTGTCCCCTGGAAGACCCAGTTTTTGAGCCGACTGGGCGCGATGCAGGGACTACCAGCAAGGAGCCGACAAAGGGGGCGCCCACCGGCCCCCCTCCTGTACCGCCCCGGACACGACCCACCAGCTACCAGCCGAACAAACCTCACAGACAGGCCTCCTTTGACGTGGGCAATCCTCATAGTCATAAAGTCGTCCGATCCAACACTGTGACAGTTGATGTGAGTACCAGTGGCTGCAATCCCCCTGATCTCTGGAAAACCTGATTCACGAGAGCTGTGGTAAAGTCACTGGAAAGGGTGACGAAGCAGCTATAGCAATGCATTGTGCAGAATGAGCTTTGCCAGCTATACCTTATGTCAGGATGTGTATGATTTTCTCCATTTTTCCTGCGCAGAATCCATGGGTTATTAACTTGATTGACACACCTGAAGGCAGTAATGAAAGACTTGCAACCATCTGCACGTCAATGTCCAAGTAAGAACCAGGCTAAAAATGCTAAAAATGAATAAAATTTAAAACAGCTCTTGATGGTTTTAAGGGTGCATAGAAACAAGGAAATGGAGACGATAGGCTGTCAGGTATCATGGATTCATGATTACTGAGAATGTCATCCTGGTAAATTTAAATATTGAAAATGCCTTAAAGGTCAAAAGAAAAGGTCAAACTGTCAGTTACATATGTTGTTTTTTTTTTGGGGGTGATTTGAGGAAGCAGCCCTAGAGAGAGTAGTGTTTCTTAGTCACTGACTGACCCACTCAGGGATTAAGCACCTCTTGTGGGTGCACCATTTTTCTGCTAGAGGGTGTACAGGCTGTCAAACTTGTTGCTGACATTGAATATTGCCTGTTCAGCTCCTGCTTCTTTTTCTGACACAAGAGAAACATCTCTACGCTCTGTGTTGCAGACTCTTGAGTAAGTACCCCCACACTGACAGTGCGTCCAACACGGGGGTGGTCTGGGGGCGCGTGTCCCCCGTTCACCCCACGCTGTCTCAAGACGCCAAGGTGACCCTCGCAGTGTCCACCCCGTGGCTACCCCATCCTCTCCCTTTCCCCACCCTGGGTAAGCAGCTGGGTTGGGCGTTTGCAGTTGTCACTGTGTTTCTCCAGGCCAGTCTTTCCCAGTCTTGCTTCTTGGGACCAAGTCCAATTGAACCTTGATGTAACTCTGGCAGTCTGAAAACCAGCATGCAGGGTGTACCCCTATAATACGGCTCAGAGAATGCTTGTTTATAACTACACCGAGTAGTAGTGAAATTATGATGAAAATATGGATTTCTTTGTGGTTGATGACAATGATATTGTCTAGTTTAACACCAAGCTGCTTTTAGCAAAATGTCCTATCTAAAAGATATGTGTGTGTGTGTGTGTGTGTGTGTGTATATATATACACACACACACACACACACACACACACACACACACACACACACACACACACACACACACATATATATAATATTCCTATGCATTTAGTGAAGCGTACATAATGTGTTATGGTTCATCTTAAAATGTGGCCTGGGCCTTATCTCTGTACCTCTTCACTCAAAGTGAACAGAACGGTGCAGAACCTGATCACGGAGATCCTCCGGCTACTGGAAGTTAGACTCAGCTTCAATGAACGGTGTCTCCTGAAGCTGTGTGACTCTGAGGAGTATCTCAGCAAGTAAATACCACCACTTGCCCTCCCACAGACAGAGATCGTGTAGCGCTTAACTTTACATTACATTACATGACATTACATTACATTACATTACATTTACAGTATTTAGCAGACACTCCATTCTGCAGCAACTTCCAGCACAAAAGAACAGAAGTGTATACATTCAAGTTGAATGAGCAACAGTGTGAGAATAGGCCACAACACTCCCAGACTTCTAAAGATTTCCTGATCTAAAGGTGTACGGTTTCTATGAGTCCTCTCAGCCCTAGAGTCCTGTGCTTTGTGGCCCTTAGTGATGAAGTTCTGGGGGCTTATGAGAGCATCCAGGCCTACATGAAGTTCAGCATTGAAGCTCCTGTCAGGCTGCTGCTTTGGAGCACTGTGGACTACCGGCTGCTGCGGGATGTGAGTGCAACCCTTGCGTGCATTTTCTAAATTCTAGTCCCTCTGTGCGTCTTCAGATGCTCATTTTGCAATCGGTTCCCGAAGGCCCCTGGGCTGATATCCAACAAGATAGTTGCCCTGGAGATTTATGATCTTTCGAGATTGTGTGAAGCCTCCACCCTTGCTTTCAAGACTTTGGTCTGTTTACCGATTACGTCATGACAGCCTCTATCTACCAGTCTCAAAGAGGACAGGCTGAGGTGAACCCGCTTGTTTGAGGGTGGTCCTTGAATCGGTTCGAGAGGGGAATGTAAAAACAGTGAAATGTTAGATTATCAGAAGGACTGTGCTTGTTTATTTTCGTGACATCAGTACATCAGTTAAATTTTTATTTTGAAGGGTGAAGATGATGCTCGGCCCTTCCACCTGAACCACCTTCTCGGTTCCTCTTACGCCTTCAACATATCGAGGTGAAGACATTTCACACCACCTGTTGTCTTTGTGAATGGCTGTTTGTCACATAAATCTATTGTGGCTTTTTTGTCTCATTATTCATAAATGTATGTGTCCACCTGTATTGCCCAAAAATTGTTACCTGAAGGAGCCAACACCATACAAACATTTTGCAATTGAGTGAAGTACCACATTAAATTAGGTCCAGTTAACTAACCAGTATTATTATTATTATTACTTTTGCATTATTTACTAATATTTCTTGTTTACCAATACTTATTAATATTATTGTTAACATGAACTAATTGCTCTGCTCTGCCTGTTAACATCTACTGATTGTTTAGCCTTGCCTGTCTTAAAGGGGACTCAGCTTACCACTTTTTGCTTATGAATGCACAGTGAACATTATTCTATGCCATAAATCCTTAGTTTGCTTGTTTTGCAGTGCCTGTCCTGTAGCCAATTGTAAGGTGTGAGTTATGTCTACTGTCAGACAGGCACTAACAGTAAATGTAAATAATGTTTAGAAAATGTATGAATGAAGGGTTTATTAACAGGACCGTGGTGTGAAGTGCTTCAGTGGTAAAGTAAACGTGCTTGAGTTATGTGATATATCCACAGTTCACTCTGTCCTCTACAGGGTGGCACTGGAGGATCGGCTCAATCATTACAGCCATGAGGTGCACCAGCTGATGAGGAGCAAGGTAGTGGAGGAGCTCCTCTGCTCATTTAATTCTCACTGTATTCAAGGCACCACTTCCAGATTGTTTGCATCATTCCAGCAAACTGTTTTCACACGACATGGGTGGACCTCAGAGTTTGATGAGCAATGTGCAAGCCTAGGGCAGTGTTAAAATGAAGGCCCCTCAAAATGGCAATAGGCGATCTGAAAGGACAGTGGGAGAAGCCAGCTTATGAAATGTCTAAGTGAAATGTTGTAATTTATCGAACTTCCAAACATCACTGAGTATATAAAAAACAGCAAAAAAACCCTAATGGGTATTTATACAGTACAGTGACAAGAAATAGCTTTTACATACAGTGCAGAAAGGTAATGCAAAGCATTGACAAAATTTTCTGGTCTTCCTCAGACAGAGTTGTATCTGCTTATTAAGCTTGCTACACTTGTCAGTTCATGTATGGTCACTCTTCTGTACAGACAGAACTGTTCAAAGGCTCAGTACATTTTTATGCTGAGTTTATAGGCTGCCTCCAGCTGCCTGTGTGTCTCTGTTGTGCCTGCAGTCATATGAAGATTAGCCTGCGCAGTCAACGGAATCACTCCGCCTATTGTGCTTTTCTCTGCAGTGCGGGAGCAATATCAGACAGATAATGGAGGAGGTTCGGACCATCTGCAATTTGCTGTATGGCGTGTCAACCGAAGAAATAGAGGATGCCATCGAACAGCTCAATAGAATCAGCCGTTCGACGCTGGTAATGTTCTCCAACCACGACACATCCCATGTTTCCACCTTAGACCAAATTCAATAGCGCTGCACCCAGCAATTCAATGACATGTACTCAGCCAAAATCTACACACGCTGTCAAAATAGCACATCCTCTGTTCACAGAAATCAGACAGAGTACATGTAAATCAGACAAAAGTTTCTCATAGGGATTCAATGCCACATACTTTGCCAACGCTGAAATCGTGCAAATGGTGTAAACAGACTTACCGTATTTTATGATGCAAAAGCTTGTCAACAACAAGCATGAATGATAGTAGTGGATATTTATTTTCATATATACTTATTTTTAATATTTCAGAGTCCCCAGGAAATGCCTGAATGTGAAACAGGTAAGGCTTGTCTTTAAAAACCAGGTACTTCAGCAGAGCTAAATCAGTCAGGTCTGTGTTTGAAAGGGAAACAGTGGGGTTTTAAATTATAGAAATACTTTAAATATTAACAACATTTCCTTAACATATCAATGAAACATTATGAGCTCTAAATGCTTTAGATTTGACTGAGCTGTTAAAATACTAGTCTGACATCATTTTTACCGGTTGTGTGCTCTTAGTCCATTGTGAAAATGAAGCTGTATGCTTGGTGTGTTTATGGAGGGACCTGTATTTGGATGTTTTTTCGTCCCTTAAATAAATTGTTAACACTGATTATTACTCATTTAATTAATTAAGATTATTATTTGTTGTTGTTGTACTATTTGTTAAATCAACTGTTGCAAGGCTGAGAAGAGTTAATGCAACAGCCAATCAAGCTTAATAGAAACTTTGCTGTAGAGTTCTATAGTAACAAATATGTGCTGAGAAAATGCCTCTAATATTGTCCAAAGCAATGAAACAACAGCAAGCAGATGGCACCTCCAGGACTACAGTTAGGAAACACTGAACTACAATATACAGTAAATGGCACATTTGTGCACTTTGCTTTTAGACAATGAAGTGAATAAACTGGCCTCACGGCAAATAACTTTTTGCAATGTATATGAGCGGTGCAGTTAAATGCCCCCGGTGTTTTTGTTGTTTTCGTGGTTGCCCTCCAGCGGTCATAATGCTCCACCAGGCCCTGGGCGGTCTGCTTCACAGCTTCTTCGACAACTTCAACTCTGACTTCAGGAACCAGGGCCACCCGCCCCCGCCCGTCGCCGACGTGGTGCAGAACATAGACATCCTACAGGTGGACCTGTCGGCAGTCTACAAGCTGCAGCACACCTGGCTGAGAAAGTATGTGTGGCAAATAGGACGGCGTACCTGCTGCAATGCTGTCTCACAGAATTCCTGCAATGTCACAGTGACTCAATACCACAGCAGCTATGTTTGCAATGTCACAGAAATGTCAGGAAAGTGGTGTCAAGAACAATTTGCTTTATAAAAATATCCCATCTGAAGAGTGTGTAAAATAAGGAAGTATAACATCCAGGGTACAAGAATACAGTCATCTGTGCTATTTGCTGTAACAGACACCCATATCAAGGGTTATGTTCATGACTCATATTTCATGACTCCTATTATACAACTTGATATTTACTGAAGCAATTCCAGTTAAGTAACCTTCCACCTGTGCTCCATTCTGGGTAGAAATCTGCAACTTCCTGGTTACGAGTATAGCTCCTTGAACACTTCACCATGGTGCCACCAAACATTAGTAAAGAATGTAATTGTTGCATGCGCACGCGTCAGGACTCCGTGGAGTTCCGGAAGGCGTCCAGTTCCAAACAGCGTTTGTTTTCAGATTTCAGCACTTGCACAGCTTGATGAGACACAGTGTGAAGTTTTTTTGTGTCGCCTCTGTCATTTTCCAGTTACGATTACTTTTGCATAACCTGCGCACTGACGTACAATGGGAAGAAGCTGTGTGAAGTCGGCGTGTCGGAGAACATCTGCACCGCCCTGGCGGTGGGCTGCAAGATCCAGTGCAACAGAATGTAAGACTTGCAGCCGTTCTGTAAGCTTCTGCCTGTTACTTTAGTGTGTTGAGACAGAGCACTTATGGCCTGTATTTGAATTAAAAATAATAAATGTGATGTTCATGTTCCCTCTGTGTTGCAGGATCGTTTTCCCGGTCCAGGTCAGACAGCTACCATACGAATCCATGCTGACCTTCCGGCTCCTGGGCACCAAGCAGGGAAAGAGCCCTGAGCTCTTATGCTGGGCAGTCCTGCCCCTGTACAGTAACAGGTGTGTCACTGTGGTTTATCAAAGCCAGAAGCTTCATTTATCATACTCCACCAAAGTGCAACCGAGCCAATTAAATTGCTCATCGGTGGAGCCTGTGCTGACTAAAACATCATGCTTCCATGGGAAGGTGAAAGCATGACTGGTTCCACAGTGATAATGGCACTGCTGCTGATGATGACCAAAGTAATATAATTTCCACTTTAAAAGCCATACATTGTTCATCCTCTTTCTGAAACCACAGAATCAAGCAAACGCTATTGAAACGTAATGCCGTTTTAATCACTCTCGGCTGATGGCTCTTTCTTTTTAGCGGTCCCCTTCATTAATTAGAAAATGGGCTTCCAAGCATTTTTTTCATGGTCATAATGATTTCTGTTTGTTCGCAGGACGCTCGTTAGTGGCACTGTACTACTTGCCATGTCCATGCTGGTTGAGCTGACAGATCAGCCAACGCCAGCCGTGTCAGATGGACACAGGCAGGCCTCAGGGGTCATCCTACAGGTGAGAAACTGAATACAGCCCCCTGCTGGCGGGAGGCTGCAGACACACCTTGACTGTGAGCGGTCAGAGCACTGGCTCTGAGAGCTCCATAGTCACACTCTTTAGTATTTATTGGGCTTCATGCCAAGGGGTGTGTAAATACAATAAGATGAAGTCCTTGCAATACATTACAGTAAAATACAAGTTCTTAGAATACATTGAGAACTAATTTTGTCTGCCACCAGGGCACATTAATCTAGCCACATCCAGACCTCTATGCAGTCTCCTTCCTTGGGTGGGTGTGTTTATGCAGTAGATTAATTTATTTTCATTTTTGTTTCCCCCAAGGTGAAATTTCCAGAAACTCACAGGTGGCAGTATGAGAGACCAAAAGCTCTCCCCTGCTCCTTATTTGTTACACCCCCTTGTAAAGAGCTACACCAAAAGATCATGAGGGATTCACAGAGGCACTCCCTGTCTTTGTAAGTCACTCATTAATTATTCAAAATCTAGCTGAGTGAAGTAAAACTTTGACTTGGGAGCATCAATCTTTCTGTCCTGTTTTTTTTTTTTTTTTTGCTCTCGTTTTCTCCATTCATAGTAAATATTCATGATATTCACCATCAGTGGCAACTATGGTAATCACTACCAGTGATGACCACCATCATTTTGGTCTTGTTCTGAAGAACCTCAAATGAACATGTCGCTATGATCTGCGTTCACAGCCTGACAGAAAACGAGAAGGCCTTCCTGTGGAGCAAAAGGCACTCTTGTAATGAAGAGAACACCTCCCTGCACCTCCTCCTGGGCAGTGCCCCCGAGTGGAGACCTGAAGATCTGGCGGAGATCTACACGATCCTAGAACACTGGCGCCTGCAGAAGCCAGAGGAGGCCCTGTTTCTGCTCAGTAATGGGTAGGGTTTCGACAACTAAATTTTTACATTCACACCTCCTCTCAGGGAATATTTCAAATCAAAGTATCAAAGAAATGGCGGCGGTATGGTCATGTGGTAGGCCAGCGAATGGAGGCTCCCATTGACGGCTGAACTTGCTCAGGTGTGATATGATGCTCTCCTCCCAGCTTCCATGACCAGAATGTCCGGAGGGTTGCAGTGCAGTACATGGAGCGGGCATCTGACATGGAGGTGGAGGAGTACCTGCCTCAGCTGGTCCAGGTAAGGAGCGTGAAATCAGTGCTGCTTACAATATGTGCACTCCAGCATGGACTATCTTAGACATAAACATCTCCTTTTCTCCCTCCTCTCTCTCTCTCTCAGTCTCTTAAGATGGAGTGGGAGCTGGATGGGCCACTGGTTCTGTTTTTGCTGGAACGGTCCCTGTGTAGCATTCGTGTGGCTCACCAACTCTTCTGGTGAGCGCAGAGCAGATGTGATGTCCTGCTACAGATTTCACTGGACCCACAAAATTTACCAATCAGAGCCCACCCTCTGTTTATGCAGGAAAAAATAGATCAAGCAAAAAGAAATTTGTGCCCAAGATTCCTATTACATAAAAAGAATATCCTTTTCACATAATAAGCTGATTCCATAAACAGCTCTATTTGATTGGTCTGTTTTTACTCCCCATTTAGGTAAAATCTTTCTCAGAGTCAGTTTTTATGTCATGAAAAAACCCTCACACTGTGATCTCTTTGGATTGCCATACTTGTCTGCTCTGATCCCAGTGCTCTCCAAGCATCTACAAAAAAAGAGCACACAATGTGCCTGAGTGTCAAAAGCTACATGCAGAACGCTTGCAGTGGGGAAAACCCTGCTGCCAGCTGTGCAGACAAAGAGCGATGCTGATTGGTTGCATTAGGGTGAGGTCACGCCTTTGTGCCCTATCAGGATGCTGGAGGATGCCCTGGAGGACGCCCCCTACAGGAGCTGGTACGGCAAGGTGCAGGCGGCTCTGAGGCACTGCGTTGGGCACGCGCTGAGGCACGAACTGGAGCAGGAGGCGCACCTGGTCGCGCTGCTGACGCAGGTGGCCGAGCGGGTCCGCATGGCCGACAAGTCCAAGAGAAAGGTCCGCTTTCAGAACCACGCAGTGGCAGCTGCACGCCGCTTACTTTGCCAGGATCTGGTGCATTTATGTTACATTTACATTACATTACATTCATCTAGCAGATGCTCTTATCTAGAGTGACTTCTAGCACAAAAGAACAAAAGTGTGTAGCATAGTGGTTAAGGAACAGGACTTGTGACCAAAAGGTTGCCGGTTTGATTCCCCGCTGGGGCACTGCTGTTGTACCCCTTGGGCAAGGTACTTAACCTCAAATTGCCTCCGTAAATGTCCAGCTGTATAAATAGATAGTCACTCTGGATATGAGCGTCTGCTAAATGCCAATAATGTAAATGTATCCATTCAAGTCGAAAGAGCAACAGTGTCAGACCAGGCTTACAACACTCCATGTTATTACCCTGGTCTGATATTGGCCTGGTAGTTTTTTCCCATGATGTTTGTGAAGCATTCCTGAGATTATGTAGTTTATTAAAATACATTTTTTAAATGTTTGTAACCTGCAGGAGGTGTTAAAAAGAGAAAAAATGAAAATCAACGACTTCTTCAAGGACGGGGTTATGTGCCGTCTTCCTCTGGACCCTGCTGTCTTGGTGAAGGGAGTGGACATGGATGTAAGCTCCCAGCCACCCTTATCTCCGCTTTTCTCCTCCTCTCTCTTCCCCCACTCCCCTTCTTACCATCTCCTTTTCTCTCTCTCACATTCTCTCTCTCCTACACTGCTTCTCTCTCGCTGTCAGCGGAAGCCGATTCACATAACCCTCTATTTCTTACTTTTAGGCCTGCAAGTTTTATAACTCCAACGCAGCACCTCTGGGTGTGTCCTTCATCAATGCTGATCCCCTGGGCAGGAATGTCAGCGTCATCTGCAAGGTACTGCCCTGTAAATGTGCCCCAGTTTGCGCTGGTTGGCCTTGTTTGTGTTAGATGGCCTGGAAAGCAGGTTGCATAAACACAGTCAGGTCATGCATGCCATCCATAAGAGCAGCCTGTTTCTGCAAGCGTTTCACAGACACGGTGCATGCATGAGGTCTCGTGCTTCGGAGGCATGACACAGCGGTGTGTTTTGTCACCCAGACAGGTGACAACCTGCGGCAGGACATGCTGGTGCTGCAGGTGGTGCGTGTGATGGACAGGGTGTGGCTGCAGGAAGGCCTGGACATGCGCATGGTCACGTACAGGTGCCTGTCCACCGGGAGAAACCAGGGTCAGTGGCTGAGTTATTCACTGCTCGGCTTTTACCGTGAGATGTCTGTGTGTAAGCAAGCACGTGCACGCAGTGCATATTCGCGTGTGTGTGTGTGTGTGTGTGTGTGTGTGTGTGTGTGTGTGTGTGTGTGTGTGTGTGTGTGTCAGGGCTGGTGGAGGTAGTGCCAGAGGCTGTGACCCTGGGTAAGATCCACCAGGAGTGGGGTTTGAGCGGGACCCTCCGAGAGGATACCCTGGAGAAGTGGTTTCACATGTGGAACAGGACACAGGAGGACTACGAAGAGGTAGGCGTGCCTGCATATGCCTGTCAAAAGTGACACAGTGTACGAATAACCAAGAAAAAGCAATACACATACTGTATAAGTAGGGTCATTCAGCCCATCTAGCTGTCTAGAGCAAATTCATCTGTTTGATCTCTGTTCTGAGTCTGGTCTCAGACTCTGACAGTTCAAATCCCTGCAATTTATTCCATTCATTATGACTGTGCACGTAGAAATACCTCAGTCAAGTGCAAAATTTAGGCTGATATTTGTTTGGTTTAATTACAGCTGTGCATGACATGAAAGGCTTCAAGACAATATAATATGATACGGCAGGATGTGATACAGTGATGTGGTATGATACAGCGTGATGCAGTACGATGCGGTACGATGCGGTTCGATCCGCATCCCGCTCTCTGATGCTCCGCAGGCGGTGATGAACTTCCTGCACTCCTGCGCGGGCTGGTGTGTGGCCACCTTCATCCTGGGCATCTGCGACCGGCACAACGACAACATCATGCTGAAGCACAGCGGCCACATGTTCCACATCGACTTCGGCAAGATCATGGGCAACGCGCAGAAGTTTGGCAGCTTCAAAAGGCAGGGTCTCACGCCTGGAGGCTGTTTTTTTTTTTTTTTATTTTGCCCAAAAGAAAGCTACCATGTCACAGTTGATAGCTTGTTCATGTTGTAGCACAGGAGTTTTAGTGTGGCAGTGGCACAGTATACTGGCTTCAGATCCTTGGGTTAGAAAAAAATTATCTTGGGGTGAAAGCTCAGAATTAGCCAGGAAAAGTTGTGCTAAATTTGTCAGTGGTGATACTATATGACCTGAGCGCTGGCTGACACGTGCATTTTGCCCCACTCTCTGGCAACAGGGACAGATCTCCATTCATCTTCACATCCGAGATGCTGCACTTCATCACGGGAGGGGGCCAGATGCCCCAGCGCTTCCACAGGTTCGTGGAGCTGTGCTGCGAGGCCTACAACAGCATCCGCAGGCGCACGTCGCTGGTGCTCAGCCTTCTACAGCTGGTAAGACACAGCCCGGGCACCCACACTGCACTCCGCAGCAACAGAATATAGCTGGACTTTCCAGAATACTCTAGAACATTCCAGAGCTCACTGGGGCATTCCTTAATGTTCACAAACATTCCAGAATATAAGATGTGTAGAATTCTCCAGAACATTCAAGAACACCCAAGACTATCCCAGAATGCACCAGGAAATGTAATGTGTGCAAATGTAACCCTGAGTTGCACATCCTGCATACAGATTAAATGTCCATACTGGGGCCATATCTCAGTAATAAGTATATTATATATAGTAATATGTATAATTTATAATAGGCTATGGATATATATGGGTATAATTTACAATACATGTCATTACAAAGCTTACATTCCCTGTCTGCACTGATAAGAATACAATACTGTAACTATAACTAATGTAACTATAGTAATACTATAATTTATTTTCTGATCCCAGCATCTCATTTTGTTGCTTTGAATCACAGCAACATTAGTTACAATCATTAATCCCCCACAGTCAGGTGGAGAAACTTTATTTTCTTACTGTGTGAGCCTTCATTGCTGTCGTTGTGTGAACTGAAGCTAAAGCTGAGGCTCGTGTGTTTAGATGCTGGGGGCTGGCATGCCGGAGATGAAGGACACTCAGGACCTGCACTATGTTTACAACAACCTGCGACCTCAGGACTCCGACCTGGAGGCCACCTCCTACTTCACCAGGTTCAAGCTTTTTCAACCAATCAAACGCTTCAATAGCACAGCTAGCACCTAGCCACTGTGGCGTCAAGAGACACTACTCCAGCAGCTTATATATATATACTTGCATAATGTGCATGATCTTGGGACAGTTTCATAGGTTAGTGAGCAAGATTGGTGATGGTTTCATACCCTAACAGGGCAGAAATTGCCATGTACTACAACCAAAATTGGATGAACGATCTGGGCTGCAGTGTAGCATAGTAGTAAGGAGCAGGGCTCATAACCAAAAGGTTGCTGGTTTGATTCCCCACTGGGGCACTGCTGTTGAATCCTTGGGCAAGGTACTTAACCCCGAACTGCCTGAGTAAATATCCAGCTGTATAAATGGGTAATGTGAAATTGTAACCTATGTAAATCACTCTGGATAAGAGTGTCTGCTAAATGACAATAATCTAATGTAACAATCACAGTAGTGGGTAAACAGGGTGAGAGCAGGAATAGTGGAGGACACCTGTATTTATGATGGACATAATGTATAGACTTGAGTTAAGCTAGGGCTGCTGCATGCTGCACCATAGCTTTAAACCCGTGACCTTTAACTGAATGCCACTGCTTGATCTACAAGCCTGTCCTCCTCCAACATCCAAGAAAAAGGGCTACCTCACAGACCTGTCAAATGTCATCACATCTACTCATCTCTTCTCTACTACAGCTTAAACTTTCACATGGATCTGACATGAAATTGCAACAGATGACAGCTCGTTCCTTGCGCTTGCGGCATTGTTTATGATCATTACTGCTTTCTCTTTGTGTTACTTGCTCACCCTGTTCACCTTTGTTTGCTCTGTATCATTGTTATGTTTCCTTGCCTAGATCCCTTATTGTCTTAGATAAATATTTAGTGGAATGTGTCTGTGTTGCACTTTTCAAAATCCAGCTGTGTTATAAGTCCATTGTGAAAAGTGCTGTGGTGAACTGATGGCTTTTTTGCCCGCTTGACTAATTGATCGACTGCCTGATTGATTAACCAGGAAGATCAAAGAGAGCCTGAGCAGCTTCCCGGTCAAGCTGAACTTCCTGATCCACACCATGGTTCAGCTTCCGTCCGTCAAGCGGCCGGGCCCGCCCCCTCAGACCCAGACGGCCACGCCCAACACCAACATCCAGGAGGTTGTGATCCAGAAGTACACGGTGAACGGCAAGGACGTGGTGAGGCCTGGCGATCTCTGTTCAATTTCCCAGTGCAACCGGTGGTGGTCTCTATTCTTATGATGCTGTGGTCATCCTGTCGTTACTGCTGTTTCACCCAACGAAAAGAAACCAGGTGAAAAGTGAACAAAGCTGAACATCCTAAGACTTTAATGGGATTTTTATCAAACCAAATTTTCCTGATGTAAAATTAAGATATTAAGACTAAGTAAGATGAGGGTAGGGCAATATCACTGCAGCATCTCATTCTCCCCTGATGTGCTCCCACGTTGTTGCTGTAGTTGAAGCCATCGTGCTTTGTGTTTGCAATTACATTTATTCATTTTGTAGACGCTCTTATCCAGAGCGACTTGCAAAGCAAAAGTACATTAGCATATAATAAGCCTACATGAACAACAATACAGATCCAGAAAACATCAGTTACTAATTTGAATGAAAGTGCCAATGTACTGTGTAATCCGTTGCTATGATAAACTTTTTGGTAAGGCATTATGTTTTTTTTTTTTTAGACTTTGCCATCAGCAGTCAATGCATCTGTTGAGTGGGATGCAACTTGGCTTTTGCATCATGCACACAGATGTCATTCTGCTCAAATTTAGACTGCTGGGAAAATGAGATTTAGATTTACATTTTGTCTTTTAGCAAACACTCTCAGCCAGAGTGACTTTCAGAGTTTTCTTTCAGTGTTTCTTGTGCAAGTGTAGGGGACATCAGCAAAACTTGACAACGTACCACTGTGTCAAGGAAAATCATATTAAATTTGTTAGTAAAAAAGTTATCTGAAATGACCACTAACTCCAAATCAAAACCGATCATGGCAGTATGATTTTAGGGGACCATTGAATTGAATTGATGTTAGAATTTTTTTTTCTCCGTGGATTATATAGACAGTAACTGTGACTATTTCTGTAGATGTTTGAGGTGAAAGTGACCATTGAAGATGGCTTTCTGTTCATTGAGAAGACCTTTGGCCAGTTCGAGCTGATCCACAGGGAGCTCCAGAAACACTTCATAGAGTCAGCCCTCCCCCAGTGAGTAAAGCAAGGCACCTGTGAATTCAAAATCTCCAGAATGACTGGTACCATGTGTACTTCCTAATACAAGAGACCTTCGGTCTCATCACTGTGGTGCTTTTCTCGTAAGTTTGTGTATTACATGCGAGCAAGAATAACATATTTTTATTCTTACATGCCTACCGATTATGATGGAGTGGAAGTCAGAAAAACTTTGCAACACTTGTGTAAATTTGTTTTTCATATTTAAGGACAAAGCACCACAGCAGCTAGAATGAATAGCTGATGTTAGATACTATGATAGGCAATCTGTGAGATGCCACTTTATGGGAAAATTGGCTTAAATTACATTGCCTACATTCTACAGATACAGTGATCATTCTCCATTGTAAGGAAAACCCTGTGAGACCATGTAAGGGGCCCATCACTCTCTGTCTCATAGCTGTGAGTATGGAATCAGTACTTATATCTGTTATATCTTTGATCTGATTGTAGGTTCCCCAGCTGGTTCAAGATGTCTTTTACTCCGGCCAGGAAAATGTCCCTCCTGAACAACTACCTGAAGCAGCTGTTCGAGGGGCCGTGCAAAGGCGTAAGTTTGTTATGTAATTTAATTAAAGTACTGGTGACACTAAGGAAAAAAAACAAAAAACAATTAACTTGCCTTTCTCTTGCAGAATGAATTTGTGTGCAGTTTGTTTCTGGATGGTCCTAAGAAAGGTAATATTACAGTTTAGAACAATATTAATATAGTAGGAATAAATTATATTTGCCACGTGGTTTATGTCCTCTACTTTTGCTTGTATTATACTTGACCTCTGGTGTATAAGTTTAGTTCAATTACCAGATTCATTACAATAAGGAAATGTACATGCTCAGTAGCCAATCACAAATCTCTTTTAAATTGTACCCTTCAGCTCCTTGGTTGTGAGGTAGCACATAAAAGGTAATTCAATGAAATGCAGTCACTTAGACCTCAAAGATGACATCACAATGCTAGGTGACCTCACAATGTACCCAGTCCCAAGCTGTCAGGTCAACGGAATTAAAACTGCTGAAACTAAACTTTTTGCAGTGAAATCTCCTCTGAAACCTTGCATTATGTCAACCACAGATGGTATTACTCTGTATGGCAAACACAGCTAACATGCATACATTACCCATTTATGCAGCCAAATATTTGTTGAAGCAATTCAACTCAAAGACAATGGCAATCTGCCACCTGCAACTTAAACATGCAACTTACTGGTTTCAAGTTCCTTCAGCACAAAACATCAGTATTCCAGGGGGCCTCCTTGCCGTGTTGAGAGCAAAAAGCTGTCTAGCTGCATTTGTATGGTAGAATAACTTTATAGCAAGTCACCATAATGTAGAAACTGCTTCAGCCTGCCACTCTATCCCTGTGAGCATGAGCTCCAGCAGAAGTGTTCTCTGATATGACTCTCGGCCTGTATGTACAGAGCTGCCATTTCAGAACCCTCAGCCTCGACTACTCTTTAGACAGCACTCAAGTATCACCGAACATCAACATCAAGGCAAAAATGATCATTAACTTCCCTTTAACAGCTCTTAACCAGTTTAACAAGAGAACACATTATAAACAGTTTTAACTCTTACACCCTGCGTGACTTTTTTAATATTTGTGTTAATGTGACAGCGTGTATGCTAACCAGTGTAATGTTTAGTTTGATTTGTGTGAAGGTCTATGGAAGGAGGGTGTGCTGTGCTTTTCACAAGTATCTCATGGCCGACCCCAACCCCCTAAAATGACCCTCCAGTGGGTCCCTCCCCAGTTTTGCAGCCACTGCCTTAACACATATGACGTGCTGTGTATTGCAGGCCCGGCTGCCCCATCTGTCCCTCAGATCCAGCTCTACATGTCTCATAAGGACCACAAGCTGTCGGTGATGGTGAAGCACATCAAGAATATCGTGAGTGGTCCCCCCCCAGATCTTCCTTTAGTCCTCCTCCTAGCCGCTGCTTTGTTTCCCACAGCCCTCCGTGTATCAAATTACTCCAAAATTGCTCCATTTCTCAAACATGTATTTTCTCCCCATTAGACTTTAATTACAGTTTCATAAGCAGAAGCTCTTCCATTTGTCAGTTGAAGCACCCAGGGCTGTACAAATGTGCCTGGAGGAGCACAGTCCTCTATTTAAAAGTCACAGCCAAGATCAAGTGAAACCTCTGACCCACCCACTTCTCGCTAACTACAGACCTGGCACTTGATCCAGGCTTTTTATTGGATTATAATTTAGTGCCTGTACTTCAGTGAGGGGTGTACTGGCTTAGTCATTCATGAATTACGGGAGCACCAGTAATTATAATTAAGCTCCACACAGGAATAAAACATCTGAGCCGGCTCAAAATTGTGTGTCAAAGCAATAAAACAATGACTGTGTATAAATGTTTTACAGGAGGCGATGAGGCTGGTAAATTTACTACCCACACCCTAAAGGTTCTTCTGTTGTGGTCCATTTGTCCTCCCAGAGGCTCCCACTGGCCTATAAAATGCACTGTGCAAAGAAAAAAAGTCATTGCTATAATTGGTTAAAATGCAGGTACACATAAACTATTTATATTTGGAACCTGCTGTATGTACTGTGCCTGGAGATTTGGATTTTGAAGGATGTGTGTCTGGTGTGTTTTTGAAGTTCTGTCGTGGTCCGTTTCTCCTCCCAGAGGCTTCCCAATGGGTCCTGCCCTGATGCCTATGTGGTCACCCGACTGCGACCCGACCCACAGAACCGGTCCAAGAAGAAGACCAAGGTGGTCCGCAACAATGAAAACCCCACCTTCAATGAGCTGGTACAGCACCGCCTTTCTCCAGTGTTCATTACATTACATTAATTTAGCAGACAGTCTTATCCAGAGTGACTTCCAGCACAAAAGTCCCAGACCAGTGAGTGGGAGCATAGCACTATTCAGGCCCTACCCTAAATTAACTTGTGCAACCTGACTGAACAAAGGAAGCCAAGCATACTACCATACAGAGGTCACCAGATCACAGAATCCAAAACGCATCCCAATACTACACATAAAATAAACCTGAAGTAATACAAGTAGCAGGTTCATCCATCAGTGCTTGAGCCTGGCAGGGAAGGATAAGTCTGGGTGTAGGAAGTAGAGGTACTCCCAGTCTTTATTCCAATCACTTGGATTTTCTTACAACTCTTTAGCCAGAAGGGGAGCTAATTAGTGAAATCAGCTGGTTCACTGCACGGGTGGAACAAATGCAAGCAAGTACTTCTGCTTTTGAGGACTGCAGTTTTTCACCTCTGGAGCCCAGCAGCTCCATGTTACATTATTGCATTGCATTGCATTACTGTCACTTAGCAGACGCTCTTATCCAGAGCGACTTACACAGGTTACAATTTTCACACGTTATCCATTTGTACAGCCGGATATTTGCTGAAACAATTGTGAGTGTAGTACCTTGCCCAAGGGTAGAGCAGCAGTGCCCCAGGGGGGAAATCCTTACCACTACGTCCCATTGCTGCTGTCAGCAATTATTTTGTTGCAGACAGACAGTAGGACTATAATTATGAGGAAGTAGGCCAGTATTCAATCCTACTGCAGCAGGGAATCGAACCAGCAACCTTTCCGTTATGAGCCCTGCTCCTTACCGCTATGCTACACTGCTGCCCTTTGCTTCCTTGTGAAAGCTGTGGCAATGTGAGATGGGTGTGTACATGAATCTCCTGCCATTAAGCTGGGCTCTGTGCTTGCTGATATGAGGGGCCACTGGGAGGGGGGACATGAGGGTGTGACCCCATAACGTGAGCCCATTTCTCACTGCGCTGGACTCTGTCCCTGCAGAGGGCCTTCGCGCTTTGCCTCCAGGTCCTTTTATTGCTTTATTAGTCTGGGCCGAGCAAGAGCGTCGTTTCAAACAGCCCTTTCATCACCGACTGCAAACAATGCATTATGGGCAGTCAAAACCTCCGGTGTGTGGCACGGAGCCACGGCGAGGTCGGCCTCCCATTCGTGGGTGACGGCAGAGCCGTGAACGTCAGTTTATGACATTAAACTCAAGCGGCGTCAATCATTCCAAACAAAAATATTGCGCAGCATCAATGGGGGCACATAAACCATGCCGGGACGACTGTGAAGTGAGGTTTACCTGGCAGAGCAAACAGGCACAGCAACTGCCGCCTTTCACAGCGGCCATAACCAGGGCTGAAATTCCACAGCTCCTTTTATTTCTGTATTTTCTTATACATTTTACATATGCAAGCACATAAATCTGAGTGTTATATAATGACATTACGCAAGGGATCCATTGGGGAAAATGTTATTAAATGGAGCTATTAAACGGCGTCCCAGAGAGGTGAGGTGTTCACACAAAGGTGTTTATACAGTCTACCTGAGCAAATTTTATGCAATGTTATGATGTAACCCTGAGCTAACGTTATATAATTACCATTCAGGCCGAAGAGCAGAAACAATTGAACATAGTTCTAAGGGTAAGCTCTCTCCCAGGCATTCCTGTTGCATCAGTTGTCTGGGGCTGCATTACATGACCAGCATCCTGTCTCCTCTTTCCGCTCCACTTTCAGATCGAGTACAGAGACGTCCCCTCCGTGCAGGGCCGTGTCCTGGAGGTGACGGTGAAGAGCAAGAAGGGCAAGAACGCCTACGTGGCGGCCACCAACGTGCGCCTGGACGACGTGCGAATGGAGACGGAGGAGTGGTTTAAACTGGGGCACTGCACCGTGTGAGAGCGGGTTTGCCGCGGGGTGAAACAGGAGTGAAACGTGGGCTATTCCATGCAGCCCTGTTTAAAGGAGCCCACCAACTTCACCACTACAGAATGCTGGTCAGTGTTAACTACTCTAGTGATGGAGACATCAGTTCAGCTCCCTGGCAAAAAAAAAGCTAAATTGGTGAAGGGTTCGTCATACACATTGAGATTTGATTTTTAAGTCTCTGAAGCAGTTTGCTGAATCACCTCTTGCTTGTAATGGATGGTTGAGCTACATCAAATGTTTATAACCTGCTATAACATGGACCTGGTTATGGCCCTTGCATTTATTTTAAAACTGACCAACAGCAGTGACCGTTCAGACAGATAAAACAGCACAGGCTACAGGTATTTACAACTGCAGTCAAGCTGCATTTTCCCTGTTTCATCACCAGAGGGAACTATCTGGCAGATTTTCAAGTCTGCTGCATCATATAGGTTATGAAATTGTTACAAGGAAAAGTCACTGGAGAATGTTTACTATGCTCTCATCAGCTGTGTATTTTCTATATAGTTGATAATAATATATATGTACAGATATAGATATAACATTGTGCAACATGTATCATTAAATTTAAACATGTAGTTTGTAAAACTGTCTCAGGTTATTAACTAATGAAGATGACTGTCAGATGAAGGAGCACAGTATATGTTTAATAAAAAAAAAAATACAGCAGAAATAACTTAATTACACATAATTGCACCATCAAATGACAGGGTTAACTTAAAGGATGCTGCTTCCATTTAAATCCAAAGCACTGAATCTATCGCCACGGCAGGTGGGCCACAAACCAGCAGTAATGAGCCAGGAATGAGTCGTATGCGCTGACTTTGGCACCATGCTCTGAAAGAACCCTTGCACAGGAAAAACTAATGTACTGCTCTACCAGCAGTGAGAGCCCCTCTCTGCATTCTAGCCTGGTTTTGGATCCTCTGTGTTCTGCTTGTGATCTGAAGGCTGGCTTTGATGAATCTGGGTGACTGTGGCTGGGGGTAGCAGGTTGAGGTCCGAGCGCTTGCTGCCAGTCTGTGGAGTGGCCGGGAGCTATTCACTCTGTCCCCCCGTGCCATCTATTACGGCGATTTCCCAATGACAGGAGGAGGAATGTGTTCATACAGTCTGTCGTGCAAGCCTAATGTACTGTAATCTTCCTTTGAGCCACTGACCTGTAAAATGCACTGTGTAACAAAAAAAAAGCCATCGCTACGATTGGTTGATATGAAGGCACATAGACTGTTTGTATTTGGAACCTGCTGTATGTACTGTACCTTGAGATTGGGATATGTTTTTTGAGGCCTTGTGCAATATTATATTATTGTTGTTCTCTGATTTCGATTCCTTTATGCAAAAGCCTGTGAGATAACTATGTACTGTCTCTTTTCATGTGGGGTACACCCCCCCAACCTCATACCTCCTATTACAATCTTCCAACTGAGAGAAATGTGAGCCATTTGTGAGCTATTTTCAGGTCCACCTTGCAGTAGCCCACAGATAAACGTAACTGCTTTTCCCCCCATTCTAATTCCAACAGTAATGTGGTATCTGAGATTTGTGTGTGTCTCCGTGTATAAGAGTTTATTTTCTGTTTATAAAAATGGATGCACATGGCCTGTGAGGTTGTCTTTGCTTCCTTTGCTGTTTCGCAATCGGAGGTGTCATGGAGCTGCACCAGGTGAGGGTTTACTTCTGACTGATGAGCTCGATGATGATGATGGTATATTAGGAATGCCACACAAAGATGAAGAGCGAGGCTGGATCCAGATTCTGCCCCTCCCGAGACAGAAGAGGCACCCAGCGGTAACCTGGAGGAGAGAAGCATGCATTTTGGAATGAGATTGCCCAATGACAACATGACAACACATACTGTACTGTGCGCTTTGGAGCAGTGCCCTAAAGGTACCATCTCTGATTCCTGTATGAGTATCTCAGATTGAGATGTTCACAGTGCTGTTTTGTACTGTTCAAGCATTTGAGCCTATTCGCTGCATTTAGCCTGTAGTGACCGATAAGTGCAGACCGATAAGTCTGCCAAGGGCTTTTAAGTTGGAGGACACAGCAAGTATATACTTTATAACACTGCATCACATTACATTCATTTAGCAGATGCTCTTACCCAGAGCGACTTTCAGCACAAAAGAACAGAAGTGTATTCATTCAAGTTGAATGAGCAGCAGTGTCAGACCAGGCTAACAACACTCCCAGACCAGTGAGTGTGAGTGTAACACTACTCAAGCTCCACCACAGCTTAACTTGTGCAACCTGACTAGATAAAGGAAGGCGAGTATACTACCATACATCCCGGTCACTAGATCAACATTCTATTTGTCTGAAACTGAGCAGATACACTGACACTATCAGGTCATAAACCCTTAACTGATGATGTGACAGCACCAGGTGAAGCAGGCGCTCTCTTTCCCTGACCTTTCTTCATGCTGCTGAAGGGGAGGGTGTACTGGGCCACGAAGTCGTTGCCGGTGCGGACGCTGTGGTCTCTGACGGTGAAGCGGATTAAGGCCAGCTCGGGAACGCTGATGGTGAAGCTCATAGAGGCGTCCCACCGAGGGTTCAGGGCTGTGTGGAACACGTCAACGCGTTTCACATCTCTAAATAGTTTCACCAGCTCACACCTTCAGGATGCTTGGTACTGTCAGGGAGGTTGTCTGTATACTTCGGGTCATAAAGAAGACCCTGCTTTTTCTGTGACCCCAATTTTTAAACTTGTAATTTGCCTGAAACTTACCAGGTGTCTCTATAACTGATTACTAAGTGAGATAGTCCTGCCAGAGTTTTCCTTGCTTGTTTTTTCACCAGCACTTCACTTTATGTTTTTACTTTTTGAACTTTGCCTTGGCATCCTCTGTACAGTATATAGTAGTACCACCAGGTGATTGGAAGGGAAGGAAAGTGTTACATTTTCAGCAATAAACAAGGACAACTAACTTTCTATCAATAGAAAAAAAAATATATATATATGTATATATACATACACATAGACACACATATTGATTAATTGTTTCCCATATCAACAGATTATATGAAGAACTGCTTCCTTTAATAGGAATACAGGTATGTATGAGTAGCACAAAGGTACTAATTGAGGTTTATGAGATTGCTGTATGAGCACCTTGCTCTGGTAATTGCAGGTCACAGGAAACGTAGTGGCAGAGGCTGCGGTTTCCATGTTCCCCCTCCCACCCGCTTTTTCATGTTGTCTTTTTGATTTATGGACTCAAAATCCAAAAAGATTGATTGATTGATTGATTTTTTCAATGGTCAGTGGAGGTAATCATCTTCCAGATCTGAGTGCTTGAATGTATATCTTGCGGTAAACACTGACCCAAGATAGGGATGAACTTGGACCCTCAGGCTTAGGGATTTGTGATCCACTAACCTCTCCTCTGTCACGCATAAAACTGACCATCACAAAATGGAGACCACATGACGTGTGCCAGGATCGATTAGATGTCAGACTAGCACACTCACCTCTGCGAACTATTCAGAAGAACTGCGATGTAAAACATCTCTCTGATTGTTTGGTCTTTTATTTATTAAAAGAAAGGGAGGAGGCTGGGGGCTTGATCTGAATGGGAGTGTGACTTTGCAGGTATTGGTTAATGAGTGAAGTCTGGACTGCAGGAGAACGAGAGCATTTTGTCTGTGTGGGTTGCCAGGTTTCTTCACACAGTGGGGAAGAAACAATAGGCCGGGCCCCTATTGGTATTCATAACGAAGCTTATTGAAAACTGGCATTTACTCATATCAAGCGTGTCCTCTCGTTGTGTCTGAAGAAGGGGAAATTACAGCAGAGAGACACCAGGGGCTTCCTTTGTGCTCCGCTCTCACACACGTCGGCTTTCAAATGCCAGAAGAACCCCTGTAGACTCAAGTTTGTCAAGTTTTTCAAGTTTGTATTATTAAAAAAAGGAAAAAAAAACTTCTCCGAAAGTCTGTCCAAACCTCACAGTAATGCTGCAGATTCATTCCTTTCACTGAACAGTGGGTAATTTGTTCAAAAAAAAAAAAATGAGTTGAAAAAAACTGGGAAGAGAAAAAATAAGAATATAAAAGAACATCTCTCTGGCTGTCACCTAAATTCCCATCTACATCCAAACACCATGTAATTAAGGTGAAGAACATATTCTCTTCTTTACTCTTTAATCTACCATGACAACCTGCTTTCCTTTGTAAGAAATTAAAATAATGAAACGGTAGACAGGTCAGAAAGAGAGAAGGGGAAAATAGGAATGATTGAGGGACAGAAAAAGAGGAGGAAGCTGAAAGGAGACCTGGAACAGCAGTCACCCGGACTGCTGTCATTTGCCATTACCTACAGCAATCTCCACCATTTCGCCAGATTCAGGGGCATTAGATCGCCTTTGTACATCTCTCTCTTAATGAAAAACAATGTCCATTGGACCAACGTTTAGGTGTCGCAATCACAGAAGCGCTTCTTCAACACTGCTGTGGAGAGAGAGAGAGGGTGCCATCAATCTAGGGACACCAAGCTTTGTGTCTGTCTGCAGGAGCAAACCTCTCTGCAAAGCCCGAGATTAAAACTGCTTCTCCATTACAAATGGCTCTCTGGGTACAGCTAAGCAATCGTGACAAAACCCAAAGCAACACTCTAGAAGCAAACTAGACATGCCTCTTCGCATCTCACAAGCAAGCGCTTCTCTGATATAAAGAATAAGACATGTTTTTCCTTCAGACGGAGATGTTGATCTGTGCAGAAAGGCTGGAAGGGTAAACTTGCAAGAGGTGGAAAACAAGGGCTGTCATCACGCCACAGAAAAAAACTAATTTTATATATATTTATATTTATATACTAATATTATATTAGCACTGATGTACAATGTTGTTTCCCATGGGAAAGCGCTGGGAACCATATACATATAGCCATGTACAGTATGGTGTGTGGCAGTGTCTTCTGCCCCTTTTGTTACCCCCCGTGAAATACCTGGAGATGAGCTAATGTTACAGAAGCGTTGCGAGAGCGTTCTGTGAGAGCTGGAATGAATCCCCTGTAGTCCTGCTGAGCGTTTAGTGTTGACTGACTTACAATCAAACCTTCTTCAATATGCGCTCACTGCACTGTGTAAGGAGTGTGTCCTTATAATGCCCTCTGTTAATTAACTGGCTGGCGCACAGTGCACAGTATCTCAGTCACAGCCTAATGCCTGGTGTTCTCAGAGGGGGCGTTCTGCCTCCAGTATTGTTTTTCTTTCCATCAGATACTGTACGTGTAATTTAATCAAGAGGTGCTCATGCTTTGCTTTAAAAATGCAAATAGCGGCTTTGGATGGAAAAATGACAGGAAAGAATACATTTTGGAGTTTAGGATAAGAGTATTTTAAAAAAAAGGAGCTGCACAAACCAATTAAACTCCACTGATGGTTTCTGCAGGCAGGTCATGCTTTGATTCTTATTGACAGCAGTACACAGCAGGTGCAATGGGCCGAAGACGAAAAGTCAGGAGCGAGTCTAATGAGAAAGTAACAGTTCATATAATCTTTATGGAGTCCCCTCATAGTGGGTGTGTGTGGAAACCCTGACCCTCATTCTGGTCAATGTCAGTATTCCCTACATTGGGGTTATGTATATATATATATATATATATATATATATATATATATATATATATATATATACATATATACACACACACACACACACACACACACACACATACACACACACACATATGCATGTACACTCTCACAGAATAAAAAGCAGCAGTAAAAGTAGTGAAATGTTCCCGGGTTAGAAAACACACACACACATAAAATCATCATGCTTTATGTATGTAATTCAGCTGCAGTAAAGGAATTAAGGTCTTTGCAACTGCAACACATCTGTGCAACGGCTGTGCACCTTATAATTTCAAAACCAAGCCTCAGTCTCATTGAGAATGATAACAATGAAAGCGACAATGATGAAATACGTGATTTGCACAAGTTAAAATGAATGATAACCAGAAAAATGACCTTGAACAGTAACAATGTCTATCGCACTGGAATCACGTCTTACTTTATGCAGTGTTCCAGGGGTAAAGTAGTTCTAATACATAAAATGATTCATCATTCAAAATTATGCAGAGACTGTGACAGAGATATAGTATGGTGCTTGGATTTGACTGATGGGTGTGTTGACAGTGGGGGAAAGTTCTATAATGTAACTGCTTGCACAGGAAGATTACTATCAGTTTATAGTTCTCCTCCTCCACTGTGTGATCAGGCCTTAATTACCTTAATTAAAGTAAGCAATTGCAGGTGTGGGCTAAGCTCTGATATGATGATGGTTAAGGGTTCAGCTAGGTTAAGCCTAACCTAAACCTATTTGCCCTCTGTTGTGCAAATTAACTGTAATTTGTGATGTTTGTGTATATTTGTGTATATGTGAGCTCACTAAAAGGCATGTTACAAGATCAAACACATGTGAAGCCGTTTGTTAAAGCTGTAAACAATGAAAACAAAACATAATTCATTTCAAGGTAATAATGTATGAAGTAAATCTGAAGTAAAAAAAAGTGTTTTACACTTTCAACAATGAGTGTGATCAAAGGCAATTGCTTTGTGGGAGTTAAACTCATCACTGGAGACTAATATTATCAACACTGTCGGCACATTATTGTGTACCACAGTAATTGCTCCTGTCATTCTTATTGGGGAGTGTGCCAATGAGCAAACAATGACAGCCTCTCCTGTTTGAGAGACGTTGTCTTGGCAGGGTCCTTTACACATCAAATAGACATTCTATAGTGACGTTCCGGGGGTTTCAGGTTGAATCCTAAGTGAGCTCCAGTACTCAGTCAAGGCCGCCAAAATCACTTCAGTATGTACCAGACCATATAAGGACATACAGTTCCAGTCAAAAGTTTGGACACACTTGATGAAGATAATGGGAAACATGCATTCAAAGTAATTTTTATCTAAAGACTTATGCTTAAATTTGTTTTTAGACAAATATAAATAGTGAAGCTGATTCCTATGTATGAATTTCTTTCCAAAATTTTAACTTTAAAGAAATATTTCTCAGCTACTTTGAAGAATCTAAGATCTGATTTGTTTAACACTTTTTTTTGGTCACTGCATAATTCCATGTGTTATTTCAAAGTTTTGAAGTCTTGACTATCATTTCTGAAATCTAGAAAATAGTTTAAAAAAAGCCCTTCTAAAAGCAGATGTGTCCAAACTTTCGACTGGTACTATATATAAGACAGCACTATATATAAGGACAGCATATAAAACAGCCATGTTATGTAAGCTGCTATTGCTGAGGAAGCCTGCTCAGCAAACAAATGAATAATGTTGAGCTGGATCAGTGATGTATTCTAGTATTTCTCTCTGCTGCCAGCTACAGAAACAGCTACAGAGCCACTCCCCGCTGCACAGCCCTTCCTGAATTATGCATTTTGAAGCTCTTATTTGCACATTTTTACCTCCAGAATCCGAGCGCCTGTCGGCGGGGAACGAGGACTCAAAAGGAGGCCCTGCATGAATCTTAAACCGGATTCCTGGGGTGAATCTCCTCATCGAAACGCACTGATTGCGGGGGGGGTTTGGTACCAGCCTGGCCTGTGAGGTGCATCTGAGCTCCTGACACAGCACCTGAAGCTGTTCTGCGGAAGTTTAGGGAAATGGCCTAACAGTCGCCTCCCCCAACCTCCCATCAGTCACAAAACCAGCCCGTGCCACCCGGGACAACACAGTCAGCTGATTGTCTTATTAATCATCCTAAGACGGTGTTTCAGTCTTAAATGAAAAATCCCCAGCGCTTATCCTCTTAGAGTTAATGTAATAATCTGCCGCAAAGGCCTGTCGATGGCAATGAGCGGTAATTGGTTCTTAGTTGGTCTTTGGGATAATGGTGGCTTCACCTAATGACTGAGGCTCTGAGTGATTCATCCTGCAGGTCCCCCCCTCCCCTCTCTCTCCCTCTCCCTCGGTCTCTCTCTCTCACTCTCTCTCTCTCTCTCTCCCTTCCATGCCGTCATCACCTGTTCCCACTAATGCTACAGATTAGTCTTTTTTCTCCATTCAGCACATTGTCCTATTGGATACAACAGCGTGCACGCGCATGTACCTGTCTGTGTGTGTCTGTGTGTCTGTGTGACTGCGTGTGAGTTGGTAATCAGACTGGTTGTGCTCTGTGCCTGGTCATTGAGTATTTTCCCATTATGTGCATACAGGGACACCTTTACAAAGCAATACACGGCTAGAGTCATCATAATTGGGCTACAGGCAATAGTTTCTGTGCCATTGTAATAATCTGCGCCATTGTAAGGCTAAGGAAAGAAACAGGGAAATAATGGGCTGTCGCTGAATGACAGTAACAATGATGAACTATGGAATCGTAGCAGTGGGTCACAGCAAGACATATTAGCATGTCACGTCTGTGAGAAGTGGCACAGGAGCCAGAAGGTCATGGTTTTGAATCCTGAGTGGAGCGCTGTTTTTGTTTTGTTCGACAGTTTATCTGACACACACTGTCCCACTAAAGCCCCAGCTGAATACAGAAGCAAATTGGAAGCAATATGCTGCAAACAAGCTAGGCCTGTAAGCAGAAGGTTATGGGCTCTAACCCTTTAGTTGGCAACTTATGTAAAATTTAAGCTTTGTTAGAATTGCTGGACAAAGGCATTAGATTCACAGAGTGTAGCATGAGAATCAGGTGGATTTCTGCCCGACCTGATCCTGGAGGAGGGCGTTACCTGCACAGAGCTATAGTGTGAATCGGGTGGGCGGGCTGACGGGCTGCACTCACAGTTGCGTTTGACGGGGTCGGTCTTCTTCCTGCAGTTGTCTGACGGGACGCCGTGGATCTCCACGCGAACGTACAGATCGGGAGCCTTGCCAGTCTTAGAAATGGGGAGGTTGGACCCACTTATCACCTGGAGACAATGAGACACACACACACACACACACACACACACATACAAGTGTCAGCTTACATCATACTTGCTTCACTGACACAGACAGCACACTTCTGTTTGGGTCATTATTACATCATAAATTCACTCAACAGATCCTCTTATCTTATGTAGTGACAATACACAGCACTGTGTACTGTATGTTTTACTACCCTGCTAAAGGGTACAACAGCCCACGTAGCACTCGATATTCTTACCAGCAGCATTCTGGTTGTAAGACCAGTTCTAACCAATACACTACACTTCGTTCAAAGGCATCAGCTCTCTGAGAATCTACGCAACCAGCACAGAATAAAACAGCGGACTGAAACAACTGAACACCTTATAGGAATTAATAAACAATCAATATAATGTGCTCTTCCACAACAGTCATGAGTGAGCAAGAGAAAGAGAAAGAGAGGGGAGAGAGACCACAAGCAATTACCCAGCAAACACTTTGTTCAGTTGAGTTTATTGATTTATTTAAAACTACAGCATGTTGCCTTTTTATAATATTCTTAGTAGGCGTCACAGCTGTGGAGGCCTTTCTGCTTCAGTACATTCATCAGTGCGTCTCAGAGGGAAAAGTAGCTTGGCATAAACACTGTAACATAGTGACAACTAACATCCAAACTGCCAGCCTTGCGTACACTTAAACAAAACCAAACCATGGTACTGTCACCCATTTTCAGAAGCAGCTTTTTCTGAGAATTCACTATTGCAAGACTAAGGGCTCCTGTCTCTGAGAGGTGAAACCATCTCCCAGTCCAGTCTGGTTATAATAGCCTCTGCTGTCTGTCAGACAAAAGAGACCTGAAAGGTCCAGACATCACAGGGCGAAGAACTGGAGCGCTTTACCGCAGGTGATTCCAGGCCATCATTTCTAAAGCCTCTCTGGTGCTTGGCTCTCTTTTTAAGCCCCTCGCTTTGTTTTCCCAAACATACACACTGCGAGGGCACTTCAATTTTCTCCACATTACACTCACAAAGCTTAAGGTTTTTCTTTTTCGGCGGCAGGAAGCCGGCATGTTGCACGCATAGCTGAGCGCTAAATGGAAAATGAACTACTACCAATGTGCTCGAGTGCAGTGTCTCTACCGTGTGTTTTTCATCAGACTGACAGATAGGAGGTAATATTTCTATTTCTCCTCTCTGCAGATGGAGATGGACATGTTCCTCTCCTCTCTGCGGAAAACAGCGGGCCGGCAGTTGATATGGGGTCGCGATTTATTCTGCATGCGAGGCTACAGAGAGCCGTCCGGCGCAACGTGATGGCGGGAGAGAGGGTAATTACAGGCGGTCTGGAGTCTGCCAGCCTTATCTGCAGCTGAGCGGCGCCGCGGTGACCCCACTCAAAGACAAACCTGCATGCTATTATCTGGGCAAGTCAAGCGCTGATGAAAACTCCTTGTTCGGTGAAATCCTTTCTGGAATGGAGGGCGGATAGGCGCCCGGCCGACAGCCATCTTTTTCTGTCGAAAAGGTACTGTCAGGTCTCCGTTTCCTGGTCACAGTGCAGCTCTAAGCTGTGGCATCGCTGTGAGGATGTTGTGCGTTTGCTGGGTAGTCCTTCTGTTGAGCAGTAACAGTGTGACACTCATGACTGGCAGACTGACTATACTGGTGCCTCTGAGTAAGGTCAGGCTGGGTAAGACTTGTGAATGAGAAGACACTTTCCTGAGGAGACTCCGGTGATAGGACCAGGCTGAGCAAGTGCTCTCTTGGGTTTAGGGACTTATGGGATTTAGCTTGAAGGAAATATCAAGAACTGAGCAGTCGAACAGAAGAATGAGGAGGTGACCCGGGTGGGACACGTACTCAATGCTGTTGGGGGTGAATGCAAAACTCTTCCACAGTCCCTCAGCTCTCCAAAGTCCACAAACATAATTTGCCCAGCTGTCACTTTTTGTTGTAGCCTTGTTACCCTGGTACCAACAAGGACTGGCAATGGGCTGGTGGATGGTGAGGTTGTGTGTGTGGTTGTAAAGTGGAGTCTTCACCTGTCCTCTAGAAATTGCTTGTTAATTGTTAGTTTGTTAATCATTAAAATGTTAAATGTTTAAGGGCCCTTCCCAGCTTCAGTCTAATTAAAACCTACCAATAGCAGACCACATTTCATCAACTGCATCCAAATCTGTTAATTGTTAATTGTGCACCTGCTGGTCATTGTAATTATCTGTGTGTGTGCGTGAAGCCAGCCATTGGTTAATTGACCACACCCGCCTAATCAGAGCTACATTAAGTACAGGTGTATGGGCCCTGCTAGACTCATTCTTGTGAGAACTTTGTGGTCCTTGTGTCCAAGGCAGGGTTTCTTTTCATTTTGGAATGAATTTTTTGGGGGTTTTTTTTGGGGGAATTTGTTCCCTCTGTTCTGTTTGGTGGAGAGTGTCAGCCAGTTTCCTCAGAGAACGGGAAGGGGAAGGGGTAGGGGTGGGGAACAGTGGTAAATGGCACTGATGGTAATGCAGTCAGAAGGGGGAAAAATGCTCTCCATTGTGGTCAGAGCTGCTGCTGCTTCTTCTGGCCTGCAGTTTAGAGGCTGCCACTGCAACCATGAGAGATGCCCAAGTAGATGGACTTCACTCGCGTGCTTCTCAAGGAAGCCAAGAGATTTGCTAACATTGCAACATATACATAGAACAAAACGGGAACATTTTCGCGCCTGAAATATGCGCTTTTTACGCACTGCAATGCAGTATGAATGACTCTCTCTGCAAGCGCTCACGCCGATTGAAAATTGCATTGTAAAATATCTGACAGCAGTTACGGGGTATCACGGAGCTGTGATTCTGCAGGGCACTGAGCTTCAGAGAGAGCACTGCGAACGCGAGTGTTTGCACTTTACACTGCGAAGCCCAGGGCTCAGCTTTGCTCTTGGAGAACTTCATACATGAGCGGCCATGAATATTCATACCTCCTTATGGCGGCTGGCATAAAGTGCTAAACAGCCGAATGGGGAGAAAGGAACTCTAACCCTGTGGCGAGGCTGAGGGGGAGTGAAACGCCGTTGCGCACGTAGCGGGTGATCGCTTGACCTTACGAGTGACCCCGACGCCTGCGCGAGTGCGTGTCTCAGGTGGCCGTGTGCTGTTCACACGTGCAGCACACGCAAAACGCGCATTAGAAGGTTACGCATGCATGCAGTTCAAAGATGTGTGTTTTGTTTTTTTTTTTTTCCTCCTGTGGCCTGAATAATTTACCATTGACACAGCTATTTATATCTCGGTAAAACTCATCCCTCTGTTTCACGAGGAGCACTTCCAGGGACAGACGGAAAATCTCAGAGCACCCCTGCCCAGGAATATGGCCCAAAAGATACTAGATTAAGTGAATGAAAACACATAAAAACAGTTTTTTTTAGGAAGGGAGTGCATGGGGGGTTCATTCATATTTCAGAGGCAGGGTGGTTAGTGCACTGACGACTGGTGCTAGATTAAAATGAAAGTTTGTATGGTGGCGGCTCTCGACCCACAACGCACTCTCGACACCCTTGACAGCGTGTGCCAGAGTGCGTAACGCAGTTCACACCCACACCTTCCATTCCTCCCAAAAAGTAATCTCTCCCAAAAATGTTGTGGTTGCTGTTTCATGCATGGTTGCCAGAGTTGTTTTTCTCTTTACAGCAAAAAAAATATATATACTTTTCTCCCCCTGAAAAAGTTTATTATATTTTGCCCTCTGAAGCGTGGCAGCCGGGTCACAGCCCCTGTGCTGAGTCAGTCAGCAGAGGACCATATCTGTATGGATAGAGTATAAATGTCGAGAATAGCAATGCCATGTACTAGTGAAGAATCTTGGATTCTTCAGAGGGCCATCGGGTCAGGTCCTAGGTTAAAGAAAATACTGTTGTCCCCTTGAGTATTGTAATTTGCCTGAGTCGATAACATGAAAACTGTAAGATAGTTAAGTCTCTCTGGATAAATGATGGGTAATAGATAACATATACACATTCAATACAAAGCAGAGGATTCTGACTCTCTAGAGGCTGGGAGGAGTTGCTGGATTGGCTTAGTTATTTCAACAAGGAGTTTACTGCGTAAGATTCTCGCCGGAGAATGCAGCCCACTAGACTTTGACCTCCCGTGACCTCCTTCATGGCCTAAAATACTGAATACTGTGAATGATGTCAGCAGGGGCTCTCTCCCTGGGAAATGCAGAGGTTAAGTTTACTCCCGCAGGTAGGTGGCAGTGTTTCACACTTTAAGGCCTTACTACCGCGTCACCTCTCAGTCAGAACAGCAAGCAGCCAATTGGGTGACAACAATGCAGTGGTGCTACAACAGCCAAAAAAAAAAACAAAAAAGCGAATTAGCCGGCGTGATGTGTGGCGTGCAGCTGGCCTTTCCATATGCTCTCCCTAGGGTACGCTTTACATAACAGAGATCTGGTGGATTTTTTTATCATCATTACAGATAAAGCTGAAACCAAAGCAGCTGGCTGCAGTTAAAAAGGGTCTCGGTGAGGAATGGGCCGGGTCAGAAAAGCAAACGGCTTTTTAATAAACTGTGCAGGAATCACTCAGCACCCTGTGTTAAGGTGAGCTCAGGGGAACGGTCTGGTCTCCCCCCCCTTAAAATCTGCACTAAAAAAGGGAGAGGGGTCATTATTTAACATATTATGTGCTTGGCACCACACACTTGTCCACGGGGACTTTTTACACATTATTCATTTGTACAGCTGGATGTGTGCTGAAGCAGCCTGAGTTAAGCGCCTTGCTCAAAGGTAGAACAGAAGCGCCCCATCTGGGAATCGATCCTGCAGCCGCAAGCTGATGAGTGCAGTTCCCTAGCTGCTCCGCTACGCTGTTACTGACACAGTGTGATCACTGACTCATAGATGCACACCTGCATCACAGTTGGCCCTTTGTATTTTGCTCCGTTTTTTTTTTTTTCCGCTTTCATTGTTGGGCGGCAGTGTAGCCTAGTGGTTAAGGAGCAGGACTCATGACCAAAAGGTTGCTGGTTCAATTTCCCCCTGGGGCACTGCTGCTGTACCCTTGGGCAAGGTATTTAACCCACAATTGCCTCAGTAAAATATCCAGCTACATAAATTGGTAACATTGTAAGTCGCTGTCGATAAGAGTGTCTGCTAAATAATAATAATTGTTTTTATGAAATCAATGACTTGCGTCATAAGTCATTGCAGAGCACACTGGCAAAACGGATCGCACTCTAATTAAACTGGCAAAAAAGTAATATCTGGTGTAATTTCTGTTCTCCAACCCATATCGGTTTCACTGAATGTACCAGAGCTCAACTATGTAATCACATTTCTAGAACTTTTTTTCAAATCCCATCCTGGACTGGAGTAGAGGGGCATGGGTACAGCCTACTTGGGTTGCCTAAAGGAAATTTTTTCATCTTATAACTTTTTTACCATATTTTTGAGTATTCCCATTTTCTCATTTCCATTCTGCTCATGTTTGAATTCATGCATTGATTATTCTCATCCGTAGTCTGCTGTGCCTTTGAATGAGCCCACCGAGACTCACAGAAGTAAAGTCAGGACTGATATTTCCCCCCTGCTGTAGGCCTGCACCATCATCTGAGGTGAGGGCAGCTCACTGCATGAGACTCACACAGCCCTCACGTCACCCAGCGTACTGCAGCGATCCTCCAATTGGGTGGCTCCGTGGCATGGGACTGGGTGACGCGCCATCTTAGGCTCTCCCTTCAGACGCGACAGGTAGATCCTCGCCGGGGATGTCCCCTGAGCAGCAGGCACTCTGATCCAGCCCCTTCTCTTGGGACACTGTCGGCCTGCATTATTCAGGATGCCAGGAGAGTAAGAACCGGGCCATAGCGCCTGCTTGACATGGGTGGGGGGGGTTCTCATGAATTTGTTAGGGATGAGGGCTGTGCTGTGTGGGACCCCCCCAGCCCTTCGGTTCAGAGCGGTCCCCCCTCTTGCGATGGAGCGCGCAGAGGAACGTGCAATCCTTCAGCAAATGCACTGCTCTTGTTCCCCGCGCGGCATCAGATGAATTATGGATCCCGTGAAGCACGGGTGGGTAATGGGGAAAACGCCCGTGGAGTTGAGCACTGGAGCGCACAAGCTGACCTGCCATTGAGGAGAGAAAAGCTCCTCCAGTCTGGGTCACACTTAAAACCCACTCACAGGTATTACCTGGGCGAGGGTCGGCCACCGTGCTGTGGAGATGGCACAAAAGCCGCGTCTGTAGCGAGCGCTGAGTAGGGTGATGCAATATTGAAGAGATTTCCCTCAACTCTGAGTGGGAGGGTAGTTCAGTGGGATATTGTGTTGATGCCGAGTGTAGTCTGGACGCTATTATGAACAAAAATCCAGCGCTTCCCTCCTTTCAAATCCAGCCCAGTGTGAGGAAAATGCATTTGAAAATAAATAATGTAACCATGACAAATATAGGTGTAATTAAACCTAAGCCATCTTTGAGTTGGACTCTGAGACAGACTCAGGGAAAGACATCTAGATACATTTGTGGAGTCTCTGGAGAAGTGGGCACATCTGGGCTCAGGGACAGCAACACATCAGTGAGCTCTAACGTACACACACACACACCCGTGCACACACTCTCACAAACATGCTCACAAACTCACACACTCACATGACAGTGATAAATGATCCTGTAACTCTCTCTTTGTCTCACACACACACAAAATCTTACAATCTGCTCTTTTCTGTGCCAATGCTCATTTCATTGTCTGACTGCAGCAAGAAACAGGTTGACTCACAATGTCTGCTGCCAAAATTGTGAGAACTTTTGAACAAAATGAGACATACAGTATGAAACATAGTAAATATGCCAGTTGCAACAATCTTGCTGCAGCACACCACATTCAGTCAGGATTAAACTCTGTGAGGCAACAAAACAGTAATAATACAAATATCTGCTGCCACTTTCACGAAATAGAGAGATAATAGATAAAATTGTTACAGTTACAGGTCGGGCTACCTATCAGAATTCCATGTCCCCATTTCACTACAGGATGCTGGATGGACTTGTGTTTCAAGGCTAGTAGGGGTCTGTGCCAGTTTCACACCGTGATCCCTATCAGGTTAGTGTTTATATTAGTTGACTTGAATGCTTGGATAGGATGCTGATGAATGGTTGTGGGCCTCCTCCCAAATCTTTGCTTAAAATTCAAATTCATGCATATATTGCATGAATATTCATTCTTGCCGAAGTTACAATGTAGTCTACAATACTGTACACGCCTACAGTTTTACTCACAAGCAACTGAGCATAAACCACTCATGTTCTCAATTTAATTCATCTGAGTTATTGAAAAGTGCACAGAAGGTGTCCAATGTGATTTTTCATAGACATAGCCACAGTTTGAGAGCCGCTGGTGTAAAATTGATGGGTGTGATTGAAGGGGCGGAGCCTAAAACAGGCAGGAAGTTCCTGTCTCACTGTGACAGGGCCCTGAGAGGTACGGGATGGACCGGTACGGTCAGGCGGGGGGGGCTACCTTCATCAGCAGCTGTGCAGGCTTCAGGTCAGGCGGGGGGGAGCTGGGGTCGAAGGTCGTCTCACGGGATCTCAGGAAGGGCGGCTTCAGCACGTACCCACAGCCTCCGTTGTCCTGGAAGCGGCCGTTGTTGAGGTCCATGGGCAGGCCCAGGGACTGGAAGTTCAGCGCCACTGCAGGGATGGAAACCCAGCAGTCAGCATCTGCACTGGAGATAAATTACAGCAGGAGGCAGTGCACAGACACTCAAAGCCTGAAACAAACACATCTCCTTCAGTTTTCCCCTCATGAGCTCACTGGGTAAAAAGAACAAACTAAAATAAGAAAGACAATTCAACTAAAACAAAGACTCCTGATGTGGGGGGAAAAAAAAAAAAAAAAACACCCTTGTTTCAATTTTTTTTTTTTTTTTTGCTTTCGCTTGCTGTTTTTCTTATTCCACTTACCCCTCCCAGCCTCTCTCTCTTATAAATCGTGATTTTGAGTTGTGAAACAGTTAATGGCGACACCTTTATAAATGTTGTAAATGGATATTATAGTAAAATGGATTGTCATGAACCTATGGACTGGGTCTGTGCATGCTTTTGCAAAGGGTACTATTACAGCTAAAAACCAAATCTAGGGTTTTACATGGCTTAAGTTAATGGAATTGCCTTTGTTAAGCTTTGAAAATTGCACCTACAGTTTCAAAAATAGTGTGATAGCAATTGAAAAAAACACAAATGAACAAAAACAGCAAAACCTGTAATGGGAAACAATATCACTTACATCAGCTCCCTTTGCTCTACTTGCTGACTTAACAGTCAATGCTGAGCGCATGCCTCCTTCAACAGCGGCAGTCCAAAGGAAACACTCGCCGTGTGCAGAAATGCAAACCCACGCCGCGCAGTTCCTCTAGCCCTGAAATGTGCGGCCCATCCCAAGCCTTTCCTGAGATTAGCGTGGGCAGAGCAGTTTAGGAGTGCTGGATTACGGTTTAATGCCACTTGTCACCGTGCTTTGCTGTGGGGAGGTGTGGTTTGAGGGGGAGAGATTCTTGCGTGTGAGCTTGCAGTCGCTTAAACCCAGTGCAGCAGATATGAATTTCCATACAGTCAAAGTGTGAAGGTTGTGTTGGGTGTGGTTATAGCAGCACTGTAATACATGTAATGTACTATTTTTGGCTTAGAGTCTGACAAAGGGATCACACCTGGCTGTGGGCTGAGGTTGTTGACCCCGTGGATGTCATAAACAGGGAAAAGAGAAGGGGGAGATGGAGTGGGGGAGGGATGGTGCGAACAGCTGACACGGAAAGGAAGTGGTAAATGGGATTTTTATAGCTGTGGACAGGGCTGGTTTGACTTGGTTGGATTAATTGGGCAGGGATTGTCTGTAAACTCTCCTCTCGAATCTTCACCTGGAACTTCAGTCAGGCACCTCTGAGACCGAACTGCAACCGAGGAGCACGAGCAGACCCCTGGGAACCCTGGGAGTTCTGGGCTGCTGCATTGCTTGGATTCTACAGCAACGGATGGATATGAAAGTATGCCAGCCAGATGTGAAGTCACTCAGTAACTTGCTGATTTGATAGGAAAATTGGCTTGCGATCAGTGGCATTGCGTTCTGTGTCCCTGACTCTACAGATGGAGCATGAAGCTTGGGCATTAAGTGCAGTCTCCAGTCTCCAGTCTCTACTCTCTAGTCTCCAGTCTCCCAACCCTAGTCTCTAGTCTCTAATCTCCCGTCTCTAGTCTCTAATCTCCCGTCTCTAGCCTCCAGTCTCCAGTCTCCCATCTCTAGTCTCTAGCCTCCAGTCTCCAGTCTCCCATCTCTAGCCTCTAGTCTCCAGTCTCCTGTCCCTCTTATGTCTTTATTCCCCATCTCCAGTCTCTGGTCTGCAGTTCCCACTCTCCAGTCTCCAGTCTCCTGTTTTTAATCTACAATGGTGTTGTGTGGCATTGTGGGTCTCTGTAGCACAGCTCATCTGGGTGACACATGGCTCACTGAGACCGAGGAGCTCAGTGATGTGTGTCCCACTTCCCTTCCCATGATGCCCTGGGGGGCCCACTGTTGTATTTTTCAGTGCATCTAATGATTCGCTTGGCTGACCACTACTGTACATCAGAGCGACTGTGCCTACATCAGCTTTGGCGAGCAGAGATGTGGGTTCTCATGGATGACGATGTTATACAGAAATACATAACCTTTCTGTCTGAGGCCGAGTTTGTGGTAATCGGCACAAATCTGTCTGACCAGCGGACAGCTCATCCCGCAAAAATAACACAAATGACCGCAGGTTCACCAAAATTTAAGGCTGTCCGATTGTGTAAACCACCAGACATTGTGCGCTCACGCACCTTGTCACGACACAACCAAAAGGCACAACAACTCCCTGCCTACCTCACAGCCCCCTTAGAAAAACTTATTTGATTTTCCAGTACATTTATGCTTTTCCAGGGTAGATACGCATCCAGCAAACAGCACATCTCTATCCAGTGAATACTTTCAGCAGTTTTGGTGCAAACAAAAAAGCCCCCAGCCATTCTCCTACTCTGCTGCAGAGATTTGATTGTCCTTGCATGTTGTTCAATATGTTGTTTTATGCTGTAAATCCACACCTCATTAGTCATTCACAAATGTGATAAAAAATAAAAAATTGAATTTGAACTGAATTGCTTTTTTTGGTTCCTGGCTGCATCCCAACATGCTTTCAATTTCAAGGTCCAGTAATGCCGTTCGGATGATTTATTTGTATTTTAAACAATGTATGTGAAACAATTAGCATTCTGATGGCAGTCCTGTGTGAGCCTCCACATTTCTAAATGCGGAACATGAATTCATCTGATGCAAACCGGTTGAAATACAACCAGACGGGTGGTCACCCCTCATCACAGTACCCTTCCCAAATGCAATATCACCTTGAAACAACTTCTGTTATTAATTGGAAGATTAACAACTGTAACAACAGTTCAGATGTAACTTGATAATTACGTGCCTCTTGGTCCTTTTTTGGTACTATTTGAGCTGAACATCAATCAATTCTCATCTGCTCTCATTTAAGTGCAGGTAACAGGAGTTCAAAATGTTATATAAGGCTTGTTCCTAAAAAAAAAAAAAAAAAAAAAAAAAGTTTTGCAACTATGAAAGAAAAAAAACACCTTGAAAAGCGGTTGCTTTTACACAGCACATTTTACTGATATTAATCATTGATCTGTCTGTTCTCCATTCTGCGCGGCTCATCCAGGCCTCACTGAAACACAGCTCTCGTACGGCACGCGGGCACTGGAGCGTAGAAATGAGTTCTGCTCGGTCTTCAGCGGTGAACAGCAGACGCAAAGGGACTCTGCCCCTGGTCTTAGTCAGAGCCGTGTAATGGATGCAGCGGCGAAGCCAGCAGACATGCACTGACGACACAAAATAATAGTACTGAAAAGCGACGGTAATGAATTAATCGTTTTCTCTTTTCGTGAGAAGATGATCACACAGCACAGCGAGTGAGGGCTGGGCGAGGAGGTAACCACTGTTTTTCGTTAGTTAGGGAAGTTGCTTTGTATTCCGTTTCGTTACTTTTTTCGGTAGGTTAGCTAGCTTACCTCTCCCCTAGTTAGTAGTGTTTTGTTTATGGTCTGGCCCACCCCTTAAGTTTTTTATTTCGTTCAAAGAAAATATAAATAAAAAAGGCTGACTTGAAATTCGCAGTGTGTACGTGTGTTGGTCGGGCAGCAGGGGTCGCAGGGTGTCAGGTTTATGTTCACTCCACCCTAGATGGGGTTGTAACACTTGGTGACAGGTAAACCCCTGCCCTCCTTCCGGCCCCGACACCACAGCCAGAGTCCCAAGGCCCTAACTGTCACAGATTTGTCAGAACCTTTTAGGCGATCCTCCCTGAGTTTTTCTGGTGATTCAACATGTTGAATCTTCAGAGCGAAATTATTGAAGGGGGTTTTCGCGGCTTTCAAGAAACATGAATGAAAGATCACAGAATGACCCATCAAAGGGTACAGTTACGGTCATCATCTGTGAGTTTCATCTTTGCAGCGCACCACAGATACCACAGAGTTTTGAAGAAGGGAGACCAATCAAAGTTGTCTTCAAAGCAAATGTGCGTGTGCGAACGCTGCCCCCGGCACACGATGGAGGCAGAAAATTCTCTCCAACCTGGGCTAAAACTCACTGCAGCCTGCAACCTCAGTGTGAATACGCACCATAAGCATGACATGAATATCAGAATGCAGGGAAAATGCAGAAACGGAGCACAGCGGCTCTCTCTCACTGGCAGTGGTCCTAGATTAAAAACACGCTGCTGGCAGATGAAAGAGATGGAGGGACTCTTTTTTTAAAAAAAAAAAAAAAAAAAAAAAAAAAAAAAAGGCAGGAAGTGGCCACACTCTGTAGTTGAGCAGAATGTCATTTTTAACATTCAAAATGAGGACACGATGTGCCCCTCTGAATAGGTGTGTGTATAGGTGTGTGTGTGTGTGTGTGCTCTCCGCCTGCTTCAAGGCTTTCACAGAATGGAGGAATCCCTTTGATGTTTCACCCATTATAATACAACACAAATCCTTCACAGTGAATGAAGGAATCATTTTTCAGCTTGAAACACTGAAACTTAAATACTAGAGCAGTCTTTCTTCAGCACTAATTTTGATCTTGCTCAGTTACTGCCTTATGATTAATAAGGAGAACCGTTAATAAAAGAATGAAACCCCGGGCTCATAATGAAGGATTACAGCACACTTTCAATGTGCAAATGGAATACATAAGAAAGAAGTTGTTAAAAAATACAAGGAAGATTTTAAGCCAAGGAGAAAGTTAAAAAAGGTAGATATGCTGCCAGAATCTGTATTTCACCAGGTGGCAGGCACTAAAATGCATTCTGCAGCTCACTCCTCCAATGGAAGAGGCACTATTGATTTTAAACTATTTGATTTTAAAATGATACACCTTTGCTGGAAGCCTCTGAGGGGAAGCTCCTTGTTTATCTGCGCATGTGAGTGTGTCTGTGTGTGCATGTACGTTTGTGACTAGCCATGTGCACGCGTGTGCGCATGTGTGTGTGCTGGTGTGTTTGTAACCATGTCTGTGTGTGTGTGTGTGCACGTGTTTTTTTTTGTGTGTGTGGCTGTGACTGTGTATCTACATGTGTGACAGCGTGCACGTATGCAGGCATTCACATGCACATACGCATGCATGTGTGTGCCGTTGCATGTGCATGCAGCAGAGCATGCGGGCAGCTCAGACGTGTGCGGGGACAATGCGGCGCAGCGTACCTAGCTGGGAGCCCACGTTCCAGAACTCCTGGGGGTTGTAGTTGGAGGACAGGGTGCGGGAGCCGGCCGGGTAGATCCTGCTTATGAAGCTCGCGTTGTGGAGCACAAACTCCGGGCCTGAGGGGCAGAGACACAGAGCTCGTCACATGCAGCACTGACGCTGACGCTGCCAGCTGCCCAGGGCAGAAGACCTCCAGGCTGCCGTGGATAGGAGCAACTGTCAAATAAATAAATTAAAGAAGAGTGTCATTGCTGGATTTCTCTTTTTTTTTCTTTTTCCACAAAGTCATTTCAGGCTCAGAAGTGAAAGTATAGAGAGCATTAACGTAGCTGTGAGCAGAATTTTGAGACTCAGAGTTGATGGCTGCTTCTCCTCTTCCCTTAGAGATTCAATTATGTTTGCAGAATCCGCTGTTTGTCCATCAAACAGTTTGTCGGGCATGTCTGCAGCCTGCTTCTTTTTAAAAGTGTCAAGTTGTGTTAATGTCACGGACTCCAAATATTCTTGCAAGGTGAGATAACCTGGCTGGATTGTTAATATTCAGAACGCTGTATCAGGAGTGGAAAACATTGTTACAGTGCTTCCACTTTCCTGAAGGTATTTGAGGTGGAACTAGGCTTTCGCTCAATAAACATAATGGTTTTGCGCTCAAACAGGGATGGAACAAATATGGCTGACATCAAAGCGAAGGCCATCAGTGAAAATCCCATACCTCAACAAAGCTCACAGCATTTATGCATGTGCCTTCCACAACCACCAGCAGTCAATGCCAATAACAAACCATAACTGATGGCTTTTCACAAACTGAAATACTGTGTTTTTTAAGCACCATTACACACACAGTGAATGTAAACTACAGTAACACTGCTTCAGGGAAAAGAGACGCTTAACGCTACAGCACTGTGAATCAATGGGTTTGTAGCATTCCTTTTTTTTTTCTCTTTTTGCTCAAAGCAACTTTCTCTTTTTATTGGATTCAGTCAGTATTTTTAGCTTTTGGAAAAGTGAGAGGTGGCTTTTGGCTGCTTTTTGACTAAATGGCAGAGCTATTCTCTCCCTTTCTTTTATTCCTGTCACTTCTCCCTGTCTAATGGATCCATTCTGCAGTGCTGGCACTCTGCCATCAGTCAGAGACCACAAGAACCAATCACAGGGCCCGGAGCAAAACTGGGCGTGTCCAAGAGAGTATGTGTCGTGTGAGTGGCTGTGATCACTCACGGCCTGGAGCAGAAGGGGCTATTTAACTGCCACGGTCAGTCACAATTGAGAGCAGAGAGACCAGCAATAGTATCATCTCTCTCGTACACATGTTAATATACACAGGCTGTTCTTGGCTGGGAACAAGTGTGTGAGTGTGAGTGTGAGTGTGAGTGTGAGTGTGAGTGTGAGTGTGAGTGTGAGTGTGAGTGTGAGTGAGAGAGCTATTCATCTAAAAGGCAGAAGATTTATTTAAAAATTAAAAACAGAAAAGCGAGAAGTAAACGGTCACCCCAAAGACCTGGTTGTCAGGTTGGATTTTCCTCAGGTTTTAGCTAACCAAACCCAGTGATCTCAGACACCAGCCATTTTTAGGGCCCATTAACAAAATAACATTATGGTACATTCTGCTTCAGGGGAACATGTCAGGTCCTTGCTCAGGAAGGGTCTTTTGTAGTAAGTCAAATACAATATCGTACTATGTGTGTGTGTGTGCATATGTATGTATGTATGTGTGTGTGTGTGTATATATATATATATATATATTATATATACACACTCTGCATGATGTATTTGGACACCTCTTTCATCACAAGGAGATCAACGATAGCTGAAATATGTCACATATTTCTAAACAATAACTCCATCAATATATTCCCTATTGCCATTGCATAATTGCTCCTCTTTATCCAGATATTTAATTTCATATGCACCAATATACTGAAACTGTGCTGTTTCCTTGTAATGCACTTTGTGAAGTGCTCTGACATGTCCTTTGATGTATTAAGTCAAATCTGATTAACTGGCATTGTAGGCGGCACACAGGAGCAGGGAAAAAAATGCCTAGTGACTCATGTTTGAACTCTTGATCTGGACTCTCATGCAGCCCTGGACAAACTGCTGTGCCCTCAACCATATGATTACTGGCAAGGACACGGCCTCATGAACTTCAAAGATCAGAGCGACTATTTACTGATCAGACGCCCTCATCCGGGGTAAATTCAGTAGTCTTAGTATCGCACATTCATACGGATGGATATTCGCTGAGCCCATAAAGGTTAAGTGTCACGCTCAAGAGTTCAGCTGCAGTGCTGCACCCTGCATTCCATCCGACAGCACTCTGGTTTCAAGGTCAGCTCTCCGACCACTAAATAAGTTTCTTATTCCTGGCAGCCCCGCACCTCTCTGTGGGTTACGGTACGAATGTGCGAATGGGCTAAGGCTCTACAATCAGAAACGTAGAGGAGGTTATTATGTCCTTATGAAAAACCTCTTTCATTTCCAGCAGCTTTAATGCCCACACAATAAAAGGCAGGGATGTTTGGAGACAGCTTGGAAAATATCTCCCCTTAAAATTGAAGGATGTAGGCAGTCCCGTCGTCAAATGAAAGCTCTCTGCTTCAATCTGTTAAGCAAATGAAAGCCAGTCCCCCCTCTGTCCGTTATTAGAAATTCTCCTGCTTGGAGTGACAGGGAGTGACAGGGTCTGTGTGTGATGTCCGAGGCCTGTCAGCCGGGTAGCTGCCACCGATGACTCACCAATCAGCTCTCCTGATTCGTCTGCAGAGGCCACAGCTGTGGTCTGACTGGCCAGAACGGACAGCAGTGACACCAGCCTCAGTAGGTGGCCAGCCTAGAAGGCTTGGCAGTGTTTCTCTGGGTTTTTACAACCCTGATCTAACTCGGTTTGTGTCTGCACTTTTGTTCAACATACTGTTACCGAATCCTGCTCTGGCAGTGGTTGCATGGGGTCAGCGTTTCGTCAGACCCCCGGTCCTGCATTCTGAGTACGCTGGAATAAAATCACGTTGTCAGGCTGCCCAAATATGATATATTTCTTACAGTTCCCTCACGAAGGCTATATTTCTTTGTCTGCATCCTCATGCATTGCTTATGCCCTTTCTGTTCTCTGCTTTCGTCCACAACCTCCGCCGGGTTAGAGAGAAAGAGAGAAAGTTGGCTTCATTGGCATTCCTCTCACTGCAGGCTGCACGGTCCCCAGTCCCTTCCCCGGGTCTGGCAGACTGGCAGGTAATACACATTGTTCTGGCTCCGATTCCAATCTCTCTGGGCTCTTTCATTTCCAAAGAGTAAATAAGCCCGAGTCACAGCAAAACATCAGGTATCTTGCTGCCGCTGTGTCCTGCATTTGAAGTCTCGCCCGAAACTCTTTGAAAAGTTTGAATGTCTCTGTCAGCTTGGCTAGCACGCCTTGCTTTCCGTTGCCAAGAAGAGGGTTGGTTTTATTCCAATGCACTACAAAAAATGGTAGTGGATAATGTCATGCCATATTTGCATCATAAGCGCATCGTCTTGTGTGATCTTGTGTGAAAATAGACCTTGCTCCTATAAACTATTTAGCAAAATGTCTAATGGGATTATGTTGCTCTGTTCTGAAATAGAAGCTGCAACTGTAAGACATCACTCTGGCATATGGTGTACAATTAAAACTACACAATCCAAATTAAAGGTATTAGCGAGGTGTTTCAGATTACATGCATGACCTTGCATTATGTGTATGTTAATTTCACTTCGGTTAAAAGTATTAAGATTTATGCAATGAATTAGTTTAGAGATGAAATCATATATTCGCAACAGGCTCATGGCCAGGAAGTGTAGGTTTGATTGCCGTGTGTGTGTGTGTGTGTGTGTGTGTGTGTGTGTGTGTGTGTGTGAGAGGGAGAGGGAGAGAGAGAGACTGTTGTTTCATTTACAAAGGTACTAAAACTGAATGCCTCCTTTCCAAGCGTCCTCCAAACCAATTCAGGGTCTGCCCCCTAAGAAATCGTATAACAATGTTCCAGTTTAAAACTGTCTCAGTACTCTGAATGAGGTTACCAAAGGGACCACCTCCACTCAGCTTTACCCGCACCCTACTAGCTGAAGTCCAGAGCCCAAAGGCCATGGGCTAAAAAACATGGATAGTGTGCTCTTTTGTAATCTGTACCCCTATATCACTCCAGTAATCTGCACCCCTAAATCACCTTTAAATCAGGAGTAAAACCCCAGGCTCCTGATTTAAAGGAAGATATCCTATGATTTAAACAAATCCTGTTCTAGATGTTGCTCTAGAAGAACAAAAGTATCTCCTGGGAAAGAGCAACTCTGAGATGCTTTCTGGTTAGCCCTCACACCTGAGAGAGCAACCCTGAGATGCTTTCTGGTTGGCCCTCACACCTGAGATCTTGGTGAGCTTGCGCGCCTTCTTCTCAACGAGTGAGGTGTTCTCGAAGAAGCGCTGGTTCTCCCTGGAGTGGCTGAAGCTGACGAACTTCACCGACTTGGTGTAGACGACCAGCCTGGACAGCTCCACTGCTACCTTCACTTTCTCTTTCTGTGAGTTTGGGGGACAGAGTAGCAGTAAGCTGCATTTTATGTCGAAGATACCTGGAGCTGTGTAATTTTCACTGGATGCCGCGCCACGGGGGACAAGGACCCCATGCTCTTGAATGCTGACCTGCAGAAAATGTTGGTGTCATTGAGGCAGCGGTGTACTTCAGCCTGTCTCCTAATGTCTGAGCACATGAATACTCCGGAGGAGGACTCAGTGTTCAGTGGACTATTCACCTCACCAAGAGGAGAGGAGAATTAAAAGGAGCTAAAAAGCTGAACCTGGATGACAGGCAGGGCAGCCGGCAGAATTGTAATTTGGAGGAGAGAAAAGTTCAGACATAAGATGTTACTGCACCAAAAATAAGGGGGAGACCAAATTTTTTTAATGTTCTCTACTGAGAGCAAGCAGGGAGAGGCAGGTACTTAGAAAACCCATCTGCGTGAAAGGTTCAGTAAACCATTTGGGTTGTCTGTCTGGAGTCTAAGGTCCATAGGGCCCATACTGTATCTGTATGAAGTACATAATGTACTGTATTATACATCCTTGACATTGTCTGGGTTGTCATTATTTATTATGTTAGTTATCATGGGACATTGTGTGCGAATATACACAAATGTTTTATTTGAAGTAATATAAAGCACTATAAATGCTGTGTTCATGAAGGCACGAACACAGTAGGACAGATACATACGATAATGTGAAGAAAGTGTTACTGCCAAAACAAAATTAAAATTACTTGGGGTATAGCGCTTTTTCAATGAGTAGTTGGTATAATGTCTTCTGACATTTGGACACTCTGCATCTATTTCCATCAATTCATGTGAATGGTTATAAAAAAGCACCATCATATACGTTATTGTTTAAGCATTGTTTATGCTTAAATTGCATTCATGTGTTATACATGCCCTGCAATGTTATGAATACAGCTATTTGATCAGTTGAACATTATTTATTCAAATGATCGGACTGGCAGCCTAAAGAGAAAATTCAAGTGCCAATCAAATATTTAATTTGCCCATAAGGACTCTCTGAATCATTGTACTGCCATACCCGAGTAATATGTTGCCATGGGAAACAAAACAAAATGAATGTAGGGAAACCGCCACAGTGATTTCCCCTGATTGGTTTTCATATTCTCTTGATTTTCCTCTCCTGGATGCATTTCATTTCGCTTTGCATGGAAAGCACAGATGCTCACTAAACTGCTTTAACACTAAGAGGTCTCTCAGCAGTCCTTGGTAATACAGAAAAGGGGCTGGAGAAAAAGCAATTCTAACTCACAACCATCTGACGAATGGAAGGGTAGGGGGTATACAGGATGAGTCAAAAGTTTGGACACACCTGATAATGTGAAACGTGCATTCAAAGACATTCTGATCTAAAGACTTACGCTTAAATGCTTGAAATCTGTTTCTTAGGCGTCAACTTCGCTGTTGATATTTGCATATGTATGAATTTATAATAAAAATGTGATTTTAAAAAATATTTTTTGGCTACATTGAAGAATTTAAAATAGAAGATTGTTTTGATTTGTTTATAAACTTTGGTCACTGCATAATTCCATGTGTTACTCCATAGTTTTGATGTCTTTAGTATTATTCTAAAATGTGGGAAATAAAAAAATAAAGAAAAACCTTTCTCTGAGTAGGAATGGTTCACATATTTTGGAAACTGGAGCAGAAGGTCCCAGTCTAAAAAAATGCATTGTATTGGGTCACCCAGAACATGTGGATCACAGGACTAGAATAGCAAGACTGCAGATTCTGTGTGCTAGCTATAGCAAGTCTGACCTTCAGCAGCTCTATCTCTGTCCCTGACTGCTCTGATCCTTTAGACGTGGTGGACTTGTCCTCCTCTGGGAGCTGTTCCTCCTCCTCTTCCTCACTGTCGTCCTCCTCCTCCTCCTCCTCACTGTCCTCCTCCTCTCTCCCTTCTCCCTCCTCACCCTGCTCTCCTTTCCTGTCTTTCCCTGCCCCTTGCTCCGTCTCCTGGCCTGGGCTCAGCTTCTTGTTCTTTATCAGAATCTTATACTGGAGCTCCTGTCGGCCAATCACAGCGGACACACCGTCACGCAGCTATCTGAGACACCCTTTAAGAGCACAATTACAATGCAAAAAAGGCTTCAATGGAAAACTGCTGCCTCATCTTTCTATGTGCCAAAACGTGGAGCCATTTTATGGCTGTTAATCCCACCCCCTTGGGACATGCTGTACGTGTCTGTTGTTACAAAATGGCCCAATTTGTCCCCTTTTAAAAGTGCTATTAAGGAAGAACTCATGACTTCATCTTTTGATGGTAGTTAACATGCACTTAAGGGGGCAGATCTGTATTGGCAGCTGTGTTGTTCAGTATCCACACAATGGCAACTAATAAAGACTTTGCAGTTTCCAGACTTTGCATACAGCAGCGTTAAGAACCGTGTGACTTGTGGGCTTGTGGGCTTGTGGCCTTGTGACTGATGGAGGTGGCAAGTGAAGCACCTAGCCTGGATTGCTGCATGTTTTTAGACAAAATGCAAAACCTTAACCTGTGTAAGGTGTTTTAGGTAAGGGCGTATACCAAATAAGTACATATCTCCATCACCTGGAGGCACTCCAGGCATGACGCCAGGAGAAAATACAGAAGGGTGCAGTTGCAATCCACGGGGATGCACAAAAAGTCATAAATGCTATGTAGACATCAAGATATTAGGGAACTGCGGGTGCCCTGAGGTCTGTCTGGGGGTGCAATGCGCCCCTAAGCACCCCCAAAATGCCGGGTCTGAGGCACTGACTGGGATAACTGGGGTCTCAGGTGTCAAATTATGGCCCTAATCAGGTGATTCCCAAATGGGAGACAATGAACAGTTTCAGCCCATCCAGGGCGCTTCCTTGTCCGTTCTGCTAAGTTGCCAAAGAGGCCGTGTGAAAACCACAGCAAGGGCGTTTTCAGCAAACAAGCAACAGGAGATTAGCTGCAGGGATCATAACACCGGAATCAACTGTGAAAGACGGGGAGGTTCTTTCGACGCTTCAACTACCCCCTGAAATCCCAAACCCGCGCTCTACCCTGCTCTAGTTTTTAATTGCAGCAGATCCTACCGGGAGGGTAAATAAAGATAATTGAACCCCGCTGCTCCGGGTGAGTTTTTATTTTTTTAGCACTCAGCTTCTTCTGCTCGGATGCCTCTCTGCGCCTGTACGAGCCTAGCGGAGTGGGAGGACTCGATGCGCTGGGTAAATATAGGCTTTTCCTGCCAAGTGGAGTAGTCGCGCTCGCGTTCGCCCGGTTCAAGTGGAGTGGGGCCCACCCGGCCCCTTCCTGCAGAAGAGCGGCTGGCGGAACCGCGCCGGGCGCGGGGTGCATATTAACGTGGATTTGTCCGGGGGCTGCACTGTAGTTTTCCCTCCTCTCTATCTGCAGGCTGCCTCCTTGCAGAGGAGGCCGGACCCTTCGTTTCTGGAGTGTTTAGGTATGACAGTGTTTGGACAAATTGCTCATCGACGGGGGGGAGTTGGGGGGTTGGGGGTGGTGGACGGGGGGGTGCCCGCGCCTTAAGTGCACATTCTTCTTTTGTTTAGAGCCTTGGGAAGATGCTGGATTCATGTTAACCCGTCTCTCTCCAGCTCGCCGGTACCATCGCGATGTGTTCACACTCGTGTGTGTGACGGATGATGTGTCCTGGGTGAATCTGTGCGGCTCTTTCTTGGTAGGGATATCAAAGCGCATCTGAGTGGACTTCCGCCGCAGATAAGGAACGGCTATCCCTCAGAGGGAAGTCGGCAGACAACGTGCACTAGCTCGCCACAAATCACTCGAAGTGGAGAGATGTGTATTCCCTTTATTCCTTTCAGATATGACATATATACACACTATGTAAGTATAGTAACAGACGTGCATTTGCATTTAAATAGGGCCAGATGTACATATTTGTTTACGATTTACATATTTGTTTTTGCTGTGTGTTCACTCTGTACTGACTGTATGTGTATTGTGTTTGGCTATGTACACACTCTGACTATGTTTGCATCTAATGTGACACCTGCAAGCGCATTTGCACCTACTGAGCTGGTACAAGTAAAGGTATTTTGATTGTTGGATGTAATTGCGTTGCGTAAACATGGTTTGAGGCCAAAATGCACATTATACCCTTCAGTGGAGAGACTTTGACAGTGGAGTGTGAACTGTTAACAGCTAATGAACAGCAAATCAATTACAGAACACAAATAAGTGGGAATATTATTTTAAGTGGTGTGCAGTCCCCATGTCCTCCTGTCTATTTGAAAATGCTTGTTCGATGGACACAGTCAAAATGTGTCCAGGCAAAATGAAATGCATATTTGTGTTTTGATTTTTTTTTTGACAGAGCTTTTGCAAAGTTTGATAGCAGCATAAACAATTCGGCTGGGGATTTCAGGCTGCAAGGGTTAGCCAGGTGGAACAATGAAATCAGGAGCCAGTGGCTCCATCTCTTCCTTTATAAATCATGCCCAGAATGGTAGTTGGGATTTCATCAGGCTGTTATCCAAAAGGGAGCCCCACACCTAAAGCACACACACACACACACACTTCTCTTCCTGGGGCATTATGATTAATGTTACATTCATTCAAATATGCGATTCATAATTAAGATAATTTAATCTGAATAATTTGCTTTGTTCACTTGCAGTTTAGACAGATATTTATTGGGGCAATTCAGGTTAAGTACCATACTTGAGGCTACAGCAAAAGTATTATACCCTGGATTAAATCCAGCGATGCAACATTTTCCAGGCCGGCACCCTAACCAAACGAAACCCCCACACCAGAGGCCTCGTGACTCTGCCTGTGTTAGGGCATGAAGGGAGAACAGGGCCATCAGAACAGGTGGTACAACCTTTCGGCTACAATCATGCAAATTTTTAGCTACAATAGATGATCAGTGTTATCTATTTAATAAACTGATTTAGCAACAAAAGCAGAATCTAGACAGGTACAGTCTAAATGGCATTATTACTGGAGAGAAGGGAAGTCTATTGTAATCTGAAATCCAAATCTTTTCTTTCTTGTTCTCATGTTTTCGCATTGCCAATGCATTTTTATCTGCCTAAGAATTTGCACTGGTCTGTGCATTAGCATTTATCTGTGCAATTCATATGTGGATTTGAGGGAACGGACCTGGACTCGATATTATGTAAAAAGTAAAAAAGACAAGGCATGAATGAATTTCCACTTCTTGTTATGGTGTCTTTGCAAGGGTGTATAGCTGCTCTTCACATAAAAAAGCCACAAGACTTAAGACCCTAAACGTGGTGGCGTGTAAGGGCTTCATCTGAAATTCATGAATCGCACACGAGCCCCAAATTGCATGAGTTTTATGATTCTGTATCTGAGATCCATTTGACGTGACTGTATAAAAGTCTCTGTTAAATGTTTTGATGTCTCCCGGCGCAGTTTACAGCCAGCAAGACGCACAGCTGACGTGGGCGAGAGGGGGGGAGAGAGAACAAATGGAGGAGAAGAACACAACAGCGCCTTGTCCTCCGGCGCGTGGTCCCCACCCGAATCCGTCGCCGCCAGTACGACCCATCCCTCCCCTGCTGCTGCCGACGAGCGGTGCTGGGCGGAGACCAGAGCCCGCGGTTTCATCCGCTGGAAGACATCGGCTCCATAATCGCTCCCCGCTGGGATCATTTACCGCCGCAGTGGAGGGGATAGACCCGAAAAATAATTACATCCTGAATCTGCGAGCGTTAGCGTGCGTGAATCTTCCAGGGCCCCCACTCTCGAGTTCAGCCTTGCATACCCGTCACATCGGAAATTATACCCTTTCAGAGCCACACTGCTATTACCCTGCTCTCATTCGACCCCTCCCCTTTTTTTACGGTACAGTGAACAGAGAGTACGCTGGAATAGGACACTCTTTTAAAGAGAGTAACAGAATACCATTTGCATAGTCCCTCTACAAGTGTCTGGCTTCGATCAGCAGTAAGGTCAGGTGTAGGTTCGTAGCTTACGCAGGTCAGCTGACTCTCACAGGGACACTTCTGCAGTGGTGTGCTCTGGAAAAGAGCACCTGCCAAATGACTAACAAAAACGTAAAAGTTGTTCCTGCTTTCATTGCTTCTTGACTGTACTTCTGGACCGCAATTGTAATGATGCGCAAACATGTCTGTGGAAGCTCTCTAATTGGTCCAAAATGCAGTTTCTTGCATTCTAACCAGAACGAGAAGATCTGAGCCCATCACCCTAGTTGTTAGCTTCTCTTTACTGACTACCTATTAAATTCTGAACTGACTGACGTCTTACTTTTACGGCCTTAATTGGGCTTGCCTCTCCATTTCAGAGATCTCATTTTTCCATATAACCGCCCACATTCTCTTCATTCACAAGGTGCTGGCTTTCTTGTTATTCCAAGAGTAGCAAAAAGTACGGCGGGCAGTTGAGCTTTCTTCTATCGAGCTTCCCTCTTTATTGGAACAGTGTACTTGCTCATGTTCAGCATGCGGACAATCTCTCAATCTTCATGGCTAGGCTTAAAACTCATCTTTTCGGAAAATCCTTTAGTTAAGGAGTGGGAGTTGGAGGACTGACACAAGCCATGGCGTTTCTTGTGGACAAAGCTGTCAGTGCTGTCTCTATATTGTGTCACGGTAACTCAATATTTTCACAGCTCCAGCCATGATCTGGTGGTGACAGCCTCAGGTCTGCCGTTGTGACTGCGCCGGCCCTACGCCTCCGATCTTTTACTTATACTGCCCATAGCCTTACTCTGTCTGGCTTTTCTTTATTGCACACAGGTTACTCCTCTCTGCTCTCTCACTCTCTCTTTTCTCCCCTTCCGCTCTGGAGCACCTGCTGGAGCTTCAGATTGCCACTGTGGCACCAGCTAATCTACCAGCCATGAAGAACAAGATGCCTGGACTATGGCTGTATGCCATCCTCTGTCCACCTCACTGGTGGGAGAACGGACCCATTGGCCTGGGATTTTCTGTTTGTTTGATTCCCTCTGGAAAATGTTAATACAATGCTATTTGTACAGTCTCAGTTGTAAAATGTGCTATAACAAGTAAATTGGGTTCGATTGGAATTTGAACTAAATAACATGCACATTCCCTCCACCAAGAACATGTACAAACAACACTTATTCTACTGTGTCAACTTCTCCTGGCAATTAGAGGGTATCGCCCGTCGTAGTTCAGTGACACTGTGCAACAAATTATTCGTATCACCTTGAAAAAAATCTAAGAGCCCTGATGCTACAGTAATCTGTGCACAGGAGTTACTCTTTGCAGTCCATTGCTGACATGTACGAGCCAAACAAAAGATTTAGCTTCCCACAGCAAAATGCTATCATTGGTTCAGATCAATGAATCCCTCATAACCAGCACCCATACTGGGGTTCACGAGGCTTAACTCCCTCATCACCACTGATTGCATACACATTATGATGAACCTAATCTACAACATAGTCTGTAACCTGATTTTAAAAATCTCTGCTCAAAGATTCACATGGGGAACGTGCCCTGTTAAGAACAGGACTGTCATTCTGAGCCTCTGCTGCCATCATCGGCAGTGCCGGGCCCCTCATTTTAGCAGTGTCACGGTTCCACGCGGTGCGCGGGGGTTTGTCCTGAAGGTGCCGGCCCTCGCACGCCGATCAATCCCTCGGCCCAGCTGTCACCGCATGCCCAAGGGCCCATCCGTCACACGGCCACTCGCGGCCTTCCCCTCTGCATCGGGAGGAATGAAACCAGGGCTAATGAGGTGCCATCATTCAAATGTCTCTGTTCAAAACCGTAAAAAAGAAAGACGGAAACAAGCCCCGCCCCCTCACCACTCCCCCCTTCACCACCCAACTGGATCTGCCTGAAGGTTACGTGAAACCCCGCCTCCATATGTTAGGGTGCGTGTTACAAAAGACAGACTTGCTCTCAGTTTGTCTACCATTGCAATTAAGGGACCGAAGGGAAATTTTCAGACTTTTTATTCACTTTTATCTAATTTATGGCACTGAAGATTTTTCATCCTCTCAAGAGCAAATCTTATATATGATACCAAACTATATTGTATTGCATAATTGTTAGATGCTGCATTACGAGATCTCTTTGTTCACAAACCAGCGTAGCTGAATTATATCTCATTGTCTCAGTCTTACTGATATTTATTGTTATTGCATAATTACCATTCCATACATGTCCTGGTTTATCTCTTAGAATATACATTGCTTGCCTTTAAGATGCTTTTTAGTGTTTAGCGGCAGTCCTCTGTCAAAATGTCTTTGCTAAAAGAATGGTGCTAAGTAATAAAAAATGAATTAAAACAATGAGCAGTGGGATATCTCCGCCATGAGCCAAACGCTGCTTCGTCATAATGATTTACAGAAAGCAGGCAAACGGACATGATACAGCAGGGGACAGGCATTCCTCTATGACCGATTCCTTTGCTCTTTTAATAGGAGACAAACAACACAAACACGAACACATTTCTTTTTCTGTCCCTGCCAGGCATTTATCAATAAGAGAGCTTTAAAAGGAAGGTTTTTTTTTTTCAAAAGTCTGCTCGAAGAGGCAAGATCGAAATGAACAGTTCTCAAAACCAGCTTTAGCGCTGTTCATATCTACTCCCGGAAAATCTCCTCGATTTATCTTGAGGACTGCTCTGACATATCACATTGAGGCAGGGCTGATATCCGCAGGAAGACGCTCCCCTGCTCAGCGCAGGAGAGAGAGAGAGAGTGAAAGCACCACCACATCTCTCCTGCTTAAAATAACCCGTTTTTTATTCTATTCAGTGCACTACCGGTGCTCTCACAGAAAAGGCTATGATACAAGACGCACTGAGAAACACTGCTGTTTTATCGGGGATACTTTTTACAGGGGAGACTCTCAGTGAGAACGTTGGTGGTATTTTAGGGATGACTTCAGCGTTTTACTGAGGATGCTGGAGTTTTAGTGAGGATGCCGGTGTTTTCATGAGGCTGCTTGTGTTTTAGTTAGGCCACTAGTGTTTTGGTGAAGATGCTAGTATTTTAGTGAGGATGCTGGTGTTTTGTGTGGAACCTGTTGTTTATTGAGGATGCAGGTGTTTCAGACAGGATGCTTGTGGTCTAGTGAAGATACCGCTGTTTTTGTTAATAGAGTTCCAATGGGATTACTTTCTACCGTCTTAAGCCAATTTCCTCATCAGATTGGCTTGGCAGCGATCACAGGAGGATCACTGCAATCTAAATTAGTCTGCAGCCTTGAAGAATCAGCAGGGTGTTCCTTATCCTTTCACCTGACTAAATGGCTTTGCTTCAGAAATCCTCACATGCACAGCCATGACACTGTCCCGCTCAATCCAGCCATCAAGTTGTCCTTCTCTTCACAGTTAGAGCATAAGCCAAAGCCACTCAAAATTCACAAGAAATCTTAAAACGACAACAGCAACACTACTATTATGGATTAAAAGCTAACATAACCGCCAAAAATATATTATTATACTCTCTCACCCCGTATCTCTGTTGTTCTTTCTGTCTCCCTGTCACGCTGCCTCTCAAGGCCTAGTGTGATTAGGGCTCTGAAGTTACAGCACGGCAACTTCTGATAAAGGAAGGACTGTTAAGTGCTACCACCTTTTCCAGACCCTTCAGCCCGGGCTACACAGACAGGATCAGCATGCACCGCAATTATGTTTAGCCTGAGCATTCCACCTGCAGCTGCAAGATTAAAGAATGGCTCATTAAATGGCTCATTAGGCTAAAGCAATGTGTGGAGAGGCCACTTAAGACCATTGTCTGAACTCTGCGGTACTTTCGTGCCCGTATACAATGTGAAGGGGGGGGGTGAAGGAGGAGGAACGCTTGTGCTTTAACACAATAAATGGGTACTCAAAGCACATGGGTTTGATTGCAGAGAGAGAGCAAGTGTGGATTACTCACAGTAAGCACAAGCGAGAGGGGCAGAAATATGAAAATAAGAAAAAAACCTTTGCGCAGGATGCAAATGCAGCAGGGAAAAGGGCAAATGCATATAATGGGTTCACCGAGACTGTTACTTCCTGGTGACCGTTTAGACCACTGAACTGTAATGAACATCTAATTCACAGTCCATACAACTATTGCATTCGCTGCTGTTTTCTTTCTTCTTAAGCCCAGAGCTTTGGCATTATTGCACCACCTCTGCATTTCACAAATGCTTACCAAAAAAGCAGTATGCATGTTTCACGTGTCACGCTTTATTTAACACCATGCAATTTAATTAGGTGTGTGGTTGTGAGGTGACCACATTTAAGCCACATTTTCACTGGGTTTAGGGTCTTACAGACATGTTTGTGTCATGCAGTCTGCCTGTGGTTTTGATGCATTTGCTCACCTCAGTCTTGCTGATAGTGATTGACAAATGTCCTTTTCAGGTTATAAAGAGAGGCAATATTTCTGTGAGGTGACCGTCTATACGCAATGAAAATATGGTCAGCCAGCTGTTGCTCAATAACTCGGTCAGCAACAATGACATGAAGGTGTGCAGCTGCATTGGTAATGAGGACCGTTTCTTTTGGTTAGACTGCCAAAGCACGACCCTGGATGAGGATAACACAAGGGTAGCCTGCCCCGCTCATGATGTTGTTAATGTTTGACAATCCACAATATTTGCAGTTTGTTAATGACCTGTCAGTCACACATACTCCTGGACAAGAGCAGGGAGGGGCACAGAGGGGTCAGATAGCTCAGAAAGGTCATCCTATCACAGAGCAATGCCCCAATGCTGAATCATGAATTCGTAATTAATGTTAGATCTGCACTTGGCCAATCTGAAATATTACATTATATTACTGTCATTTAGCAGATTCTCTTATCTAAAGCGACTTACATAGGTTACAGTTTCCCATGTTATCCATTTATGCAGCTGAATATTTACTGAGGGAATTTGGGTTAAGTACTTTGGCCAAGGGTATAACAGCAGTGCCCCAGTGGGGGATCAAACCTGCAACCTTTCGGTTACAAGCCCTGCTCCAGCCTTTCCAGACAGAGAAGTATCCTATACCATGTATCAGTCAGCTTGCCAGGCTAGAGTGAGGAAAAGTGACCTCACCCAGAGCAGGGCAGATTACCTGGGGGCTGGGCAGCTCCCCGGGGGCGGCTGGGTCCAGGCTGGCACTCAGGAGCTTATCCCCCAGGATGGTGGTGAGATACTGGGCCATGACCTGCTGCTGGGGCGGGCTGCAGTGGTTCTCCAGGGACAGGATCACGGGATAGGGGGAGACCTGCCAAATACCAAACACCCCTCTTTACCAACACAGCACTGTTTTTATGTACCACTCATTTTTGTCCCTGCAAATATGTCTAATTTGCTTCTAAATATGTTCTCCACTCACCGCAGTCTGATCAATTTTCACCATCCCGCATATTATTAAAACATGCTTTGAAAAAACTCTGACTTCCGCTTAGTTATATTTCAAAGATGATAGTTAGGGTCAGGCAGGATATATTAATTTGTAGGCATGAGTGCATTGTGTAATTATAGTTTTCATTTATTTCTTGTCTATCCTGCTCTTTAGAAACCATACATTTCCCGCATCACTGTTTCATTCTTCTCTTTGAGGCCACTGATTGCAACATAACAAAAAAGAAGACTTCAAATAGCTGCACCTTTATGCCAAATACTGGGCCTTAATGTGATTCCGCAATGTGGGGCTTTAAGTTCCCTTTGATCTGGGACGAATCCGGTCTGCCTCTACCACATTCATGAGGGATTTCCTTCATCAAGGACTGCTGGGTGATTAAGGCATATCTGGCCTCACATGGGCTGTTGAGAGGGAACACTAAACCTACTCAAGGAGAGGGTCCAAGGATGACATCACAATAGAGGCCGAGAACACGGTGAAACGCCATGGATACGGCCCTGTGTGGGTGTCACGCGGAGGTTCTTTCTCTGTCTATCAGAAACGGCCTAAACTCAACTGATGACAGACTTGGATGATACGTGACTGAGTTGTTCAAGCCTTCACAGGGATCGTGTTTTCCAAATGGACCGTAAGTGGTCAGGAAGGAGCGTGAGAGTGGCCTTCACAGTCGGCCTCTCACAGCGGGGGTGCGTGGCATCACAGTGACTTTCCGTGACATCTGATGGATGCCTCAGAAATGTCATGATCCGGTGACATCATAATGCATGTAGAAAGGCATGAGAAAATAACAATGTTCAACCAAGCAGCACTTACAAATAAGCTCTGCAGGCACTGCTGACTGCTAAACAGTCAAGTCTGATTAACTGGCCCTAGGTGCCCTGTAATGAAATCGCATTCATTTCTGTAGGCACTTGTGTGTTTGTTCATTTGTTTCTTTCTTCAGTTCAAATGCAGTACTTCAGGGCTGAGTACAGACTGAGCATTATTACAAATCCCAGTTAACCAAAACTTAAAAGCAGTCAGGACGAAAACTCTACACCTTCAATTAAAGCTGCTGCAAAATCAATATGTATTCACATATATTTTTCTATTGTACTGTATACAAGATAATGATGAAAAAAAATTGATTCATTCTTATATTGATTGTCTGACAGCCCATGCCAACAACTTTGATCGTTAAACCACACTTCAAATGCGCAACAAACGTGATATGCTGCAGATACATTCAGCATTTAATGAGATAATCCACGGGGCAATTAGACTCTTGCTCATGTAATTACTATATTATTTATGCCTTGCATCTGAGAGGAATTGCGTTAAGTGAGTAATGGCAGTCGATGAGATTATCAGAGGAGTTTCTCTCATTTGCAGGCCGTTTGCCTCTGGGATGGGAAAACAATTCATCAAGGCAACAAGGCCTTTAGCTTTCCGAGATCTAACATTCACCGCTTGTTTTTGCCCGGTTCCGGCTGCATTGTTGTTTTTGCCTGTGGGTGATAGAGACGGAACAAAGCCTGATGCACACAGAATAGCCCCTGGGTGAAAAATATGCATTTTGATGTGAAAGGACTAAACAAACAGTCTCTCCTGTATGCTCCATGCACCGTGGCTGTGTCAGAAACGCATGTGTTTCGTGGACAAGGCTTTGCGCTGAATACATCAGGGAACACCTCGCCCCCACATCTTCTCCACACCCACCCCCGGCCACTCCGTCTCTACCCCGCCGTCTGCGCGGGAATTAAACGTAACGCGGGGCGATTCGCCATCGCTCTGCCTGTATGGCCCTGGAGTTTAAATCTACCGTGACCGCCTCCGGGATCAAAGCGCCGAGTCACACATGCTGTACAGGGAAAAATATCGATTGCGAAGATGTCTGTGCAGCAGGGGGTATTGTTCCGGAGGGAGGAGTGGTACTCCCGGGCTGAAACTGTGAGGGAGTTGAGCCGACGCCGTGTGCGCTGAGGAAATGGGTACCTCGAAGGCGTGCTGCTCGACGGTGGCGATGACGTCCCTGAAGAGGATCTTGCTGGTCAGAGTGTAGCCGTGGTACACCACGGGCTCCGCGTCGGGGCCGTCCCAGCAGTCGATCTCCAGACAGCGGCACCCTCTCCGCAGAGCACTTAATAACACACACACACACACAGACACACAGAAACATACATACGCACACACATACACATGCATTCATGCACATACATGCACACACACACACACACACATACATTCATACAAAAGACATACACGCACACAAAATACAGACACACCACACACATGCACACACACACTCAGACGACGCACACACACACACACACACACACACACACACACACACAGAAACACAAAATGACAAAGGAGAAAGAAATAAAGTATGCAGAAATAAAGTATACACAAAAGAGGTGCAAGTATCAAGTGACCTGTACAAAGTGACACACCGTGTTCTGGCTCTATCAGTGAGAATTTTAACAGCTGTGAGAGGACATAATAAGTATCCCACGAGCCAGTTCCTCCACTTGTCATCCCTCATACTGACTCGAGTGTTTCTCTGGCTTGATTGTGCATTCAATACTCTCTCCCTTGTAGCAACCTACCAGGCCAGCAATTTAATGTGGAAATTGGCTTGGGGTCAGAATTAAGCCCTTCACTTTTTCCTTACTCAACAGGAGACTAATAATAGCACAGGATGGAGAAGGAGATGAATGCGGAGGGGTGCTGAAATGGCCAGGGAGTGTGTAGAGAAATCTGGGGAGATGTATAATATAATTATATAGTTAGACACTGGACATACAATCCAAACAGGAATATTCTCATTCACATTAGCAGCCTTCTAAAGTGCGCTCTCCCCTCATTTTATAGTCAATTAGTCTGACACTGATAGAACATTTCCTGGATCAATTTTAGCATTGGGAGATATCAATAACACATGTGAAAACCAGATACTCCGCCAATTCATAGTGTTATTACCGGAGGCGACTGGATCCGCACACCAGAAACGAGCAGCAAATCACAGTGCAACTCGGTTCACTCAGTATTCTCTAATCACATCCAAAGCACATTTATTAACACAGTTAACACACTCACACATGCATGTACTCATTTGCACTCATGCTCATGTACACATACAGACACACACACACACACACGCACACATATTTTGGTGTGTCTCCTCCCTCCCCTTCTCCTTTTGTGCCATTTGATATACTCGTCTCTTCTTAGTCTCCCCCTCTCTCTCCCCCGTCTTCTACCCTCCTCCTTTCCTCTTGCTCCTTCTCATTCACACAGAGATATTTAGTGGCCAGCTCATCCATTGATGTAGTGTTTTGTCAGTATATCATTTGTAGCTGGACAGGAGAGCTTGGCATGGGGCCGGTGGCTTCCCAAAGGAGAGAGGGAACAGACAGGCAGCATCCTGACAGTGCCTTATCCACCTCAGTGTCTCTGGCTCGCGAGTGGCAGTCCAAAAACCCTGCCTCTCCGTCACACTCTGCCTCTCCCCTGACGCAGTCATAAACTACACTCCGGCTGGCGTCGTGGTGGGCGATAGACGACTCCCACAACCGTTAAACGGACGACGTTCCCGTATCAAACCTCACTTTATGCACGACTTTATTCTGGTGCAGCGGGTTGTTGCCCGTTTTAAAAAGTCAGCCTGCGGCAACGAACATCATCACATACGCGCAGCCTCCGCTGAGACCCGTCTGCACCCACCTGTGTGCGGCGCGCAGCGCAGCTGTAGCCGCTGTGATGCGCTTGTTTGTCTGCCGCATTGCCTCTTTAGTGTGGAAACGCTCATTATATGTCTCGCATGCCGCCGCACAGCGCACCGAGGGCAGCTGTTATGGTAATGCGCACTGAGAAATAGCAACGGCGTTCGCGGACTGCAAACCAGTCTGCTTGTTGTTTGCTCTGTCTTCTCTAAAAGCCTTAAGGATTCGGTCGTATTTCACTCAAAAATAAAACATGCACACATCTCACAAGATTTGCTATGTGCCAGGCACGAAAATAGCCAAAGGAAAAATAGCGCATATTTGCATTTTGCTGTATTGCCGTGGCTCCCTGGGTAAGGCAAAAAACCCCCTGAAAAACTTTTCAACCGTTCTGTGCGCCAGTTTAATTTGCCCCGTCTCACGCACGGACGCCGGTCGAATAAAGTACGATGCTATCGCACTTAAAAGCTAACCAGAGCCGACGTTTCTTGGAGGTAAATCCGCTTCAGCGCACAGATCTGTTGACTTCTCAATTAAACCTGCCCAGACCGTTACCTCTCGACAGAACCCCTCTGGTTTGGTTGCACCCCCCGCGATTAATTCCAGCACACTTGGCAAATGACACTAATTGCTCATCCCCAGAAACAACTGACATTTAATTCTCGCAGCTGCCAAATTTAGTCTCTTAGGATAGCGTGCCATGGCATTTGTTACGGTTCTTTATGATTTATTTATGATTTAAGTCTTTCCTTTTAGAATTAAACGGTGTGTGTGTGTGTGTGTGTGTGTGTGTGTGTGTGTGTGTGTGTGTGTGTGTGTGTGTGTGTTGCTTTTGAGAATGATTCCAGAGAATACTGCTGTGACTGTGTGCAGATTGCTGTCAGTTCATCAAGCACTGCAGTTCAGCTCGGTTCTTTATCTGATTTTCAGGCAGTACCACAGAGTGACACCAAGGCACATCTCTGTCTAATGTATTCCTTAAGTATTCTAGCAATAGAAATTTCCTCTGTCTCAGATGGAAAGGTATGAAACTGTTTGCATAAAAAGGCTTGTGATGGTGCTGCTTTAATCAGTAGAATGCTCGAGACATCAGCGCTGGAGTAAAACAATACATTTGCGCAGTAATGCATCAAGTTCTTCTTCTTCAACTTTTGATTAAGAGACATTTCCTGGAACTCTTGGGCAAGAGTGACACATATTAAGCCAGTCACGTAATCAAGCGATCACGTAATCTTCCAAAATGGGCCCGATGCCAAAAAATGCTAACAATATTCTCAATCCAGTTCCAAGTCATCTACCAGGAAGTGAAAACATGAAAAGGCCTGTCCCAGACAAACAGAAACAATGACACCTCAGTGTGCTCCCTCTTTTATCTTCTGGCACCCATGCAGAAAAGGGAAGGGGGTTCAGGTAGTTGCAGAGAGAAGGGTACCTTGGGTCACTGTGTGCTACACAGTGGCCAAGAGTGTTAAAAAAGAATCACAGCGTAATGCAGGGCTGCACAGCTAACAGAAGGGAAAGGGGAAGTCATTCTCAGCACTCAAATTACTACACAGCTCATGGAATTCTCATTAAGTAAAGAAAACTGTCCTTACCAGCGGCTCAGAGGGAAGGCTATATATTACAGAGTGTTCTACTCGCTCAAGGGCAATAAAACTCATTTTCTGTCTCCATCAGCGCCCCCCCTACTTATTTCAGCTTATTCTTTTCCATTAGGAAGGCCTTTTCGGCATCTGCCGTGTTAGTTAGGAATGTCAGGGGGGATCTGAGAGGATCGAACGGCGCAGCCATTTTGCCTCAATCCTCTTCGGCGTGCGTGTAAACAGAGGGGGTGGGGGGGGGAGGTAACGTGGAATTTTGGATTCAGGTGTTGATAAGAGATTTTTAGTACACAACAGCAACGCAAATGTCAGATTGCCAGCCAATGGGTTTCATCAATATAGGCTACAGGCTCTCCACACAAGGGCGCTGCTCACGGTAGCAGTGCAGAGAGAGTAATGAAATGAAAGCTACCATAAATCCTGGAGGTCGTTATCGGCAACTGACAGCAGAGCGGAAGAGCCGGAATCGACGTATCGATTAAACGGCGGCTCTCACCGGGCGGCGAGGCCCCCCTTATTAAAACCAGCTGGGTTTTCCGACCGATCCATTACGGCTTTAATGAAAATGAAACGTTATGAACTCTGTGTGTGCGTGTGCGTGTGTGGATCGATGGCACTGCGTTACTGTCACCAGATGGACATCGGCGTCAGCGACCATGACAGTGACGTGCACGGGCAGGGTGCTGCTGCTGCCCTTTGTCTGTGTGTCAAGCTCCTTAATGCGTAAGGGCTCCGTCATAATGCAGTCATTCCCCGAGGGGAAAGGTGAAATCAACGGGACGGACCCAAGAGCCTTCAGGTGCGCTCTGAATGGAAGCGGCAATGCTGGCTGCAGGCCGGCACTGACAGACATCTCCAGGCCGGCCCACAGAAGCCTCAGAGTCTGGACTCTGTTGGTTCGAGAGCAGGGAGGGTGACCCCCCAGCCCCGTCAGATTCACAAATTCCTCCGAGCAGCAAAGAGGAGACAGACAGCTGGCTGCGGCTGCTTGTCTGACCTGGCTGTGCGTTGGGGTGCGATTGACCAGCGTGAGAGGAAGATGGTGTGATTCTCTGAGCTCACTTGTCTGTACTCGCTCCATTGGTGAGCAGGTGCCCTGGGGAGAGCTGGTACAGTGAGCTGGACCAACACCATCCCAGTATGCATGTCCCAGTCAGATACTGGATTTATGGACCAGGTTACTGTTACAGTGCTGGTGCGTCACGTTGGTAGCTTCCCCTTCCTGAGATTAGCACTGAGCTCATGTCAAGGTTGGAGCCTGCTCACATGATTGTAAGTAGCAGACCAAGTCTTCATGTAATATTAAAAAACTCTCATACAGTCTGAATATGATACTCAAAGTTGTGATGTGTGCTGCAGTGCTTAACATTTGACAATGTTATTTTGCCCCTCAAGTCAATACCATTGATCATCTTCCCAATAAATAGCAATGGGTGGTGGGGGCAGTAACCTAAAAACTGGTGGCTCCGTTTTAACGAAGCACAGATTGCTCATTAGGTGATGCTGCAGTGAAAGGCTTATTTTTATCAATAGGGCAATATTGTGAAAAAAAACATAAACCTTCCACTCCACATTTTAGGGTTTTTAGGGTTAAAGTGACATAAAGCTAAAACAGAACCATGAATAAGCCGTCTATAAACACTGACAAGTAGTCAGTGAGTACGTTATTTATTTTTTGATGCAGCGGTTGGCTCAGAGTTAACTTTTCGCACCTTCTTCTGTCTGTATCCATGGCAACTGATTGCGACTTGAGTTGTGACTAAAAGTTTGCTCACCAAACACTCCTTTCAGAGCTGAATGAATTCCTATTGATTTCAGGGGAGCGAGGGCACGAGCACCCGCTTGTCGAGAACGCTGCCCGGTAATACGTTTTGAAAGAGCAGTGAAAGATGGAGAGGAAAAATACCTGCATATGATCTCTCCGTTTCTCTCAGTTTCTCTTTCAGTGAAATTCCTGAGCAGTCTAGTTTTCACCAGTCTAAAGCATACTGAGCTGATCACTCTCAAGTCATTTAGGGGACTAGACAAGGGCAGTGAAATAATGGCAGGTGTGATATTAGTTTGACCACAGGGTTGTAGGTTTCAGTTGTGTGTCAGTATCACTATAATTGTTGTTATTCATGTAATTCGCTTAGCAAGCATCCTTGTCCGAGGCAACTGACATAGCTTTACATTATTGCAGTTCAGGTTAATGACCTTAATTATCACTGTGCAGGAAATGAACCCGCAACCGCCTGTGTACAAGTTGTGCCGCGGTGGCCATGTATAGGTAGTGCAGTACCTGACGTAGGCGTACAGGTGGCTCTTGCCCACCAGCTGGTCTGCAGTCAGGTAGGTGTTGTGGGAGGAGGAGATGAAGTAGTGGCAGAGTGGGTGACCCATGTCCTGGTACACGCGCGTGTGCTCCTGGTTCAACACGCAGCAGTTCTTGGACTCCATATACCGTAGGAAACCGTGGAACGTCATGGTCTTGTTCATCCGTGCTGCCAAGGGAGAGTTTTTTTCAGCTGCAGTTTTTCTTCTATTGGTGGGAATGACTGTTTTTTACAGCAAGGCATTACGACTACTTCAAAATCAGTTTTCACAGTAAACGCACGATAGCCCTTCACCCTTTTTGTGATTCCTGGAGCCTTTCTCCCCCATAACTGCAATTTCCCTGTTTCAATGCAACGTTCTTTCATGTCTAAATGTTAATGCGTAAGTGTGAATCCGGGCATTTGGGGAACATAGCTCCAAAATCCACGTCTGAAAACAAAAATGATCAAAGCGACTAACAACGCTTCCAGTTTCATATCTTCTAGCTCTGTAGCCGTATTCTGCTATTCAGTAGCTTGTTGAAAGGAATAGCAGGCACATCCTGACCAGCGGTTCTCTAAACACTACACCGCCTGCTGCTCAAATTAAGTGTAGTTCTCTAATTGTTTTTATTGCAAACAGCAGGTAATTTACAGCTATTTCATGAGGGAAAACATTCCGGGCCACATCTGAATGGATCTGTCAACAACGATTAAAAACCTTAACCTATACCACTAAACAATGCCATCCTTCTAAAACTAGACTAGGCTGGGAAGCACCACCTGACATGAGCTCTTGCTCGGTGACTCATTTCCCAACTTATTTGATCTCAATTATTGATCTGTCCTAATCCTATTAGCCCAGGTAAAACCTGACCCCAGATAAGGACTATTTCGGTGGATGAGTGCTGCAGATACCTCAAGCAGCTGCAGTCAGTGCCCACTTCTTAGGTCAAAAGCGATTCGCCTGTCGAAAGGGTCCCTATTGCCTGAAGCTCCCCCACGCCGAATGCTTACATCCGGGCATCGGCAAGCACATTTATATCTTGGGCATGATGAAGCCCGCCCTCCCGACTAAATGAATTCCGTATGGATTCTGGGGTGTGTTATCTGAATAATCTCTCCAAACAGATCAATTATGAGGTTCTTCAAGAGGTCAGTCCTTTTCTCATCTGGCAGACAGCTCTGTTAGACAGCCCCCACCCCCACACCCCCAAACCCCCCACCCAGTCGAGACACCCCCGCAGATACTGTCATCCCCTCCCCTGTGTTCATGTTCCGTTTCTTCATCCACACTGAGCCCCCCCACCCAGTTCAGACACTGTCCATCCCCTCTCCTGTGTTCGTGTTCCTTTTCTTCGTCCACTTTGAGCAGGCTGACATAAGACTGCTCCCGGAGACACTGAATTCAGCACACGGCACTGACGGCAATGCCAGCACCTCATTGGCATTCACCTCCTTCCAGCTCGCCGCAAATTAAGAGTCGCCACGGCACAAACTAACAGGGGGGACCAGATGTCGGGAAAAGATTTGACAATTGCGTAATTGCACTTATCCCATTAGCGCTATTAGAATAACACAATGTGAACCGTGCTGAATGCGTGTCTCGCAAGCGGTAATTGCAGCGGGCCGCAGCCTATTTAAAATGCCATTAGCGGGATTATTGTGGCCAGTCTTTTGGTCCGACGGCCTCATCACGCTTACAGGTGTTTTCAAAGCGTTCAAGCGCAACCTTTCTGCATGTAAACGCTGAATTATCCGATGGCCAAAATTCCTGCATTGACTGTCTCATAGCAGGATTATTGATCACATTTCTCTGCATATGGTGGTCACTTGTCGGGACACTGAAAACTTGGCCCTGATTTCTGAAAGCAACTATAATAGGGAAAAAAGTTTTTTAAAAATTAATTAATAATGTCTGTACCAATGTGCCACAACTTATGTCTTGGCTCATGATTCAGCATTGACTCAATGACAAAAAAAACAGACATTGCCTGGGAGACAATGCGTGAAAAAGACAATGGCCATGACAGCATGGAGCAAGGCGCTGATTAATTGAGAACTGATACATAAAACCCCCCTTGTAGCTACACTCACCTGTCTCATCAATCTCATACTTGTCGATCAAACTCTCCGCCGTGGAGTCGGTGGCTGCGGGCTCTGCTTGCTCCCTTTGGAAGAACTGGAGCAGGCCGGCGGCTTGCAGGCCATCCTCACCAGAGGAGTAGTGGTCGAAAATGTGCTGGATCTCCGTCCTCCTGGAGGAGGAAGAAGAGGAGGAGGGCTGTGCCTGCTTCATCCTCCCTCCCTCCAGGTTCCTCCCCACGGGCTGAAATCCTCCCTTTTGATGCCCTGTATGAGGAACAAACACCTACATTCTCACGGTGTTGCTGCAGCAACAACATTTACAACCAGATCCCCGCCTTCAAAATTTTATGTGATAGCTGGATTGGAAACTTTTTTTTTGGTAGATAAATATGACTCCTTCATTACATTTGCATGTCAGAGGAAACTGTACATAAATCTAATGTTGTTTTGCAAGGATTACAAATCATTGGTAGGACCCTGTTGGTCAAAGAAGAGTTATGACAGGTGTAATCGCACTCCATTGAAAACAGGTTGAAGTTTTCAAGCGCTCTGCAGACAATTCAAAACAGCTGGATGTCTCACCCAGCGCTTCTCATATGTGGTGGTACGTTTACAGAGTGGTCTGATGTCCTGACTTCCTGTGCGGGAAATGTGCTGAGCTCTCTTGGTGTTACCTGCTTTGGGTGCTGTGCTGTTGTTTTCACTGAGGCTCAGAGAAAGAGGATGAGATTGAAGTTGGCTCCCGGGTAAGGAACTTTCCCCCCTCCTGAGACGGCTCTGTGTCTCTTCCCAGGTCCCGGAGGGAGAATGAACAGGCCTTGAATAATTCAAACTCAGCCCGGCTCTCCGTATCCTGAATCCTCTGTTGTTGTGTTCAGAGCCCAGCGTCTCTCCACCGCACAATGCAAATGAATGTGCAACTGTGGCTGTTGCAGAATTTAGTATGCGTATCTTAAGTGATGCTAAAGATTTGTGTACATTTGTAGATGTCACTCTGCTCCCTTTGCTTTTCCTGTTTTTCCCTTGTTCTCGACATTGAAGAAGTAGCTGGTAAACAATGTGTAAAATCTCTTGTTGCCTTTCGAAGTTAACAGACTCTGCAGCACTTGGGATCAATAGATTTCTTCACACTTATTTTCACCCTCAGTGAACCGTTCTAAATGAACAGATGATTATTTTCAATTGAGAGGGCCTTCCTCCAGGGCAAGACAGAAATGTACTTTACACATCTATAATAACACAACCAAACCCACCTGCATGCTAAAGATACCCTATTGCTGCAGGCAAGTCTGCTTTCAGTGACAATTCTTTTAGAAACCCACTTTGTAAAACAACTTACCTCAGGTAGTGAACCTGATACTCTGAAATTCCATGAGCTGAAAACTCCAACAGCCTGAAAATACTCATATAAAAACAATTAGTTGATCACATTCTTTCATGGAATGGCTGTTGCCTAGCGACATCACACCCATGAATATTTTTGCTGCCATGGCGATGTAACAGAACCATACTGACCATGATCAACTGCTGTGGCAGTTGGCTCAAAACAAGTTTTTTTTTGCACCGTACACACAACCAACAAAATCAATGAAAGCTAAATTACATTGGAATAGTAAACTATACTCTGAATGAGAATACTTTGAATGCAGCATATTAATTCACTTCGGTGGGTGAAATGTGAGCTACCAAACAAACTCCAGACAGCAATTTTCTTATTTGTGATGTCAGTGATGACAGCAGAAATACAGGCCCAATAATCACTCCTAGCTCATTATTTCACTTATAATGTTCACACCCTTTGGATGATTGCTTACCCTCCTTATTAGCATAACCCATCACATACCATTTGCAAGCCCCAGTTAATTAGATGTTTTTATTTTAATGGGAAGAGTAACCTTTGTTTATGCTGAATGGAAAGTTTTTCTTACACCCACAAAATGCAATGTTTTCAGAATTTGAATATTTTTGCAGCACATCAGACAAAAATATAGACAATAGATTAATATGTACTGGTATGATGAAGTAGATAACACCTCTAGTTAAGGAAAATTTAAAAAAAAATTAAAATTACTTCTCTATATATTACCTCTGTAGCATAATGAACAAAAAATGAAATGAAAATCTCTTTGGCTAAGTTCCAAAACATAAATGGAACAGCATAAACACAGCTCTAAATGTCAGGAATAATTATTAACTTGGCAATTAATGAACACAGTCCTTTTTACTTTGTTATGATAAATATTTGGGCTGAGGTAGTTGCATACCTGTGGGATAAATACCACAGCAATTCATTTCACGGTGAAGCTAAAGGCATTAGACCTGCTATAAACTATAAAGAAAGCTATAACGAAGCAAACAGATGGCTGTTTACAAGCTGTGGTGCTGATTGTGTCTGAGATTTTAAAACGGGCTGCATCCACCCCTCCCTCCTCCCTCCCCTAGCGTTCAGCATCTCCCTGTTAAATGTGTGTGCGGCAGGGTGGAGGAGCAGAACCATCGATTTTCCCCTCTTCCTCGGTCAGTGGGGGGATGTAGATGAGGAAGTTTTTGGAGAGCACCACGGGACCTGTGCTGCTCTGTTCCAAACCCCAATATGTTCCCTACCACCTGCCTTGGGTATTAAGTGGAAATCTGTGCTTTTTGGTCTGTCCTGTTTCAGTGAATTTCAATTAATGTGTCTGAAGAGAGGTGAAGTGGTGACTCTATAATCCCCCTGTATTTACACGTATTACATACACACACACAGGGGCACGCATGCACACATATGCATGTACGCGCATGTGCATACACACGCGCGCGCGCACACCATCCGTGACTGAAGTCTGCCTCACACGCTCACACACATGGTGCATGTGTCAAACTGATCAAACTGGCTGCTGTCTTCACAGACGGGCACCGCAGTTAGTCAGCATGATACTGTGCTGAATGATTTATCCGCAGACCTGCACCACTAAAAGAAGCCATTTGTAAGGACACCCTGCTCACGAGATGTAGAGAGATACAAAGTCTCTGGTTTACCACAGTTAAGAGAGCCCTGGACATGGGAAATATGGCTTTAGTAGAAGCCCAGGGCAATCAGTGCCTTCTCTGTGCACAGAAACAGCATGACTCTGTCTGTCTGGAAAAACACACACAGCATCTGAAGACAGACTCTGCACTGCTAGTTCCAGAAACAAAGTGCTGTGGAGAGAGAGAGGAAGGGAGAGAGAGAGAAAGGGAGAGAGCGAGAGTGTGTTTTTGCCTTTGACATCTTGTTATACTGAGAAGCTTTCTGCTGTGGCCTCAATTTAGGGAAGAGAGACATCTTTATCAGTGCACAGAGAGGGCCAGGCCAGGTGAAGGCTTAGTGATTCAGTCTGAGTAAAAAAGAACATCTCTGTCTCTCGCTCTTTTTCTCTGTCTCTCTCTCCCACTTGCTCCCTTATTCATGACTTATGGCAAAACTGATACCTTTACATTAAGCAACTGTCTTTACATTTCTGCAGTTAAATACTGGCAAGAATAATATGATAAATGATTAATATTTGAGGGTGAACTGATGTGAACTTCACAGAAAGATATCATAATATTGATATGACATTGATATGATGATATCCTTATGATATGAAATGATTTCCTTATCATGTATCTTTGGCTAAAGTGCCATTCTTTATTCAGGGAAAATACTGAAATAACCCTATGGGAGGGGACTTGCAGCGATAAATGTTACAGTATTTGCTCTACACACACACACACACACACACACACACACACACACACACACACATAAACACTCCCTCAGGGTAACGTAGTGCATTGGGAGAGCTGACAGCAGAGAGGTGAGTGTGTTTGCTGAGGCGCCTTTAACACAGGGAGTCAACAGAGACCACTCTGCGCACACAGGGGGGTCATTGTTCGCACCGTCTCGGTGAGCAAACACGGCTCGAGAAACACGGCTCGGGGCCCAGGAACAGTGTGTACACTGGCCGCCTCCGCCCTCCCGGTCGTCCGCCAGCGTAATTCCCCTCTCCGTTCCTGCGTTTCAGATCCCCTTTGTTCCTCGCAGACAGTGCCCTGGGGCTGGAGATTGATGGCCAGGAGGTTTAATCCGGCCAGGTTGAAAAAACGGAGAGCCAACGAAGATCAGGGCCGTGTCACTTCTTTTGCAGCAAGCGCCTGACTTTCAGCTCCCAGGTTTCACACCTGGCACTCCTGCACAGGGTTGATATGTGTAAATGTCTGTAACTTTTTGTTGCGCCCGTTGTGACAGTCATTGTTAGCCACTTAGCCCTCGCTACCACCCCGGTAATGGTGGCGAGGTGAGAGGGTTTGGTAGAACGTGCGACTCTGCTAGCTTGTAAGTAGGCCTTAAGACAATAAAAGAAATGACAAAACCTCCATGGCGTGGCGGCGCACCTCAGTGCTTAATAAAGAAATTGGTAGAATTACGAATAATGTTTTTTTTTTTTTTTGTCATGGTTCTTGTTGTACATGCGAGGATAAAAAGAAGTACAACTTCCCAACATTCCATGCAGTTTTCTGTCACTCTTTTAACAAATGCACAGCAAAGCTATAAGAACACTTAAAGAGACAGGGCAAAATAAAAGGCAGACCATGATGCTGTATGCCCTCAGACGAGCAGAGTACATCAAACGCCCCACACGCACACACGCGGCTGTGGAAGGAGCTGTTGGCGCGAGGCTTGGAGGGGCTGTTCAGCTAGACGGGTGACATCGCGCGTTCCGCCGGCCCTGTTGATAGATTGGAGGAGACGGCGCGTCTGCGCCCGGGGGGGGGAGTAATTCACCGGCGGCTTTCGGCCACAGTTCAGCGAGCGCACACAAACCCACCTGTGGGCACGGCCCCGGCTGATAAACGGGCGTTCTCCGGCATTAATCACCCTGTGAGGGGAGAGAGTCTGGCGGGTGTTGGGCGCGCAGAGGGGGGTAAGCTAACGCCCGCTGGACTTTGATTCAGTAACTGTCAGGGGGGTGGGGGTGCCAGGGACGAGCAGAGACGCCACCTGCTCCCTATCCGTCATCGTTCTAGAAGATTCATACTCGGGTGTGGGGTCTCAAGCAATAAACATGTCAACTTCTGGCAGATTTTCACAGGACAATAATATCCAAAGGAAGAAAAAGCGTTCTGCCATTATGCCAGTTTGATCGGGTAACGTGTTTCCTCCACGCCAGAGCCTGGACACCCGCTGTCTGTGCAGGACGCAGGTGGTCACACCAGAAGGGTGTGAACACTGTGCACCAAGCTCCATTTGTTTTATGGGGGAATCATGAAGGAACTGCCTGGAATTGAATTGGATCAGCAGCTCAGTGATGAGCTGGACAGTATACAGACTGCATGTCAAATTCTTCTGTACAGTTTACAGTAGTCAACACTTCAAAATCTGCTCTTCCCATGATATTACAGTGAAGCTGTAGCAGCTAGATCAAAATTCTACAGTGTGATTTCAATGTTTTGAACATTTTTTGTGCTATCTGAGCTGTGCAAAGAGTGGACATTACCACATGGCACATATTTAACATTGGCACTTACTGTATTGCTTGAACTATGTTTTGACATTTTAAACGGTCTAACTGTCCCTTTAACCTTAAGATTAGGCAGATATCATTTTCAAGAGTAAAATAACTGATGTATTTGCCATGCCATCTTTTTCCATAATGAACATACAAAAGCCTTTCATCTAGAGCTCCTCGCTGGCTGTGATTCTCTGACCGTGCCTTCGTCGCACTCCAAATCACTGTTTGCAGGTGTCTTTTCCCTAATCTGGCTGGGGATACAGGCTGTTTTGTCGCTGTTTGTCATCTGTGAAGTCTTAGATAATGAAGCCGGCGTGTGAGGGTGACAGTGTAGTACTCCGGTGCACCTCTGGGGGGGCTGGTCAGCAAGGTGTGACCTTGTGCGTGTCCACCCTCATAAATCCTTCACCATCACATGGGGTGTGCTGGAGACAGGAGCCCCCGGAGACGGCGTTTCCCTCCACCGTGTCTGTCCATCTTTATAGGTCTTTGTGAATCAATGGCGCACGACGCCCGTCACCCAAGAGTCACAGTCCAGCAGGTCTAATATGTCTCTTTATATCAGCAGTGACTCGAGGGCTGGGGGAAAGGATTGGAGATGTCTCTCAGGCTAAGCATATTGCTTTGATTAGATCATTCGCTACCAATAAAAAGCGAGTGCACTGCCCTTATCTGGTACCAGACTTTGGGTAAGGGGGGGGCGTGGGGTTGGGGAGTAATGGGTTATCAATTCTATCACAGCGTGGCTTTGCCCCTAACATTGAACAACACATCTAAGCAAGTATTGTGCTTTATTGATTTCCACATTAAGTTTTTTTTTTTTTTTTTTAATCAATTTCAGTGACTCATAATAATCTGTGAAAAATGAAACAAAACATATAATGCTGTTTAAATTTTTTACTTGAAAGTGAAGCAGACAGCACTGCGGAGGCTGCAGTGACAGCCCTGATGAGTCTGCCAATGCAGCACAGACCACACCAGCCCATTGTTAATTTCACAGACAGGCGTCTGGACCTTCAGTAATTCAAATGATGGTTTTTAGTGACACTGCTAGCCAGTACCCAGGTCCTACCGCAGTTACACTTAGGGATGGCTCTGTAATGTCCTTTATAAAAGACATGAACTGTATTTGCTTACAACTTCTCATTCTGGCACATTACTCTGGGTCATAATTATGATGATGATGATAATCATCATCATCATCATCATCATCATCATCATCATTATCACCATCATATTGCCTTATAAACTGCGGCGTGTCCAGAACCTGTATGAGTGTAGGAAGAGTGTCGCAGGCTCGTACAGCCCCGTTGAGCGTGAATATTTCTCAGGAAATCCTGATCTCCTGATCCTCTACCACTCCTGAGGAGCCACTATCTTTATGCTCATTGGTCAGCTGAATTTCCAAGTTGTAAAGTCTTGGCTGCTCTTACTGGTGATAGCATTGGCCCATGTGAGCAGCATAAGACTGTATGTACTTTGCAGAGTCTAAAATATAAGATTTAATCTTAATCTTAAGTATAAATTTTGATTTGCTTAACACTTTTTGGTCATTGCATGTTGTCTTCTGTTTTGATGTCTCTATTATTCTAAAATGTAGAAAAAAATAAAACTAAAGAAAAAACTTTATATGAATAGGTGTGTCTAGACTTTTGACTCGTGCTCTATGTATATGTATATGTATCACCTGAGGATTGTGGGGTGCTGTCCTCTTGGGGTGTACTCTCTCAGGAGAGCCTGCGCTTCTTTCAGTGCTGAGGATAAACTCAGTTAGAAAATGGACCCTTTCCCAAATATCTTCCCCCCCCCCTCCCTCAGCAAGAAGTGACACCACTGCCAGGGAGACAGAGGGGGTGGGTTTTTTTTGGTCTTCATGTTAAATTCTCTGGGGGGAAAAAAAAATCACTGGCATCTGTGTTGTCCTTTCTGCTATCTCCCCCTTTTGTCAAAATACCTGACACCGGGCTTACGTGAGCGAAAGCATGTTGCTTCCCTGATGTGTTGTGAAGGTCTGGGTGGAGGGTCTGCTTCGTCAGGAGTTCCCTTTATACCGGCTGCACTGGTCCTCTGCCTGCCCTTACCTGACTGCCAGCCCTGCCTGCCACATTCCCAGAACCCAGACGGGCTCGGCCTCGGCGGGTTATTCTGATTACCGTGCGATCTTCTGAGGCGGCAGCGCGGGAGCTGACGACACTGAGCTCCTGAAATATTTATCTGCAGCGGGATCACCCGGGGGGAGAGCCAGCGTGCAGGGCAGGAGGGGAAGCCGTCACGCTCCCCCAGTCTGAGTCCCCGTCACCTCCCAGACGGGGCGAGGGAAGGTTCGGATTCGAGAGATAGTGATGCAAGTTTCATCATGTGCAATTATTCCGTGTACACATCTCCTCGCTAGGGCTTTCTCTCCCCTTTCTCTTCTTCTTCTCTCTTCTCTTCTCTCTTCCTTTCATTCCTGACTCTCTTTCTCTCTCTTTTCTCTCTCCTCTCAAATTCAAGGACTTCTTCCTCTACTTCTCTTTCTCTCCTTGCTCATATGGGAGAACTTCCTCTTCTATTTTTCCATGCAAAAGAGGGCTGGGGAAATTGAAGGAAATGACAGAAAAACACAACATTAGAGATCTTAACAATGCAGGTCCTATTGGTTAGAGACTGGCACTTCTAGGTTTAGAATACCTTGGTAAATCATTGGCTGGTATACAATTGGTGCAGCCAGTGCTAGATTGAGGGCATTCTTCTATTGGCCCGATCATTGACAGGCAGTTCTCCTTTCTGCTGCTGTCTCATTGATCCTGCCCTCCAGGACCTGCTTAAATGGTTGGGTGGCACAATCCCAGCATGCCAAGGGAACAGCACCACGTTTCAGCAGAAGGGCACAATTCAATAGATTCACCTCACGTTTTTTGTGGCCAGGATGAGAAATTTGACAATAAAAACTGTAACTCAAGGTTTTTATGGAGCCGAGACGTATATGGTTTCACTGTGATAATAATGGTTGTAAGAGTCCCTGCCTCCTAAGTTCACTCTTGCCTGTGACAGCGGGAGAAAAAAATGAATTTGGCGAAGCAGAGGACCCTGCTTGTCTCAACAAGGCTCCGGAGTGGAAACAGAGAAACCCCTCTCGTCCCATTTGAAATAATTAGGCGAGTGACGTTCCCCCAGTGCCTTTTGGAAACCAGATCTCATGGAATGTGAATTATGTTTGTAAATGTGGGGTGTGTGAGAGCGTGTGTGTGTGTGTGTGTGTGTGTGTGTAAGGGGGATGCAATTAACTTTCCCTCTTTGCGTACTGCACGCCAAACTGTGAGGAACATCTCATTATCTCATCGCATGCCCCAGGAGGTGCGTTCATCCGGCTCCTGTTCCTACATGCTTTACGAAGCCATGCGCTCATCTGACATCACGGTGCTCCGTTCAGACAATAGTCCAAAAAAAGCAACAGGTGATTGCTCACCTTCCAGTTGGAGTAGCTGTCAAAAGTGATGTCATTTTAATGTTTTCTATTACATTTTCCTTCTGAAAAATAAAAAAGGTATATATTTATAAAATATGTGTATAGAATATAATGTAATATAACATTATACATATATTATATTATATTACATTTACACACATACACACACACATATACATCCTCACCAAAGCCTGGGTCCAGAGCAGTGTTAACATCAGCCAGAGGTCACCACACTCATTAATTGCTGCTTTCGGTGCATGAGGCCTGTATCTCACACTGCCTCAGGCAAACACATTACATTTACATTACATTGCATTATTGTCATTTAGTGGACGTTCTTACCCAGAGCAATTTACATAGGTTACAGTTTTTACATCCATTTATAGAGCTGAATATTTACTGAGGCAATTCTGGGTTAAGTACCTTGCCCAAGGGTACAGGAGCAGGGTCCCAGCTGGGAGTCGGACTAGCAACCTTTTGGTTATGAGCCGTGCTCTTTACCACTACGCTACACTGCTGCCTCAAACACTGGGAGTGGCAGGGAGAAGCAGGCACCAGTCAGCAAACATGTTGGCTTCACAATGATCACCCATCGATAAGTGCTGTAAAGACACAGGTACACCTGTGCCAAAACTAGGGACGGCACAGGCAGCAATACTCCAATGTCATTCTGTCATATTTACAACACGAGCACCATGGCATGATCAACTGGGCTGCACTAATGGTAATCACATACATCACATAACATTACATTTAGCACACGCTCTTATCCAGAGCAGCTTCCAACACAAATGAATAGAAGTGTATCCATTCAAGATGATTGAGCAACAGTATCAGACCAGAATAACAACACTCCCCAACCAGTTCATTCCACCACTAAGGGACCGGTACAGACAGGGATCATGTCTGACAGGAGCGACCCTGTCGGGATGGGACAGTCAGTTGCTCCGTGGTTGCAGAGCATGGTGATCTCCATGGTTAATGTTCAGTTAGGCAGCCCACCTTGCTGCTCAGCCACTCCCTTGGGCTGGCAGTGAATGACCTCCCTTGGATTTGGTTGTGTCTGAAAGCGGAGCTTCAAAGTGTGTCAAAGTGTTGCTGCACAGTTATTATCAGGGTGATGCAGCATCCTGTTTGAATGTGGATTTCTGCAGTCGAGCCTGTCATTTAGTTTGTGTTTGCCTGGATACGGGGAGTTTGGGTGTAGAGGGCAGGGATGGGGGCGGGGCCAGTCAGCCTGCAGGTGCCTGCAGCCAGGAGTTCCCATTCCGCACTTCCATTGTCACATTAGCATAACGTAGTGATTTACTTGCACCTGTCCGTCGCCCTGTGTTCTCCGCAGGGAGAAGTGTTCCCTCTGAGTGTTCACGGCCAATTTCACTTCCTCCCTAAGCAGACGCCTGGGCTACAGCAGGGGGGCGCTGCAGCAGCATACGGCAGCAATCAGCTCCGAACAGCAGGGCACCCAAAGGTCGGAGGCCGTTCTCCCTCAGAGCCCTGAGGTGTTTTCCTCGACGGCTTAACATGGCAGCCAGAGAGGAGTCCGAATACAAACACACTCCAAACCATGAGGCTTGAGTATGTCTGTTATTTTTTTCTCATCTTTGACAAAAGCAGCAGAGCACAGACCTGCTTTGCGGTGACCTTTTCGGCCTCCGCCTCGTGCGCCTCCGACCGAGACGCGAACAGCAGGGCCGGGGCGCGAGGAGGCGCGAGCAGCGGGTGAAACCGCAAGAACGCTCGCCGGCTTCCCTCCTGCCAAATTCCGCCGAGCGCCATGTGCTCCGTCAAATCTTTACATCTGTGCGCAGCCTCCGCGAAAACGACCCCCCCACCGCCGTGCGAGCAGAAAACCCAACGGCCCAATCAAGTTCTGTCACACACCCAATTTCCATGCTTTGTTTGCTTTGATTCACTCTCGGAAAGATGAGAAAAGCAAACCCGAAGCCCGTAACCTCTCTCCCAAAATGCCGAGCGACGTTCTCATTTGTCACACATCCGCCCATCGGCGCTGACTTTACTCAGTACAAATTAATACGCCGCAGAGTAATTATTAAACAAGTGGTTGCTTTAAAACGAGTCCTTCAGATAAGCTACAGTACAGTCCTTGAGTCTCTCTTTCACTTTGCTTCCCACCATAGGGTGTCCGGACTCAGCTGGTGCTGTAATGGTTTGGATGCAGGGCTGAGAGAATCAGAGAACGACTCAGCGGATCACTGCCACTTGCTCCTACCAACATCCTCACACTCCAACTTTCCTGTCCACCCTCATCATCTCCCCAGTAAGTACACCGCACTTGCATTAACCTAGATGCAAATAACTGTCAGGGTAAGAAAGCAGTGGTAGATACAGGCCTACAGCCCCCGCCCTTGCTGGCTATATGGTCCAACTGGTTGAGCCAATGGGAAGAAACAGTCTTCTCCAGTTGTAGGGGGTGATGTCACCGTCTATAGTGTACTGTCACCTGCTCTGTCACATAATTCAGCTGTTACAGAGGGGCCACTTTCCTATACTTCAACACCTTTTGAGGAACTATAATGAATTATTAATATGTTTTAAAGCTTATTTGCTTATTTCATTTGCAATACTATTTTTTTAGAATAAAGGCAACACCATTTTCTCAGTATGAAGAAGCAAAATTAGCAAATAATTCTGTCCCCCTGTGCCATCCAAGCACAGCTTAACAAACATAAAATCTTCCCCAGGCAGCTGTTAAAGCAGAGGGGAGCCGATATAGCCTTCTCGTTCTGGGCGTATAAAGATGACAGCTCTGCCTCATGATTATGTTTCAAATGGTTTTCATGAAGCTGCTTTTTTTCATTTAAATTACATTTAAGATAAATTGCACCTCACCTCCCAAACCACCTCTCTCAGCTCAGATGAAATGATCTTATCACAGTTTCTGGTTCTATTCAACATTATCTAGTTTGGGTGGCCAAAGAAAGACACAGGAGAAAAATACTATTGATTTCCAAAATACCCAGATTTGCAGATAACAAGTATCAAGAAAATTTTGTTATAATGAGAGGAAGAAACCTCCTCCTATAATTTTTCACAGAACTTGAGATTCAGCCAATGAGAATGCTGGATGGCCATGTTCCAGTGGCAGGAAGGAGAACTGCTGGAAAGCATCAATATAACAACCTGTTCCTGTAAAGTTTGTAATAACTGATACTGTGGCAGAATGAGCTCTTCCTGCCGTTGAGTTGATGGTGACCTGGCTTGAGGCTTTGCTTGTTTGATCCACAACTCCAGCAATAGCTCATGTTGTAAGGAGACACACAGCAGTGTTGACTTGTTTTTTTATATTGAATATTAAATTGATAGAACTTATAAGCAAGGGTTATTGTACTGTAATTCATTCTTAAAACATCAAAAACATCCGTACAGTTAGGGCAGCCAATTAACTGAAAATTGAATGTGGATCTTCGCAACTGAAATTGCTGAAAAAGAAAAAAACTAATGTCAAGTATAGGGCCCTATTTATAGGTCAGCCCTCATTTCTGAGGAAATGAAGAAAAAATGAGATCTTGATTACTGAATCTAATTATATTGTAAAGGCAACTGTGTTAAGTTTGTGAGACCAACTAACGAAGATTGCAATTAGGAGCAGTGAGGGGGTGAGGACTTCTTATCCACAGTCCCTCTGGGGAGTTCTCCTTCACACAAATTCCCACATGCACGCTAGCTCCCATTCTCCCTCGATTTCTCTCTCTCTGTCTCTCTGGCACTCCCACTGGGATTGACATTTTTGCAGATGTTTCACGTCCCTATTTTTACAGTTTGTCTCTGATTAGGGAGGGTCCGCGAATCTCAGCGGATCACTGGTGGAGACACGGTTAAAAAAGCTTAAGCCCCTCTGTCTCACACTCCGGAGGTTGTTCAATAATTAATCGTTTAGGTTGCAAACATCTGGCAGGAAAGCAATTTATGGGAAACAATCTGAGCATCTGCCGAGAATGGGAGGAGGGACATTCGAAGGCCTGTGCGCAGTTGCGAGCCGTAATGGGCCTGCTGTCGGAAATTATTCCAACTAACTAAATAATTGCAGTCCAAACGAGCGCTGATCGCCACATTTGCATATTTTGGTTTGCTTCCATGCTCTGAAGCAGCAGGCAAGCAGACAACCAGGCACTTAGATCAAAGAGCCAAACTGCATGTACTGTCTGCACTGAAAACTCCATGTCTCTATTGAATTCAGCTTCCTGTGCTGACATATTAGCCAATCATGTTGTCAAGCAAAACTTTTTTTTTATTTGCTTTGTTTTACTTCTGTTTTTTTTTTTTTTTGTGGTCATGCAACAGCAAATAAACCAAAACAAAGAATCCATTCCACCGTCACACCAGTGGAGCTGATGGAATCCCTCACCCTGGAAGGCCAGTCAGCCTTGCAGAAACCCGGAGCTGTGAGGTATGCACAGCGCCACTGCACCGCCACTGCGCTTACGGGAGTCGTGTTGTTTCATGTCGAAAGGCCTGCCTCTCTGGCAGAGCATACAGACATGAGTCAAGACGATGGCTCATCTCCCGCATGTGTCTTCTGGCTGAGTAACTCACTAGAATGGGGGTGGCGCATGTGTGCGGACACGGGTGACGGGGGAAGCTATGCCTGTAGAATACCTGGGATTCGCTTCTGAAAATCCCACACTGTGTCAATGAAAGCTTAGCGCAAGTATGCTGGGTTTTACTAGATTATCGAAAGGCCCTGGTGGGCGTTTTTTTTTGCTGTTTATGTTTCAAAGAAACATCAATAAGACCCCTCTCCGCCCTTGTTGCAAGGAGCACAGCTTGGTACTGCGGCCCTCGCTGTTTTGCGGACTTTCATCTTCTAGACGGGAAATTTTTCCATGTTGGAAATCAGTCTGTGCCCTGACAGGGCAACAGAGTCACTGTGGGATAGTCATTGCAATAAGTGTCAGCGGGATGTCATCTCTAAAGAGGCAGCGTATCCGGGGTCCATTGTCTTCACAAGTACTTCTAGCTACTTCCTTTTTTGTTGTCTCCGACATTAGATCCAGACAATGAGAGGTAAAACCTAATTAAACAGGGAAATAACACTGGGGCTCTTATTTTAGGTTGTTATTTTTTTAATACAGGGTAACAGTGCAGAGTTTCAAGTTTCAATTCACCCCTCTGATCCACATTACAGAGAGCCTCAGGGCAGAAGCATTCCTTTTGTATGCGCCTTTGTGCAAAGGCGCTTAAATGTTAATCTGAATAATAAGGTCTCCTCAAGGAAGTGTCTAATCACCGCAAAGACTAATTGAATCAGTGGATGATTAATGGAGTTCCACTCCAATTATGACCCTCATATAAATGGGGAAATTGCGTCGCTTGCCTTGTGGATGGTAACGTTATTGTGGATCCGAACGTAAGTTATACTCTGATTGCGGCGCCTCATTTTCGCATTGTCATGGGCCGCTGTTCAAATTACTCAAATGTTTATCCATAGTGATTACTTTGGGCCCTTTCACATTGTTACTGTAATGCAGAGTTTTGACTGGGTGTGGAATTTAACCCAAACCCAGCCAGAACCTGTGCTGATATATAACCCTTACCTGGACCAATAATGTTGAAGTTTCAGGATAATGTTAATCTTAATGGTTGTAACGATGCAGTTGCACATTTTCCTAAAAACAGTGAATGAGTACACATAAATATATGATTTACAGTAGAAGTCAAAAGTTTGGACACACCTCATTAAGATAAAGGGAAACCTGCATTCAAAGACGTTTTGATCCAAAGACTTATGGTTAAATTCTTGAAATCTGTTTCGTAGACAAATATAAATATTGATTTTGATACCTATGTATGAATTTCATTCCAGAAAACCATTTAATTTAAAAAAATATATTTTTTGGCTAAGTTGAAGAAACTAGTTTTGATTTGTTTAACACTTTTGATCACTGCATTATTCAATTTGTGTTATTTCATAATTTTGGAAATTATGTGGAAAATAGTAAAAAATAAAGAAAAACCATTCTATGAGTATAAGTGTGTCCAGACATTTGACTGACACTGTACATTTCACAATGCTATTCTTGGCGGTAGAGATAAAAGTAGGTGACAAGTATAAAATATAATTAAGTTGGTTCATTTGAGTTCAGGCCATTCTTGTAAACTAGGCATGTTTTAATATTTTTGAGGTGTAAGGCTGTCTTCTTTTTTCCAGTCCATCTTGAATATGTTTTATTATTCAATTTACATTTTATTACGTCTGCCACATACACATTTCAATAGAAACTTATTTATGTAACCAGCAAGAGAACGGCTAAAGTCTGTGCCAAAACGTATCAATCAGTGTGCATTTCACTGCATGCTCTGCACTCGTAGACCTAATGACTGTCAATTTTGACCTGTCAAACTGAAAATGTTATCTCTGTGTGAAAGGAATTGATACAGGGAAAGGCATCAATATGTCATTATGAGGAAGGATTCACAATCTTTCTGTATTGCAGTGTGCCCTGTAGCCTACAATCCTATGAAGACATCCTTCCTGACAAGATCAAAATCAAGTATTTTTTTTTTTTTATATATATATATATCATAGATTTTTCCTGTAGGAATTTGCAAACACACAACATTATTCAAGAAAAAGTTTGCTTTTTAAATTTCTAAGTTTCCCTTTTCTCAGTAACCGACCCGATGGCCCAATATTTTCATTTATCACAACAAATCACATCCAGAAATAATAAAACTACAACAGGGTTTGCTTACAGCAACAAAGTCTGATAATTTGCCTTGAACACCCTGGCCCAGCTCACGCCTGGAATTTGGGTAAGTTCCCAGAGCTCTGTTGTACCGGCTTTCTCCTGCCTAGACACTGAAGCTAAAAGAAGCTGGTTTTTGGTACTTGGTGCTTGGTGCTTGGGCGGGAGGACCATCTGGGAAAGCCAGGTGGGAGACAGGTTGCCACTGGGAGTGGTGTTCCGTGGTGACCAAGCAGAAGCAAAAGCTCTAATGCTGTGACTTGCCAGGATTGTCAATGTGAGAAAATTCCACACGTGGTTTTATTTATTTATATTACACTAAACATCAAAATAATTTTCTGTTGTGTAAGGGCATTATTCATCCTTTATTGCATGTTTTAAAAAGTATATGCTAAAGTGTTATTAAAAATATTGCCTGTGATGACAAATTTCTTTTGCATCCATGTTTTTTTTTCCCTTATACATGATTAAAGTATATTTTTCATATAAACACACAATGACAACATGCGTCGGTTTACATTTATCATGATATTGGCCTCATATACATTGTCATACTGTAGCTCTTTAGTACAAAGATTGTACAAATATTGTAACCTATGTAAGTTGCTCTGGATAACAGTGTCTGCTAAATGACAGCTAAATGACATCATCTGCTAAATGACAATAATTTCAAAGAATGAACAATTACTATCAAGAAGCACTGTCTGTCCACTGAAGCCAGACTAGTAGTACTTCTTATTGTCATTTACTTACTTAGTAAACGGCTTACATACCCTATTTTTTACATATTATCTCATTGTACATTTGGATATTTACTAAAACAAATCAGTATTTCTGGTTAGGTAGCTTGTGCCTGCTCAGTGGTGCATAAACAGTGCTCCACCCAGGCTTTGAACCTGTGACCTCCATATTTAAAATTTCAATTTCCTAACCACCGTAGGTCTGCAGCCAGGGATATCACTCAGCCCTGTTTTCCCATGGCAACAAGTCCCTCTGTGACTTCACCCAGCCTAGCCCAGCTGTTGAGAAACGTTGCCTCGTCTTTAAGGCGGATTCCCTTGGGAAAGTTGCGAAGCGTGTCTGCTCCGAGCTGTTTGCAGCTGCGGGACAATCTCTCCGCAGTTACAGCTCTGTCAGGTGTGTCTGGGCTTGAGCCAGTCGGCAGAGTTTACAGAATGCTCTGCCAGGTGGGTGCGGCTGACTTCCGCCCACATGGACACACTCCTTCAAGTGGATACAGACACCTGCTGGCTTTTTGTCAGCTGTCTGGGAGTTTACATGCTGGCATGGGTTTCCACCCCACACAGATGATGGCATTAAACATTCGATGTGTGTTTTTACACAGAAAATTACTGCCAGTTAACTCTTGACCCACCGGCAAACAAAATCTCAATTTCAAACTTAGTGCAAGAATGCAACCATGTAATTCTGGTATGTGCTGTGGTTAAGTTTAACCATGTACAGCACTCTAAAATGGACACATTATACTGGAATAATTCATCCCTTTCTAGTTTTGCTAACAAATAAGTTTTGATATTTCATGTGAGACCAGACCTCCTTTGCCCTGAGAAATGAAAGGAAACAGTGCAATAGCTCCCCATACTGTAGCCTTTGATTTGCTAGTCACATGGTCCTAACCCTGTATATCCATTTTGAGGCTGAGGTCTGACCTCATTGCAGTTTTAGGTATGCTTATCAGTAGCTGCAACACCTCAGGACTGTCTCTTGCAGAGTTATAGTGGTGGTTGGAAGTCATTTTATGGATGTAAAAAACATTTGTGTTGAAATAATTAGATTACTTTGCACCTCTTTTTCTTCTACCATCAACCTTATTTGCATTTTATTATGTTTTGTTGCGGGAACATCCATTAAGGGTAAAAAAATTATAATAACAGAAACCTGTTTCTCGCCGCTTTAGTCTAATTAATTTTCCACATAATTATGTCATTTGTATTGGGTCCCACTTCTCTGAGCCACATTAATCCTTTATTTTAGCATTTAATCATAATTTAATCGCTGCGTGAGGCTCTGTTTTATATTCTCCTTGGCTCTCTGTGGGGCCGTAAAACTCCGCCGACATGTTGCTCCCTGCAGCCAGAATGGTGGCTCCCTATTAAGATCAAAAAATGCCCTTGCAGAGAGGATCGGTTCTTTTACGAGTCTCAAAGACCTGTGAGTGAATCAGAGAGCAGGAAGGGGAAAGGAGAGGACAGAATTAAAGTTCCCGGACGCTTTAAAATTCATGGCGTGCAAGCAATTTACATGCAAAATGAAAAAAAAAAAGAATCCTTCAGTGGAGGTTCTTTTCCTTTAATGTGCTCTTTGATCCACAGGACACCGAAAGTTTGCTGTGAAGCAGGACGTTTTTGCAAGCAATTAATATTAGCAAATTTGCCAAGTGGGAAATTTAGCTGAAATTAAGTGCTGTAACATATATCTTTAATGGATCCTGCACTGCATGCATGCCTTGTCCTACGCCTCAGACAAAAAGTATTTGTTAGCAGTAGCTTGCTAGTGTCCCCGTTTGACATTCCAACTATTTTTATCCATTTGTATTACACTGTCTTGTACCGTATTTTTATTAAGTTAACTGGTATGGCGTTTTTGCAATGATTACCAATACAGATCAAATTTACAAAAAATTAATAGATCATCTGGAAAATCTGACCCAAACACGCAGAAAATTGGCTCGGAATCCAGGGATGTCAAAGCTGCAAATGAAGCTATAGTCAAGACAACTGTCTTGCTCTCTGAAAAAAGTGAACGCGCAGGTGACAGGACACATCAGCCTGGATAACCGTGGCCAGATTTGACAGTTTGGCTGACTTCCACTGCCCTGACACTGACCCACACCCCCGAGTGTGATAACAAATCCAACCGAGTGTTAAATATTCAACACCCCAGCGCCATGTGTCTGGCACAGCAAAGGTGCTGAGGTTTTACTCGGAGCTGTGAACACAAAGGTGTCATGGTTTGTCACAGGAGGCAGGTAAACTCAACCTGTGAACACCACGCTTGGAGGGTCAGCACCTGGAGAGTTAATATCTGCCCACTGTCAGACCTACAGTATGTCACAATGTAGGGAGAGGTCATTGGGGCTTAGGCTTCAATATGCGTAGAATGAAGTATGGGTTTACTCATATCATTATTTTAGTGTTTGGATTATTTCAGCTGGGAAGCAGACGTCACTGCCCGGTGAGACTTACATTGCTACCCTCCTACATAAAATCCATTTAATCCAGCAGGATATTTACTGAAGCCATTCAGGCCTAAGCATCTTGCTCAATTGTGTGCTGGCTGTGAATCAAACCTGTAACCTTTAAAATACTTTCCCATTCAACACAGTACACATCACCAGAATGATTAGCTTCTTCTCGTTGGCATGACGGGGCTTAGGGAAGATTTTCTATTTTTTTTCCTCAAAATAAGTAACTGTGTGCTAACTGGAGATTCCTGTGGTTTTTCCACCCTTTCAAGATGTTATATGCTAGAAAATGACCATAGAAGGATATAGTTTGCTTATGAGTCAGCATAACTTTGAATTTAGAATTTATATTGTTTGTAGCACCCTCTCTCCATCTGGTCGTTCTCCATTTGTCATTGTCTGGTTGCTCTTGTTTTTCAATTCCATTTGATTTTGTATCTGTTAGAACTTGTACAGCACTTCACTTGTGTTGTGCTCTAGGAAAATTCTTTTGTTAAGAATGCAGTAGTGATTGACTGATCACAGGTCTCCCGGGCAATGTTGTGGAACGATCCAGACACCACAGAGAAATGGCACCCACTCACATTAATGGTACCTGGATCTCTGAGACTCATGCAAAGAATGCCAGTCTTGTTTGGGTACCACTGTCCAAACACCACTGACACCACAGCTCGCAAAATCCTGTCATGGTTGTTTGTTAACTTGACTCACTTTTGAGGAAAAAAAAGTTTGAAAAAGATTTCTTTTTCCCCGAAAATCCTGGAGTCAATAAAATGGCTTTCAGCTATTTTGAGAGGAAACTTTCTTCAGGACAGCAGCGTAATGAACAGCAGAAAGTAATGAACATGTGATACCTCAGAACCCTGTCCATTTCGGTGAGAGCCTGCAGTATAAGCTGGCATCTTAATAATTCATGCTATTTGTTTAGTTCTTAATTTTTTTCTATCACTGTTTACTTTGGTCATCGTCCAAGAGGTAAATACATTAAAAATGAAAAAAAAAAATTAGAAAAGTCTGTTGGAGTGCTCCCAAAACGAGGTGAGCACAGATGTTGTAAAGATGATTAAACCCTGTTCTTTGTAAACCACCCTTCGGCACAGGTGCGGCATTAAACAATCTGATGACCATCGGTGCCAGGGCGACTGGCAAAGCGCTCACAACAGCGTTTCACAACAGTGCTAACAAAGGTGGAGCAAGCGGCCAGCTAAATCATTAATAAGATGCCAGGGCAGTCGTGTAACAAAGTGGTAAGGTGCAGGGCTTGTAACCGAAAGGTTGCTGGTTCAGTTCCCCGCAGGGGCACTGCTGCTGTATCCTTGGGCAGGGTACTTAACCCACAGTTGCCTCAGTAAATTTCTAGCTGTATAAATGGATAACCTGTAGAAATTGTAACCTGTGTAAGTTGTTCTGGATAAGAGCATCTGATAATGTGATGTTATGTAATGCTTCTTACTGTGAATCAGAGAATGCAATGTACTTGGATGCCTCTGGCCGGATGGCATCATTACTGTGACTTTATAGCGTCTTTGGCAAGGGAACGTTGGAGGTGAACCCCTCCCAGACCTACTGCAACAAAGGAGAGTCCATCATTAAACCTCCAGACTCTCCCCAGCGCCAGACACTCTCGGACAGGGGTCCTCTGCCCTGCATTTGTCATCTCTTCACAGTTTGCTTCGCTAATCGATAGAGGGTTCAATTAGATAATTAAGAAGTAGTGTGAAACAAAGGGGCCCGCTCACATAAGGGGTTTTAAATAGTTCCTTTTGTTGTTAATCTAGCTCTGTGATTCATAAGAAGTCAAGCAAAATCGTGCAGGCTAAAGAGTACGTTACTCAGCGCTTTGTACGACCTTGGTGTGTGTGACAAAGAGCCATCCCAGAAAGCCAAGTGGTCCTGCACAGTCAGTGGAGAGGAACAAAAGACTAGAAACTAACACTAATGGGGGACTCTCTCTGTTCTTTTCATACCGGCGGCCCACAAATTGATTACAATGGACCTCTGATCACAATTACAACGGAGCGCTTTGAGTCTCATACACAATCATTATCAGCTGTCTGGTTGAGTCAAGGAGGAACATTGGAATGTGTTTGGACAGGACATTACAGTGTTATGCCCTTGAGAATGCAGCAGGATGTATTTTCATTTATCAATTACAGTCACCTTCAGTAATAACGCGGGCCGGTTGTCATTTGATTAAAAAAAGAAACAGTCATAAAACCAAGCTCACTATTACTAAATGACCTTAATTAAAGTTGTCAGCGCACCACGGTCCCTCACAGTGTGATGTCCCCGGGATGAAACATGTACATTTGTAGACATTACGCCTAGTTTGTTAGCTGATTGATCTGCAAAAGAAGGTGCATTATACACGCTCCCTACACACATGGCACACATTGCAAGTGGACACAGGTTGGCGCTGTAAGCAACCAATAGGAACCGTGTTCCTGGTCATCGTGTCCAGTAGGAAGGCCATTTTAGGGCCCTGCTGGTTTGCATCATCGCAGGCAGGGAAGACTGTGCCCATGGTTACGGGCGCTTGTGGTGCTCACTGACTCCAGGTCTGCAGAAGGAGAGAGGGTGAGAGTGTGTTTCTCTTGGCATGGCTCCTCCCCGTTTACAATACTTTTCCTGAATAATTCACTCGCACGGTATTTGTGGAAATCTCCGAGACCCCGTAGAAATGAGGAGCTTAAAGTTTTATGAAGCCAATTTCCTCTCCCCTTTAAAACAGTAAATTAAAAGAGGGCCTTTCAAAAAAATCGCGGCGAATGAAGGGGAAAAAAAAATCACGAGTTTACTGAGCTGTGGTTGAATTTCTCAATGCCTCTGCATTTTACAAGACCATTCCAAAAGATGTTTTACACATGGGCAAGTTTTGCTGGCCTGCTCCCCTGTTTTATGCTGTGCAGTCAAAGCCATGGCGCTGAGATCCAAATGATAAATAAATTAATAAGCGACGGAAAATGAAATCATTGATCTTTTTCCCCCCAAAACGAAACATCTCCTGTTGGATTTGTGCCTTAATAACATTGCAAAAAAAATCCCCTCAGACTGTGTGGCAATGTGATTACATCCACATCGATATTTCTGTCTCCAAGGATCTTTATTCGGCATATCCCATCGCTTATCATTCCAGGCTCCAGCCTGTTAAACTTTCATGATCACTCTCGTGAAAACTCGGAGGCGAGTGTAAAGTTTGGGCTCGGAGAGGTTTGCCGTGTTTATATGACTTGGGAAATTGATGTGCAATGTCTTTCACATCTCCTTCGATCTGATCATTTTGTGATCAGTCCCCCTCGTGCCCTCTGTCTGGTTCGACCAATACCTGCATCCCATATGGGTAGGTTAACTGGATACCCAAGCCCATCTCTCACTCCTTTGAATTATTTTGAGCATGTTATGCAAAGCACGGTGACTAAGGAGCACTCATGCTCTTGTTTTTGATGGACATCTGCTGCTTTTCTCACAATCTTTTTTTATTTTCGTTTATCAAAGTGTAATTCTTGGACTTTGTCAAATTAATGTCATAGCCACTCTGAAATATGTATGTCAGCGCTGTCCCCTTGGTGAAATCTGTTTGAGTTGTATTGTTTATAAAAGTGAAATTATCCCAACCACTGAATTCTCCTCTAGTCAATGCTGCATGCTTTCTACATAACAGTTTTTTGTTATACACTTATTCATGGGGTAATTACATTACATTGTTACACAATCACAACCCCACAACCTTAACTCCACAACCTCACAACCCCAAAACCATAACCACAACTCCAAAACCATAACCACAACCCCAAAACCATAACCACAACCGCACAGCTCCAACCCCAAAACCATAACCAAGACCCCACATCCAGAAGCCCACAGTCACTGATTCTTTCCTGCATTTTACCTTTTTGCTGAGCACAGCAGCCGCATTGAGTGCATGCCAGCCGACAGAGCGCTGATTAATTATCTGTCTGCAAAGTGTGTGTGTGAGAGAGAGAGAGAGAGACGAAGAGAAAAAGAGAGAGAGAGATCCTACTAGGGTTGGGGTAGGGGTGATCGATCTGAAAGGATTCGATCTGAGGATTTAAAATTTAAAAAAAAAACAGAAAAGAGAGAAACAAAAAGTTGCTGAGTGTCAGGTCAGATTTTAAACAACCCACCCCCCGATCCCAGATACTGGTAATTTTTAGGCCCCATTAAGAGGAAAGATTGTGATGTAATCTGCTTCAACTGTCTGTGAGGAGAGCAGCATCTTGCCCGTAACAAAAAACAATCCATTTCCTCCTCATTTGGGATGAGGCAAATCAGACACACACACACACACACACACACACACACACACACACACACACACACACAAAAATCTACAATTTAATTTGGGGGTGTTCAGATTGCCGTGTTATGCTCTGAACCCCCTCCCTTCCATTAAAAGCTGAGCGCTGTTTGCGGGATATATATATACACCGCTGTATCGACCTCTCCGGAGCAGAGATAAGTGGTAAATCAATGCTCATCGATTAAGATCAGAACTCAGCTGTCAGGGCCCCCAGTCCCGCTGACCTGGAGTCAGCTCAACGGTGCGTGTAGCCATTACCAGGCTACGAGCAAGAAATCAGGCCGTCTCCTCCTGGACTGCGCCTCCTCCCGGCATGACCCAAAAACACCAGGGGTGCGGCTACCCCCATCGCCACAGCAGGGGCGACTCTACGCTGAAGCATAACTGTGCGGCGGAGGGGCGGGGCATGGGGGGGGGTGGTGGTGGTGGGGTGGTTGGATCAGCCAGTGTGGTACAGCGAGTGACCTCTACTGGATTTACACCTTTATTTATATCCGTTTGACCACTCGAGCCGCAGCTCGGCTTTAACCAATCAAGGGAAGGAATCCGGTCGGGTTATTAAATTCAGAGGGAGAGGAAAAAGAGCCCAAGGCTGGCCCCCGTTTTCACCTTTGATCTGTCAGCAAGCAGCCGCTCCTCCCATTCCCTGAAAGAGCACACTCCCCAAACAGCGCTCCGTCCGTTTCACTTCTAACACCACACGGCTCACTACCCTGCCCGTTATGCAGGGTCACTGACTGTGTGACTGCACCACACCATTGTCACAGAAGATAAATAAATGTCTGTGCATTTACTATAAAACATCAACTTATAATCAAACATATGTATGCTCTGTGTATTAATGTTCATGTACATTGCTGGCCACCAATAATCTGGCAGCAGTGTGGCGTAGCTGTAAGGAGCAGCGCTCATACCCAAAAGATTGTTGGTTCAAATCCCTGCTGGGGCACTGCTGCTGAACCCTTGGGAAAGGTACTTAACCCCCAATTGCCTCAGTAAATATCCAGCTGTATAAATGGAAACATTTGTAACCTATGTAAATTGCTCTGGATAAGAGTGTCTGCTAAATGACTAATATAATGATAAAATACAGGTGGCCTCTTAATACTGATGCATGTACATTGCTATATGAGTTTCTCAGTCTCAATTTTTTTACAGTGGTATGAGGTACTATTTTAGGGTTTCTGGCTCAGAGTCTGATCTTTCAGTCCAACAGTTCAGAATCCAGTTACAGCTGAAGTCAAGAGTGAGCTGGACCCTGATCGTAGAGAGAATGAACGAAACTTTCCCACAATCAATCACTGCTGTTTCTATCGATCACAGCAACATAGGGAAGCCTATACTATGGCTCTGTGTGTGTGTGCATGCACATGTGTGTGTGTGTATGTGTGTGAGTGTATGTGAGTGTGTGTGTGTGTGTGTGTGTGTGTGCGTACCTGTGTGTGTGTGTGTGTGCGTGCGCATACCTGTGTGTGTGTGTGTGTGTGTGTGTGTGTGTGTGTGTGTGTGTGTGTGTGTGTGTGTGTGTGTGTGCGTGCGCATACCTGTGTGTGTGTGTGTGTGTGTGTGTGTGTGTATGTGTCCAGGTGTTCCTTTGTGTGAGTGTATATGTGTATGCTTGCACATGTGTTTGTCTCACATGTGTACTGTGTCTGGCTGTGTTTGTGTATGTGAAATTCTGTGTGTGCATGCATGAGACTGTGTGTTCAAATGCCTATGTGTATGCTTGTGTGTGTATATACATATGTGTTTCTTTGTGTGTGTGTGTGTGTGTGTGTGTGTGTGTGTGTGTGTGTGTGTGTGTGCAGAGAGGAATAGTGTAATACAGTCTGCAGTACCTATTCAGCATATGCACTGAGCCAAACGTTAACGAAACCCTCTCATTAACAAGTCCATCTGGAGGGCTCCCACACCACTGTAATTAATACTGTAAATGCATGATTTCAACAGCTGTGCAGCACTATGCAGTTAAATTTTAGTGCCCCTTTCTACATTCTTGTAGACACACTCTTGTTTCAGTTACTTGAATATGCCTAGCTGAGCTTGGTGCATAATACGAACAATAACATTGGGTATTAATAAGAAACAAAATGACTTCATTTCCTTGGGGCCTTTGTAAATACGATCCATGCAGCTGAAGATTTCATAAAGCAGTTAAGGTTTAGTATCTTGCTTATTGATGCATTAGCAGTGTCCCACTGGGATATTGAACATGGTACAAGCCTAGCTCCATTACTGAAGGAAGACCAGTGAGAATATCCATTATTAAATCTTTTTAATTATTTTTTTTCACCAAACTCTAAGCCAAGACAAGCTGCTCAGGTCTGACCGTGAATTTGGGTATGCAGTTCACAGGATGGTTCTACCTCATTATTGTTTGTTTGTGTCTGCGCTTCAGCAGGCATAATTTGTTTTATAGGTGTGCCAAAGTCAGGTTTTTTCATTTCACTGCAGTCATTGTTACTGCAGAGTTGTGGAGGAAGGTTATAATTATTTAATGCATCCTTGTAGGTGCTCTTTTAATTAGCATTACTACTCTTTCCTCCAACATTGTGAAATGAAAGCAGAGATAGCTGTAGCCGTCAAAGCTGAGGCAAGCATACCCATCCTGCTCGAAGAAATGCCAGTCTGTGCACGCAACAACCACAAAGCAATAACCTTTTAATTTAAAGTTTTTTTTTTTTTAAATATAATTTTTTCTCTGTGATCTTCTCATAATGCACTTTGAAGCTGTTTGGAAAATGAGAACAACGTTAGCTTAAATGCACCCTGTCGCAATATGATGTAATTCCCTTTGCTATTAACACATCCCTTAAAAATATAACCTGGCGAAATCACTTTGTGTAGCTGTGATTGCCGCCATCGCTCCATGCTGAAGTTAAAAGGCCTGGTGGTGTTCTGGTAATTAAGTGAGGACTAAAGCCGATGTAAGTCTCCTTTCACTTCTTCCCGTCTGTCCTATCTCGATACTTGATAGGGTCTTAGGGTAGCACTCTCAATCTGTGTGTGATTCAGCCTCAGACAATAGGCCATTGCAGGCGAGCTCTTAGACCTCTCTGCTCTCTGTTAGACCTGTGTGTTGGTTGCAACGGTCTGCAATCAACAAAATGCTGCACTTCAAAAGGGTCCTGTCCAGAATTACATCAAACGGCTCTCGCAGAGGCTGCCGCATGGGAGACGGCTGCTCCCAGGCCATACTAACTGTGAGAAAGGGACCTCCCATTGTCTATACGTTACATTAAGTTTCATTACATCACTGTCTTTTGACAGACGCTCTTATCCAGACCGCATTCCATAGGTTACAATTTTTACGTGTTATCAGTTTGTACAGCTGAGGCAATTCTGGGTTAAGTACCTGGCCCAAGGGTACAGCAGCAGTGCCCCAGCAGGGAATCTAGGGAATCTAACCAGAAATCTTTCAGTTATGAGGCCTGCTCCTTACCACTATGTTACACTGCTGCCCTGTGCAGGTAGGTGATCCCAGTCCATCTTATGAGAAGGAGTCAGTAGGGTCCAATCTGTGGACAGTGTCAGAGGGATGCCACAGTGGGGAAAAAAAACACATCCACCAATGAATACAGGTTCAAATCCCTTGGCGGGGGCATCATAAAATATTGCAGTACCCCTTGAATGTGAATCATTCAGCTGCAGAAATGGGATTGAGAGTGCATTTAAAAGGAGGTTGACCTTGCCAAGGGCATCTACTGAGCAGATATATTATGTTAGCAAATAAGAGATACATTGTGCTTGTGAGAATAAGACTCTGACATGGTCAGAGATTGTTATCTTTACTATTTTTTATTGTCAGACGCCCTTACCCCGTGTGACCTCCATAGCCTGCCTATAATGCATAGCCATTTAAGCAGCAGGATACTTCCTAAGGTATTTCAGGTGAACGAATGTATAAAACCAGTGCCTTAACTTGGACACATGACTGGATGTGTATTCATACAGCTTAGGCTTTGTTTTGCTTGAATGGCCTGAGGGTACTGTAGGTATTATTCTTCTGCGGTGCCCAGGCCAGGAGTCATACCCGCAATACAGTAGCTCACCGTGCCGACTTCGGGTGTCATTCAGGTCCGCATACTTGACAATCAGCCAATAGCCTGCAGCGAGGTTTGGTGTTAAGTAAGAACAGAGACTGCAGTACACTCGGGCATGGCAGCAAGACAAGTGAACCCTGGCCGACGAACACCTAACCCAGGACTGAAGCCAGCTGTCTTCCACCGCTCCACAGACTCCTGGTCGATAATGGTGAATGACACCTCACAGACTCAAGCCCTGAACAAGTGCTTTAACTGCCAAGGGCGGCAGTGTAGCTTACTGGTAAAGAGCAGGGGTCATAACTGAAAGGCTGCTTTTGATTCTCCACCTGGTGCTGTGCCCTTGGCAAGGTACTTAACCCAGAACTACCTCAGTAAATATCCAGCCCTTTAAATGGGTAACATGTAAAAATTGTAACCTTTGTAAGTCGCTCTAGATACGCGCATCTGCTAAATGACATTAATGTAATTTAATGTAACTGGCTGAGTTACTTGGGAGCCTGACCTTTCAATTTTAAACACACCCTTTGGTGTTAACACATAACCATTACAGCATTCCTCTGACTTCATCAACAGTTTTTGTCCTTGGTTCCTTCCAGTTCATCTAAAAGGGGTTCAGTTTTATGCAGCACAGCTATGTAAACATCCCTCCCAGATTTACGTAGCAGCATAAAGCATTCCCGGTTTATAAGACCCACACTTTCCCCTCATATTCACATTTTCAATTAGCAACAGATTTAAAATGATGGAAAGGGCAGGTGATTAGGCTTGGTAATGATGACATTATGAATATTTTAAGCAGAGCCTCCTGCAGGCAGACACCTGGCCTGGGGTCAAGTGAACAGCCGCAGAAACGTTCCAGAGACTTTGGAGCGTCATGTGGCAATGACGCTCTGAGGGCCACCCCCATCCCTGTGCACCAATCAGCTGGCAGCACGATGTCAGCTGTGTGCCCTCGCCGCACGTGTGCCAAACTCCCAGCACAATTTTCATCCATCAGCGCAGACATTATGAAAAAACACTCTCTCCCTCCATTCTTCCTGTCTCTGCCTGTATTAATAGACCTGGAGCTTAGCCTTCGGGTTTTCGCGACTCATTTTTCCCCCTTTCCTCTGCATCCAATCTTCTAATGAGTCCGTGCCCTCTGTCACCACCTGACCATTTCTCCCGTTTCTCTCTCCTTCATGCAGAGGAGGAGGAAGAGGGCCAATCAAACTCCAGCACCGCCTCCTTCCCGCTGACCTCACTGCGTCACACTCATCACCCCATCCAGACCTCGGCTCTGCATCGCCGTGGGGGATGTAGGGCATTCTGCACGGATTCACTGATCTTTAAATCATCTGGATGGCTCATCTCATTTCCTGCGCGCACACAACACTCTGCATATTACATTCCACGCATTATAAAGATCAGTGAGCATGCGCAGCGCTGTATGCGGCATGATGCCCACTCTCTCTGTGTCAGAGCAGACTGAAACCCCCCCAGACATTTATACATACATAAGGGTTTAAATCAGAACTCAAAGAGATGGCAGTTATTGAAAACAAAACAGACCTGGTGTGGAATATCTAAAATATTCCGGTTTTAAAAACAAGTTCTGATCCTATTTTTACAGTCCGCAAAGACCGCTCAAAAGAAAATGCGCAAACAAATCACCTGACTTGCAGGGCTTTGATGTGTTCCCTTTCCTGCCTCCATTATCAAGCCCTGTGATGGTGGTGGTGGTGGGGGCAGATGGAAGGTTGCTCCTATGTTATTATATATATATTTTTGGCTGCTGTCAGTCATTTGTACTGCCTTCCACAGCCTGGGAAGCTTTAGGACCCAGGGCAGCAGTGGCCTCACAGACAGGCACCTGCACAGCTGAGACTGACTCCTAATCAGCCAGCTACTGCCAGTTGCCTTCGGTCAGCCTGTTATAATGGCCCAACTAGCTGGTGGGGGCGGAGTGGAGTCTGGATGCGGCCTGTATGTAGAGCTTGTTACCATGCCTGTCTGTTTAGCTGGGCTGCCATTAAGCAGGAAGCATTTTGTTTTTTGACAGTGACATTGTTTGTTTTCATGTTTTCATTAACCCCAGAGCAGGGAAAATGTATAGCTACTGGCTAAATCTACATACTGGAAGTTGTGTTCTTACCCAATCACTGCCTTTATTGGTTGCTAACCCTATCATAAGCCCTCATTTCTTGCATACCTGGGCTTAAAATGAGACTACCTACCAGGTCAACACAGGTAAATTTACGTGTATGACTCTAATATTTAGCATTTCAATATGTGTTCATTCAAGTATTTTGTTCTATTGTAATAATGGATAAACCAGCACACTTTATAATTATTGCATGATGCCAACAGAAACACTATATAAGCAGTTTAATACAGCTGAAATTAAGACAGTTTCTTAAAGCAAATTACAAATATTTTCTGGGTAATGTCTTAATACATTCACTGTGTTCCACTTCCTGTTTCCATTTAATGTAAAAACACTGTGCCAATAATCAGTAGCTGCTCCACTTTCCAGACCTTTCCATTTTTAAAAACCACTAAAAATGCTTTTGCCTCACAGAGAGCTGTCGAACCTCAGCTAAGATCCCAGGTACTTCAGGTGAGTGCTGCATGACTCACTGACTCTGCGGTTTGGCCTGATGTCCCCGGGAATTCATCCAAATTAATCAATGAGAGGTAAGCTAAAATGCGGATCTCACTTTGTAATGCAACAGTTAGTCCGTACCTGTAGTGTCTCATGTGGTGCTTGTGGGCTGCTCAGAACTGTCTAGTCTAGACATGCATGCTGTGGTGACAGTCATGCACCGAGATAAGTATGCAGTAGGCCACCCTACCTACCATAATTGAAGGAAGGAGCACTTTTTGTTACGTATGTATCCCCTGTGTAATAAGAAACACCCACTGGTTGAGTGAATCGCCGGCTGTTTTTGATTGCTTGGCCTTTTCTGCACGCATGCATTATCTCAACCATGAACATGGTTGTCACCAGATGTGTCATCAGTCCAGACACACAGCTGGTAAGTGTGACTCGGTTATGGATGTCTGACCTTGGCTGGCTAGTTGTCCAACCAGAGGCGCTTGTGTAGACAGTGCAGAAGTTTGACAGTGAGTGACGGCGTGTGCAGCTCTCTTAGAAGGTGTCAGCAGTCTTGAGAACTGCAGCACCATACACAGGGAATCAGCAGCATGACAGTGTATATTGAAGCGGGGCTGTTTGATGATCCGTTTAAGAAATTATAGAGCCTGCAAGCTGTCCATTACCTGACAACAGCATCCAAATATTTGCCATGTCATCTGGAGTCTAGACGGCAGCTCCCCGTCTCCCTCAGTCTCTCTCTCTCCCCCTTCCTCTCTCCCTGTCTAGATAATTTGTACTCTGTCACGTCTCTTTAATGGAGTTCAGCACAATGTCTTACACTGTTAGTTATGGATGTCCCATAGTTGTACTTTGCTTCAATACTGAAGAAATCAGATGGATCAACCATTCTGCAATGTTCTCTTGAGCTGCAGTGTCCTTTTATTGCCTCGTCCTCTTCACTCCAGTCATCATGCAGTTGAAACCAGCTCTCTATCTGTCCTGAGCTGAGACTGGACTGAACTGGATTGGGCCGGATTGGACTGGACAGGAGAGGAACGCCAGCCACAGATTATCAGTTGGATAGGGCAGCTTTAATTAATGGACAACAGTGATGCTGCTAGCTATCTAAGCTCTTTGCAATTTGTGTGTAAATTGTGTTTTATCCCTTGTTCAGTAGCCTTGATTACTAATGTCTTCCTTGATAAGGGTATCAACCAAATAATTAAGTGGATGATAATAGTTTGTCCACCTGGAAAATACAGTTCTATTGTTAGCGGTGTTCAAAAGAGCGTATGCTATCACTTCATCAGCAGTCTGTTCTCTGTTTTCCTCCAGGTTTTATAAAGAACTGTGGCTGTGAAATGGAGGGTAAAATATTTTTACTGCTTTGTGATATACGGTAACTGGTGAGAATGGGGTGCAATGGAACGGTGTAAAACCCCTTTACTCCCAGAGATCCACGTTCTCCCCGCGGATCGCGGTAATTTTCAATTAGCAGCTGATTAAAGAAAGCTGGATAAAAACAGGTGATTAGCGCTTCGCGGCACATAATGACATCATTGAAGTGATGAAGATTTTAAGCAGAAAATCCTGCAGGTGCCAGACGCACTGAGCCGGTCGAACAGATGAACTGCAGCTATGCTCAATGGAATCAATAATTCGTTTTTTTTTTTTTAATTCAAGTCAACTGTAAGACTTTCCGTCTGCAGGAAAAAAAGTATTGATGCAAGCGTTTGCATTCAGTGTGCTACATATCATTGACATCACGAGGGCAGGAAATGCAGAGGTCTCCTGGGATACAGATAATAAGGAGTAGGAGGCTGGATGAAGCCGTGAAGAGGAGAAGGTAGCAGCGCTTTCTGCTTCTTTTCAAACAAACTAACAGAAACTACTGGAAGCCGAGGAGGAACACCACACTTTTTCATGATCTGTGATTGGTTCACACAACCAGTGTCTGTGACGAGTTCTTTCATGCAGCAGAGATCATACTGTATCATATGAATGGTGGCTTTTCACAAGCTCCGTTCAAACAACGGCTATGAACCCCGTTAGAGGTAGAGTGAAAGGCCTGCTGGGTGCCAGGGACTGTGAAAGCATTTCTGCAGGCTGTGTCTGGATCCCTTTCATACTGAACTGAAGCCGGCTCTAACAGAGGGGCAAACACTAGCAGGGAAGCGGCTTTTGCTGCAGTGTGAGAGGGGAATTATCTCAGCCAGAGATGGAACCATTGTGAGTCCTTTTAATACCCTCAGAGAGCATGTTGGAAACTGAACTTGTGACTGTGAATCCATTGACTCATTATGAACCAAAGGATTTAAGCGATTTTGTTTTTGGTCTCCAGCTAAATGGGGCAAGATCTGTAGCCATTGAATAAAGTAAATTGCAGCTTCAGGAAAACACCACACTTATACACGCAGTGATGGTCATCACTTTTTTGTCCATTCTAACATTATTGACATGTGCCATTAAACCTGTCTGTGTGAACCTGTGTGTAGTCTTTGCAGGATCATTTTTCAGCTGGTCAGATCTGTGGCTCTAGTGAGGTCTGTGACTCTGGTAAGGTCTGTGGCTCAGGGAAAATTCCCAGCTCCCTAGTCACCATGGAACCAGACAGGCATCAGCAGATTCCAAACAAATCAGTTGAGCGCAGTGAGTCTGTTACAGTTGTTATATCCATCAGTAATATTCATTACTGTCCCCTCTTGAGACATTAGTTTTTCCATATAGTAGGAGTAAAAGATTTTCTAGAGACCTTATTGTGTGCTACTGTAGAGGTGTTGCATCCTGTTTGTGCAAGGGACACCAATCTGAAATGCTATTAGCTAGCTGAGTTTGCTTCTGTTTACCTTGTCCAGTTGAAACAGTTGCACAATCTTATGACCTACCAGATTGTGCAATGCTTTGCAGCCGATAACGCAGTGCAGCATAATTTGTTTTAGGTTGTATAGCGCGTAGCTCCAGCAGATCTCTGTGACTGCTATCATAATTCATCTAATTGCTTTGAGCACTGAACATCTGTGAGCTACTAATGAGGAGTCCTGTCAGGACACACAAGCGTGCGCAAACACACACGCACACACATACACACCTTCTTGGGCTGAGTGATAAACACACACCACATTTCAAACAATCTCCCACTGCGTCGTCATCTGCAAACTTTCAAACCCTTTAGTCTGAGCGGCCATCCTCACCACCAGAGAATTTTCCGCTGTGATCAGTCCAGGACAAGGAGGGTGATCTCAGGGCAGGGAGGAACCCTTCCCGAGCTATGGGTGGCTCCGTTGTGGATTACCTTAGAAGTCCCCCACGTTTATGACAGAACCTGTGTTTATGACAAGAAAATATGTTATTTAAAAATCAATCAAAGTGGTGGTAGTGGTGGTGGTGGTGTTATGTGTGTGGGGAGATTGGGGGTTATGGATTTTCTGTAAGGACCCCCTTGAGTAGCTGGTTTATTATATGGATTTTTTATCCTGAAAGGAGGAAAGCACAGAGGATCAGTCGTAAATTAAAAGGAAAGTCCCAATATGCCGCGACATGAAGTTGATAATTAATAAAAACAGTCTCAGGTCTCTTGGTTACACATGCAAACATGGAGATGGCCTGATCTGTATTTCCTGTTTTGGAATGAAGTGGTGGGAATGGAGGGGGCATTATTCTTTCTAAGTGTTTGATAGTCAGTCAGAGTATGTACACTGTACACATGTCCCGTTCTGAATGTGTGGTGTGACAGGATGTTACAGTGAATCTAAAGCAGACCGCACCACCTGGTGAACCTTTCATTGCCTATTTGCTTAGCAAACACCTCTTGTGAAAGGCAGCTTGTAATGCTTGCTTTTGATATGATTTCACAGCAGTTGGGTGAAGTCGCACCCAGAGTTTGAATCCACCTTAGCCTCTTTCGAACTTTGTGAATGTTGTGTCTACATTGCTGTCGACATTGCCTTTTAGGAGCGGAGATGGCTGAGCCTAAGTCACCTCTATGAATGAGATCAATCTTCAACACACCAGCAGCACCCAGAGAAAGAGACAGAGGGAGAGAGATGAGGAAACAGTGAAAATGGAAGAGATTACAAAAGGAGAGAGACAAAGAGTAAAAGTGATTGAGAGACAGTCACAAAGAGGTACAAAGATAGAAGGAGTGAGAGGGACTGTGACAGAAATAAAGAGAAGGCAATGCAGAGTTGGGGGGTAGAGAGAGCAGTTTATCTTGCAAAGAGTGAACATGAAAGTTGTCCATTACAGTTTTAATGTGTCTGTGTCCTGCCATGCATGCTTAAGATTACAGTCACTTGTAAAAAGGATTTCATTCTTTTCACATTTGCCACGGTATAGTGTAGACCGTCCCTCTGTCTCAGACAGAGCTGGTGGATGCTGATTTAAAATGGAAGAGCTGAAGCAGCATTATAAATTTATATTTTCTCTTATTTTACTACACTGCCTTTGTGGTTACTGTAGTCCTGTACAGATGGGAGTGATTTTATCTGTCTTCAGCAATAAACTCAGTTATAATTCTGGTTGGATGCAGGCTACCAGACTAGCCTGGGATGGGTGATCATTATTATAATGAAAGTGGCCAATAGGCATTCTTATCTAAATATCTAAAGGGACTTGTATGTCTAACTTGTATATTTAACATTTTGAAATGTACACTATATGGGTGTATATTTGCAGCAGTGATTCAGTTTATGTACATTATTTGCGAGGGCAGAGTGGTAGTGCCTCACTAGGGTGTCAAATATGACACATTCTGATTGCTGGCCTAGTTTTTTACAGCAAAGTGTTCCCAAATCTTGCCACTGTAATAATCTGTGTATTGCTTCAGCATGGTCTTCATGGGCATTCAGCCCACGTAGTGACTGAAGCATGCTTAATTTTGCAATTTTGTACCTGTGTAATTACAAGAAAATTATTCTTGTCATTAAAAGTAAAGACAATAATTTTAACCCCAGCCATCAGTTATAATTTGTTTCTCCCCTCATCTGAAAGTAGTTTATTTGCTCGACTCAGATACATCTTAAAACACATCTCATTAAGTTTTGACAGCTTAGTTTTCTTGTGTTATCCATGTAGCTTTCAGAGAAAATTAGTCACAGCAATGATATTTCTAGTTTTAAGCTTCTGCTTGACCTGAACTTAAAGTTCTGCTTGACAAATCTGTAGGGTTACAGAGAATGTTGTGAAAACGTTACAGAGGGTTACAGTGAATGCTGTGAAACTGCCTAATCAAGTAATTATATATTTACGGACACTCACTCTAGCCATAATGTGCTGTATGACATCACAATGTCTAAATGGCCTCGCCGGCCCCTCCCCTTCTGTTCCGATGTGAATAAATGTCCTTTTGCAAATGTCACAGTGGAAATAAAACACTTTTAATGTCAAATGCCACCTTTACTCAGACTGTTTACAGCCCTGTGGAGAATTTAGCTTTATAAGCAAAGAAAACACAGCACAGTTAAACGCTTCCCGTGTGCCTATTCAAATTCAAATTCAAATTGTGCTTTACTAGTTGCAGACTTGGGCAGGAGTGGAGGATTGGGAATAGACAATGCTCTGTAACGCCACACTGACAGGGAGTTTACACCAGCATGCATGACTGTGGCTCACCTTTCCCGCCAATGAATTATTCAAGCCACGGGTGTCGGATTTAGACTGCGGAACACCACCTCAGCAGCTACAACCTGTGAGATTCTCTACTTCCCTCTGACATGTCGTCATCAGTTGTAGGGGATCGTTTTGACTCTGCGGGGGTTAATGTTATGTGGGAGCGAATGAAACAGTTTTGGGGGTCCTGAGAGGAGGCCGGGGTGACCGGAGGCGGGTGAGCGGAGCCGGACGACAGCGCGGCGTTCCTCCGCTGTACGAGAGGAAGAGCGTGAGGACTCATTTACTCGACGCTGAAAGATCTGGGTCAGGCTCTGAGACGCACGCGAAGGAGAGGCGCCTCTGCACGCATGCCGCTCACGTTCTGCTCCTGATTTTGTGTTCTCTAAGACCCCCTCCCCCGCTATGCACGAGAGCCACACACACACACACACGCACACTCATACACATGCGCTGTTGAATATGCGCGCACACACAGACAGAACCACACATAAAATACTCCCACACTCTCTCCCTCGCATCCATAGTGCCGTACGGACACACACATTTCCCCTCACATGCACACACATGCGCACACACACATACACACACATATGCGCCAGCAAATACGCACGCACACGCAGACAGAATGACACATAAAACTCTCCCACGCTCTCCCTCACATCCATATAGGCGCACACACACACACACACACACACACACACACACACACACTGACACGTGTTAAAGAATACGCGCAGACACATTAAAACACCCACACTCTTTCTTTCACATCCAGACATACAGCTACACACAGCTGCACTACATTTTCAGCCACATGCAGATACACACATTTTCCTTCACATCCACACACACACACAGACACACACACATACCCCATCAGCCAGCTGTCTGGTGATCATGCCCACTGATACCTTCCTCATTACACAGGCACATTCAGTGCTCAAGTGTCTGTGTGTGTGTGTGTGTCTGCTCCCCGTTCCTCCTCGTGCCAAGTTACACATCTGATTGGCCACACTCGAGTTTCTGGGGTAGATAAAATATCCTCAGGGCCCTGCTGCAGCGTCATACTCAGAGGCCCCAGAGATGGTATGAAACACCTGCCTGACAGCCAGAACACAGGGCCCATTCTGAAGCTGTGTCTGATCATACTTCCGGGGCAACCTGGCCAAAGAGCCTAACGGGAGAGGGAGGGGCTCAGCTGGGATTTGGACCAGCAAACCCAGATGATGAAGTGCAAACCTTATCCTCAGCACTGTAGCGGAAGCCGTTTATACTGATTCACTAAGGGGTTCATAAAAGGTAAAGGTTCCCACTCTGCATTTTCAGGGACCTGATGGGTGTCCAGTCTTTCTAATGGCATTGATATTTTACCTGGCTGGCCCCAGATTCGCCACTGTTCCACAGAGCGTGTCACACGGAGGCAGGGCTGTGCTTGACCTTCAGAGACACTCCAGCTTCTTAAACACAAAAAGCCCTCAGCACAACAGCTGCTCCTGTCCTCTCTGCTTTATGTTACTGTGCTGTGCGGGGCTATGTTTTTCATCCTGCTCCTACCCACTCCTGTGGAGTTTCGTCATGTTTGCACCCGTGTCATCCAGTCACGCCTCCACCCCAAAATTACATTACATTACAGTAGGTTACGATTTTATCCATTTATACAGCTGGAAATTCACTGAGGCAGTTGTGGGTTAGGTACCAACAGCAGTGTCCCAGCGTGGAATCGAACCAGCAACCCTGTGGTTACAAGCCCTGCTCCTTACCACTACGACACACTGCTGTCATCCAGTCACCTCATCCAGCGTGTCGTCCATGTCATCAAAGTCATGCCTCCACCACCACCCACGTCATTGAGTCACAGCTCCACCCTAACATGACATCCAATCAGACACCAGCCCACACCCACGCCATCTTCTCCTGCCTCCACTTGTCCCTATAATGTTTAGCAAAAACTGTACATGCCTGCTGCAATAGATTCCCCATTCCACTGAGCTAAAAACGTCCAAGGCTCATTTGTCATTCCTATCCATATCAAACCAATAACACATTAATATCTCAACAGATCGAAACAAAAAACCAAGTAGGAACCACAACATCCCACCATACACAAGCAGTGTAGCATTCATTTTTCAGGGGAGACGGAGTGAATTCTTAATGTCAATAAGCACCTTGCGAACAGTATACCACACTAGGCAAACACCATGAAAACAACATAAGTTAAAATGCATTTACTGAAGGTATCAAAATGCAATTACTGCGGCTGAGGGGAAGTGAGGAAGCAACTTTACCAGACATTACTTTGATGATGCCCAAATTATTAAAATTAATTTTCCAAGCAAGTCATTTGTAAGTTTGTTTTGCGACAGCAAATACTCTGTGTGAACCACTGGGACCCCATTAGTCCCAATGCTGTGTCAGAGCTCTGTGTTAGAGGACAAGTTTTTCATCTCAGAGCATTAAAAAGTAAAATGCAATTTCTGTATTTCATTAACTGATTTGTATGCCAGTCACCTTAGTGTGCACAAAACCTATCGGGGCTGCAGTCACGGCCATGTGAATCAGAAAGGTTATTATTAATATTTTGAGGAGAATTTCCCTTGATTTGTAAAGCCAAAGTAATCCTGACTTCCTAACAATTTCAAATTGAGTTTAATCACTCCTTAGTCCCTCAGTGGGTTTTTTCCATTATAAGGGTAATTTGTATTTTAAGCCTCAGCATGAGGAAAGCAATAATCTCTGTTTCAGTTCTGATGTTCATCTAACTCTCTACACAATTATTAAAATTTGAAAAAACACAGTAGTTTCTACATTTGATTATTAATGCCTTTCTGTCTAACCACTTCCCCTTCATAATAACAACAGTGACTGAGGTCACGTGATTAAGTATGTGCAATGCCATTGGCTGAGCACGGGTGACACTTATGACTAAATTTCTGAGAACAGAAACGTGACCCTGCAATAGGAGCCAAACTGCCAGGCGTACTTTTTTTGTGAAACTCTGAGCTGTCCATCACTGGCAAACGCTTGTTTTTTTTACCGTCAGGTCCTCTCCTGCAGGGTTTTTCACTCGTACCTCTCTCATTCTGTGTGTTACTTGATTGATGTCTTTCCAGCAGAGCACAATGAAAAACACAAGCCAGGCCTTGCAGGGCTGAGCGGCTGCTGAATGGGGGCAGGTTTTTTCCTGGCTGAGCTCCAGCCAGCCTCCCGCCGCAGTGCCACCGTGTCGCACTCGGTGAGGGGCGGACAGCCTGCCAGTTTGCAATGGGCTCACGGGGAACAAGCAGCTCCCGGTATGGGACCGGCACTGAGAGGCTTTGTCTGCGAGTGCTGACCATGAATGTACCTCCGGAGAAGCATATGTGCACGCACACACATTCACACACAAACCCAGTCACACAAAAACACACACATACACACATACACTCACTCACAAACCCAGCCACACACAAACACACACACACACAGACACACACACACACACACACACACACACACACATTACCACATACAAACACGTACATATGCAGACACACACACACACACACACACACACACACACAACACACACAAACACAGCCACACACATGCAGGCCTGTACTCTCTCACACACACTCACACATATACGAGCTCTCACACACACAGCACATGCAAGCACATGCAGGAGTGTACACAAACACATTCACATATGTGCATACACATCGGCGTGCACACTCACTCACACACACACTCACACATATACAAGCTCACACACACATACCAGTCCTAATCAAATTAAAGATGTCAACAAAATAGGGCTTCTCATCTCAGGCCTCCCCATGTCAAGTGATGCTGCAATAACTGCCCAGCATTCAATGACTGCCTTGTTTTTAGCCAGCTCTATCTTACTGCATCCCAGAACAGCCTTTTTCCCCCCATCTACCCTCAGAAGTTCTGCTTCACAATCTGTGTGAGGACCTTCCTGTCATGCCTCCCTACCCACTTAACACAGCATACAAAGCCACTGTGCGATAAGGCCGTCGGGTCAATGAAAAATAAATAAATAGCTAAAAGCCCGCAGGAACCGGGACGGCCGTAGCGTTCTGAAAAGGCACCCTGTAATTGCCAATCTTTCTCACTGTTGCAAGGGGGAGAAAGCACCCTGAACTCGCGCCTATTCCGGAGAAAGTCACTTAAACGCATCAAAATGCCACCCCAGATAAGGAGGCGTTTATCTAATAGTGTAAGCGGCACCGGTCGTCCGGAGCCTGTACGGTCCGAGGGGTCATCACTCAGCGGTTTGGGGGATCAATAACCACGCTGCTATTTTCCTGAGTGGTCGTGCTGCAAACTCTGGTGTTTATTTGCCAGGCAGGCATTGTCACAGGGATCCAGTACTCACATTTTGCTGTGTAGCCTCAGGTACTGGAGCCGTGCAGGTTAAGTACCTGACTCAGTCGTGCAGCAGTGGAGTCAAGCTCCCTGACTCCTAATCCCTGCTGCTGGCTTTGGAGACTCTTTGCTTTGATGAAATCAAAAGTGCTGGTGCATCCTAGCTTGAGTGTCTCATGCTTTTTGGCCTGGTGAATCACTGTCGTGTTCATCCAGAGTGTATGTATCCTCACTAAAATGCACTGTAAGGATGTAAGCCTTTGTGGTCCGTTTTAGGCCAACAGCAAATGGGGTGGAGAAGGAAGCTTGCAAATGCCAGTATAGTAAAGTTTATAGCTCCATTTCTCCGGGCCACAATCCAAATAAAAGTAGATGCTCTGAACAATAAGTTCAAAACTGTGATATCAATGTTTTATGATACACACACGACAATTAATCAGTCAAATACACCTTGAAACCCCATGCACTATTGCACTGTCTTTGAACTGTTCATTACTACTGGCGTGAGGTGTCCCAGGTGAAACATGACAGTCACATATTTCCATCTTCAGTTCGTGATTTCATATCACAGCACACATTTGACAAGAGAAGTACTTTATATTTTTAAGTGTTAATTCAAAGTGTGTTTTGTTATTCTGTTTTAAATTGTGTGTGGCTTATCACTGTTTGACCAGGACATTTGCCAGCTGATCAAGATACCTCTCACAGGACATTAGCAAGGACTGTAACCATGAATTTGATATATGAATTAGCATTTATTAGCCAAGATTGGCTCAGGGTTTGTGAGGTATCAATCATCATGGATATAAATATGAAGCAGTTAGTGATGCTTAATTGAGCATTAATAACTGCGCCGAACATAAAATATATTGTTGTTAAATTACCAAGATGAGGTTCTGGTATCTCAGTCAATCAGTCTGAGATAATTTCACACAAGGTTACAATGTGTATTACTGATAAACACACATTCACCGAGCTGCGCAGTGTGAAATTGCATCAATCTGGCAACCCCGCTCCCAGCTTAATTAGAAAGCCACTGATGCTTTTCCAACTTGGACTGAAAATCAACGCTTTTTTAAATGACACGTACTGCAGTTATTTATACTTTGGTGTTAATAATGGCATCGTATTCTACGGTACTCTCCCTGAATCCACACACAGAGTGCAGGGAATTTCTCTTCTGTCGAGTGAGACTTTAGCACTGTACAGGTTTATCAAGCGGACAGGTGAGGCAGAGCACACCGTAAAATTAGATTATGAGTACACACGCTGACAGTTTCATCCAGAGCGCTGCGCAGAGAGGTAGAGTCTATAAATAGGACCCACTGTACGGCGGATCACTCAGGAGCAGAGCACCACCGCTGTACGCTCGTCTGATTATAATTGCACGATAGTTATCAGGCATCCATAACAGCTGAAGACTAGGGACAGATTACTGATTAGAAGTGGAGTTTTACAAGAGAACAGGATGACCTGGCACTCAGGGAAGTGTTTAGTGTAGCACTGTGCGTGTTACTTTAAACGAGCGGAGTGAACATTATGCGCTGGCTTGGATTTTAACAGCATGTGTGGAATGGCAGGCTCTTCCCCTCCTTCGGTGTTGAGATGGTGGAGGAAGAGCTGTATGCACAACCCCCTTCCCCCCCACCCTCCCACCCACCCGAGCCCCTGAGCTTTCTCGTGGTGACTGTACAAAGCTGTATCAGCTCTGTGCACGTAGTGCTTCACACTGGGAGGAACTGACGGAGCTGGCAGTGGAGACCCTGCCCATTGCTGGCGGATTTGGCTCTCAGAATTCATCCAGTAAATGCATGCATACATGGTGTACTGACACAGCATGCCCCAAGAGCACAGCTCAGCTGTTTTTTGCTCCAATTAAAACAGGAGAAAGAGACAAGGCCCCCCCCCCACACACACACGTATATAGCATGTGCATAAATAAAATGGTAAGAATAAGAAGATATTAGGAATAATTGCAAACTCGGGTCCAAGGCGTAGCACACATTTCCATTCCTAGGCTTTTCTCCAAAAGTGATTATTAATGTTTTATTTTCTTCCTTCTCCCCACGGCGTGTGTATTTGAAGCTCTCATGTACAGCTCACGCAGTTCTCTACACAGCCACCCTGGAGCAGTTGTGAAAGGCCCTGGTGAGCTGTTGTAAGGAACTGTGCATTTGAACATTTGAATCCTCCTCGGTCTCACATATACATGCAGTGACTCCAGAGTTTCCACTGGATATATATCTGTATCTATGCATATATATGTATATATGTGTATATATACACACACACACACACACACACTCTTAGCTTCTGTATGCATTTACTGAATATTTACCTATGCAAGGAACACAGTGCCATCCTCAGCAGACAGCCTAAGCTGCATTTATCTGTGAGCTCCAGGTGTCAGTTTCAGAATTTTAAATATGCATTTTGTATTATTATTGAAAAAATATTCAAGTTCAAGGGTAAGAACTATATACATCATCATTTTAGAGCCACAAATAGGTTTTTAGGAACATATATAAACATTATGACCAGTATATAACAACTGAGATAAGGTTAAAAAGCAAGTCATGATAAACATCACGACACTGAAAATACATCATATGTTGCCATCCTTGTTAAATGTTGCTTATAATGTTGCATAAAGTATGCTTATAAAAATGTCTATTTTGCACTGTGTTGCACTTAAGGTATTATGAATGCTCAATAATAAATTAACTTAAATTTTGTTACATTCTTATTACCCCTCTTGTTACACATCTTTTTTGTTTGTTCAACCCATTAACTCATTTCAGTTTCGATTTGGGCCATAGATTCATCAGTTATAAGCCATATAATCATGAGATTCAGCAGTGATGTCTTGTGCCCCAGGACTCCTCTGGTTCAGAAAACGTCCCTCTGCTTCTGTGCTATGTATTGATTAGAAATGGCATTGTTACAGAGAAAAGGATGACCTGACACTCAAACGTCTGCATGTTGTCTAACATGAGTTTCTTCTACCTGGACAGAACATTGTAAAATGGCTTGGATATTAACAGCATGTGAAGGGTTTACCTCATACATTGCCCTTCACATGGTAGATAGGGACAAGACCTTGTTTTTTTGATAATACAAGTGGCTTCGATGCATTGACCTTACATGGACATCATAAGAGAAAGTGGCCTGACAGCATGGATTTCAGAAGGCTGTATGTGCAGCCATGGTCATCTGAATTCTCCCAGAGACACATAGAAAACCATAGGAAAAACCAAGCACTATAAAGGAGAAGAAGAGTCCAGCTGTGTCTTTGATGCAGCGCATGTCTCTGTCTGAGTCAATGAGACTGGACATGAAGGTCAAAGGAAACAAACACAGCCATACAATGTATGAGCTTCTCGCATGATGCACCAAGACCAAAAACTCCCCTCCAAGCAGAAGTTTTGTCTACAACCAGGGTTGAATTACTCTTTTTCCCCCCACAATATGTGGTTATTTTAAATCTGAAAGCCAGAAAAATAAAGGACTCGCATTTGACCAAACAAGTGTGACTGCGTCCGGGACACACGCCGACCGGTAAGGACGCAGTCTTTGTCATTGCCACGTCTGGAGGACAGTATGCAGCTTTTCTAAAGCAAATTAAATCAGCGATGTCCTGCGCACCCAGAGAGAGCAGCGAACAAACTGGAGGAGCGCGGCTCTGCATTCGTACAGAACGCCCGTTAAGTGCGACAAACGGAAACTTCAGCGTGATGGATTTTTTTCCACCCCCTCTGCGGCCGCGCTATTATTTCTTCACAGTTTCTTTCCCCCGCGCCCTGTTTCCAGATGGATTGGCAGTCGCGGGCTGGTAGTCTCCCCCGTCCTCCGCGCTCCATTAGGGCTCTGGCAGGTGCGGACGGCGCTGCCAGCCCTGTTCTGTGCCAAGTACCTGTTGGCTCCGGCACTCGCTGCAAGACCTGTCATCAAGCGCTTTGCTTTCAATTACACCTGTCAAACTCGCGCGTCAACAACCGCTGGAACGTTCCGGATAGAAAAACTATAAACTCTGTTCTCATTTTTTTGTCGAGAGAAACAATCTTTTTTTTTTTCATTTTTTGCTGCTGTTGTTCCTGTCAGGGGTCTGGTTCGGATTTAATTCACAGCGACATCCACCAGGGAGACTCCGCAGACACGGGCTCAATCAGGAAATACTGATGCGGTTGAGCCCGCAGTGACTCCAACATAATTAAGCTGGAAAAGTAAATGGATGTGACTGCAGTTTTGCCCCCTCTCTCGGGGACAGACACCAAATGAAACGGCCTGCCCAATGAATTTCACCATACCCGTTTAACATGGTCAAATGTTCATGTGAGAGGAATAAATTGCTCAGACTTCGTTAAGTGTTAATTAAATTTCAGCATTAGGAGCTTGTAACCATTAGTACATTCAGTAATGAAGAAAATATGATATGCAATTCAAGTCCAGATTTTCAGTTCAAGAGAGGACAAGATCTCTGATCTCTGTTCTACAAGACTACAGGATCTGAAATCTCTTCCAGACCTTACCTCACAAGATTTTATATTGCAATCTTTAAAATAAGCTGTCTTTTTTGCTGTCTTTTTGCTGTAATGTGATTATGGGTGCTTTTACATGTTAGTATATTGGGTCAATTATAGGGTAACTTTTAATGCTGTGCTATTTTATATGGTATTGCATCATACTCCTTAATTCTTAGCAGTAACCTATCTTTGATGCTTCTGTTTCTAAATTATTACTTTTCTTATATTTTCTTTTGATGTTGACATTTGAAAGCTGAAAAGCTCAGAATATACACTTATATTTGCATTCTGTGTGATGGAATAAACAAACCTGCATTTTTACATCAAGGTGATTCTGTATCTCCTTACGAGTGACGTCACTCTATTTCAGTCCAGCATATTGCTTTAATGCTTTAATGATGTAAAAGCATTTAAATTAAATTCCAGTGGTTACTCAACATAGCCATCCTTTCAGTAAAGGTCTGTTTAAATTACGGATTTCAACAGCTCCCCCTCAACATAGCCATCCTTCCCAGCTTCGCTCCCTGAGGGTGTCTTGTCATTCGGAGGTGCGAATGCAGCATCAAAGTGATCCTCTGGAGAGATGCTGCCCCACCGGGCCGGAGGATTACACTGCAGGTCAGCCGGGCACCCTGTCTCAGGCTGAAGGGGGGATGTCCTCATTTGTCTCGTCTCGTTCAAACCACGCCGGCCGCGGCCCAATCTGTTCTGTGGAGATACAGCGAGGGGCTGAGGAGACTAAACAGACCCGATAAGGCTCACCCCGCGCTCGCCACACTGTGCTCTGATAGGAGAAGCTATTTACCGCCCCAATGCAACAGATAAACAAATAAAAATCGGCTTTTTTTTTATTCCGCTCGCTTTGTCAAAGAAAGCATATTCTTTATCGCTCTCCTCCCCTCCCCTCCGGAGGATTTATCCAGATTATGTCGGCTGTGTTTTTTGTTCTGCCCAAAAAAAAAAACCAATCCTTAAGTTCCCTGGTGCAATTAAATCAAGATTTGATCCCTCACTTTTAATTCCTCGAGACGGTCTCTATGTTGTCCTGCCCACGGAGCTGCGTTCCTGTAATAGAGGTGACACAAGTCATGCGAGGCCTCGCGTCACCTCGTTCACGCAGGTGTGTGTGTGAAAGGACCGCAGGTCACACACTGGGGCTGTTATGTCACTGCGGCAGTGTGACTTTGTCCTCATTATCACCTCTCTGCGCAGCGTCGCCTCTCTCCCGTACAGAAATTCGGTGATTACGGCACTCCACAGCTCTCTTGCCCTTTTGTGTTCCTGTCGAATAGCTTCCTGTACATTCAAACTTCCCACAATGCCTCTTCGTGCTGCTCAGGGTGCCATTTGGACTGCTTTCACTGACAGTACCCAAATGAGGTGCGATGTGTCGTTCCTTGGGGTTTGATGGACTGGGAACCTTTTGTTTGTGTCGCACTTGTTGCCACGGATACCCGCTGAGGTAGGAGTGAGTTTGGAGTCCTCTCTCGTTTGGCCTGGAGATACACTGTCTAATCCAGCTAATCCATTGACCTTTCCAGTGTGCTTGTCCGGGTTTACCGAACTAATTACTGTGTGAGAGGCCTTAATGTGGTGGCAGCAGAGCAATTGTGACACAAGAGCAAAGAGCATGGTAGCGATCACGAGTGTTTGATTTTCTCTGTTTACATTAAGGAGTAAGGGTGGAGTCTTCTGGGGTCAGCTCAGGGGCTGAGGGAATCTTTTTGATCTCTTATTTTGTTTTTTGCTGCAGCGCTACCACTAACACTAACAGATGAGAAAGCGTGGATTGCATTTGTCTGTGACAAGACAACACAGAGTGATCCTGCCTCTTTCGTGTTGAACCTGTTCTTCCCTTCATCGTAGCACCAGAGAGGGTGGGAATCTCTGACAGCGAGCGGTCTCCAGCGGGGGTGGGGGGTGGGGGGTGCTCTGTGTGTCGGGAAATGGAAGCAGACGTTTGAGCCGAGGACACAACTGTGCTGCAATTTAAAAACATTACCTGTGACCTGCTGAAAGGGGTCAACCAGTGGTGTGAGTGCTACAGCGTCTGGCGGGAGAGTGCTCCAGACGGATGATGTCATCCCAATGGAGGGATGATGTAATTAGTGGCCATACGATCCTTGATGTTGTGCACAGCGAGCAAAGGATGATGGGATTTCCAGTAGTGACAGAAAGGATAGGCTGAGTTTTAAATGGAACACTCAAACACCCCCCGCTCCAATCTTTTTTTTGGAGTAATATATGTCATAATGGTGTGTCTGTGTGTGTGCATGTGCATGTATGTGTGTGAGTGTGTGTGTGTGTGTGTGTGTGTGTGTGTGTGTGTGTGTGCATGTCTGTGTGTGTATTTGTGTGTGTGTGCTTTCACGTGCACACAGTAAGGGAAACGATGCTGGTGTGTGTGTTTTGTGATGGCAGATTGGTTAGGGTAATGACAGCCTATTATACTGGATAAAAGACTGTAAAACCGTACAGTGACGTGTGCAGTCAGATCTGGACGGTGGCGTCACAGTGAGGGTTATAATGTTCTGTCGGCTGTCCAGTCTTGGCTGGCCGCTGGTGCTGGAGAGAGAACACCGCACTGACATCTCAGTAAGTTTCCATCAGCCCCAGCGGCTTGCTGATTTGTGGTGCTGAGGGATTAGCAACATTCCCCCTCTGCCCTCTGAAGTGCCGTTCCCATCATTAGGGTCCGATCGACCCCCCCGCTCCCACCCGCTCCGGGACGGGAGAGGTCACCCCCAGGGTCCGGAGTTTCCATCCTGGGTGGGTGAGCATCACGGGGCGCTACGCGGCGGGCGCTTCCTGCTCCCCCGCTCCGCAGCAGGAAGTGGATTCCGCCCTGCAGATACTCTCCCTCTCCCAGTGTGAGAGCCTGTATCCGACGCGCACGCGGAAGGGGGAAAATCCATTATTCATTTGTTTAAAGACGGATAAAAGGGAGATTTTTTTATCCCAGCCTGCTGAACACTGACACAGATGTGCTGGCTGTCAGATACCAAACGCTCCGAATCATTTCAGGATTCATCACGCTGCGGCCTGTAAAGAGGAATGATACTTTCTGGGGAACAATCTGTGCCAGTGCTGGCGTCTAGTGCCACAGCAGTGCTTAAACATGAATACTAATATAAGGAAAATGTCCATTTTTAAATCAAATGAAACTAACGATGCACACATTGTGGGCACGTACTTTACCTTAAACCCTGTGCTTTTTAGCATGTGTATGTTTATCGTGTGGTAAGATCCCGAATGTTGTGTTTGAAACCCTTAAGTGCTTTGCTTGTGAGATTAGTTCAGGTTCTGAAAGTGTTCCTGCAGACGGATCAATGCCTGAGGATGAGCTCTGCGTGATAGCCGATGCGCCGCCCGGCCTGCTGTTTCGCTCTCCCTGCAAACAAAACGATTTAATACCGCGCATCCGCTCCTCCTGCTGAGCGCGGGCCGGCGCAGGACGGGACAGGACGTCGATAAATGCAAACGAGACGCCGCTCCCTGGTGGCCCGAGCTCTTGCTTCTTGAAGAAACGCCGGCCTGGTGGTCCGGGATGGATGGCATAATTTAGAAAAAAGAAATGAGAGAGAAGAGCTTCCAGCCTCTGAAGCGTCTCCTGTTCGGCAATAAATCATGGCTATGGCTTCTCGATCATCGCCTGAATCCCACTGCAGGGAGAGGGAGGGGGGTGGGGGGGTCCTGTTGGCTTTGCGGGCGGAGGTTCTCTGTAATGTGCCCGACTGTGGAGAGTTTCTCTTAAGGTTCCTGTGCAACTGGGAAAAGCTGAGGGGCGGTGTCTCATGTCCAGAGATTAACTCCGTGTAGAGATCCGGGTGCTTCAGGCATTCCCCTGGTACACAGCAGTTGAGCTCTGTGGGGAATATACCAGGATAAGAAATGACCATGTGTTTAGGGGCCGTGAGACAGGGTAAATTCACCGGACTTCAGAGCATGCAGATCGGCTGATGTAGTGGGCCCATGAGTGGAATGACCCAGCCAGATGATTTAAAGATCAGTGAATCAATACATAATGTGCATATCTTGACTTCCTAAAACACATCCAGAGATTCCCGTCTAGGTGAGCTGACAGGATCAATGCTATCGTGAAGCACTGAGCTCTCACAGAACACTGGGGGAGAACCGAGGGAGTTAATATGATGTTCGGGCATGAGCTTAAAATAGCTTTATTGAACTTATTAAAAGTCCGATCAAGTTTTAATTTATTTTCCACCAAAAAAATCAATTCACAATTTCATTTTATTTTCAAGGAGAATGTTTTTTTATGAATGGGTGCCTTTGTCATGTCATTCACTTGAAAAGCAAGTAAGGTTATCTGTAGTCAGAGCCCTCTCTCTCTCTCTCTTTCCCGCCCTCTCTCTCTTTCCCTTTCTCACTCTCTCTCTTTCTCTTTTTCTCTCTCTCTATTTCTCTCCCTCCCTCCCTGCCTGGAACACTTGCACACACAAGGCTATAGATTCCCCTAGTTTGAACATGCATCAATCAATAAATAAATAAATCATTCCAAACATTCCCATTTTATGAAAACCACATTTGACAAAAGGAATGTCACAGCGAGAATTTCACAGAAACAAAAAAAATTATATTTGTCACATGAAAGGAAGAGACATTATTAATAGAAATGAGAAGTCACCTAGAGTGACAGCAGTAGGCAGTGAGGTGTGATCAAACTTCGCTTGATCAATGTCCCAACAGAACGCCGTGCAGTCAAGAACAGTGAGGCGTCACGTCGGTGACACCCCCAGCAACAAGCGCACGTGCCGTACCAGTCAAAAGTTTGGACACACCTGATTAAGATAATGGGAAATATGCATTCAAAGACATTTTGATCTGAAGAGTTATGCTTAAGTGCTTGAAATTTGTTTCTAGACATCAGCTTCACTACTTATGTTTGTCTATGTATGGATTTATTTCCAAAATACAAATTTTGTTTTTAAAAAAATATTTTTGGTTACTAAAATACTAAAATATTACATAGTTTTGATTTGTTTAACGCTCTTTTGGTCACTCCATAATTCCATTTGTGTTACTTTGTAGTTTTGATGTCTTTACTATTATTACAAAATATGGAAAATAGTAAAAATAAAGAAAAACCCCTCTATGACTGGGTGTGTCCAAACTTTTGACTGGTACTGTAATTTCTCTTTGACAGTAGCGTGAGCTGGAGGGAACATATTCAGAGGCTTTGTTGATACCACAGAGACTGCAGATATAGCATGGAAGTTAGCATTGTGACATTATGTTTATCTGTTAGCTACAGTAAAACGCCTCTGACGACTGCAGGTACCCCTCAGGGGCTTGCTGGATGTCTTCAAGACTTGGGGTTCCCCTGATCCCCCGCCTCCAGCATGGCTACGACTGCACGAATCAGCCGATCCTCGCTGATTGGAACGGGACCAAGGGTTAAGGCCCGCTGATCCTCCCCCATGTAGAGAGGCTCTAATCCCCCCACAGAGCGTACTCTAGGCTGCAGGATTTCACGGCCTCGCCTCGCTCCAATCCTCCTCCGCGGGTTTTATCTGTCACTTCATTAGATTCAGCTCTGCAGGAGCTTCAGACATCAATATTCCCGGGATTAGCCGAGCCCGTGGCGGCATCAAGGGGCTGGAATGTCTTGACTCGGATAGACAAGTATTAAAATATTCATCCGCGCCAATGTAAACTGGTGTCGTGTCTAATATGGGAGATATGAAGGATTGTTGGGCGGTGCGGTTGCACAATCAGGTTGGTTGTAACGGTAACAAGCAAGTAGCATCCCAGCTAATCCAGGACATTCCTGCAATGTAGTGGTGATGTGACAGCAACACAATCCCCTTGTCCAGGATGGCTGTTTTAGATGTATGGATATGCAGGCTAAGCTGCAATATGTCTCTATATAGCCAGCAATGTGGTGTAGTGGTAAAGGGCAGCGCTTGTAACCAAAAGGTTGCTGGTTCGATTCCCTGCTGGGGAACTGCTGTTGTACCGTTGGGCAAGGTACTTAACCCACAATTGCCTCAGTAAGTATATCCAACTGTGTAAATGGATAAGAGCTTCTGCTAAATGACAATAATGTAATGTACTTTAATGTATCAAAGCAGGGTCCTCTGTTCAGACTATGCCAGGCCAGCCCTCTCTGGACTTGAACCAAAAGTCACAAGCTCTCTGTATTCCCTAGTCACTTTCTTTATTTATCTTTGCAGTGCCCCCGGGGCAGCAGTGTAGCATAGCGGTGAGGAGCAGGACTGTTAACTGAATGGTTGCTGGTTCAATTCCACACTGTAGCACTGCTGTTGTATTCTTGGCCGAGGCGCTTAACCAAGAATTGCCTCAGTAAATATCCAGCTGTCTAAATTTTTGCCAACGTAAATTGCTCTGGATAAGAACATCTGCTAAATGACAACATTGTAATGTAATGTCACTGTATCGTCTGACTTGACTGTATAAATGTGAGTGTCAGACACATTACTAGGGCATTACAGAGACGAGCCAGGACTTCCCTGGGTAGACTATGCAGAACAGAATTTACAATGATACTGGGTGGAAGAATGCAGTATAATGTAAAGGTGTGAGGGTCAGGGTCCTGGATGTGTTTGTTTCACACACAGATCATGTAGATCATGAATGTGGACCATCTCTATGTTGTCGGTACAAACACAAGAACTGCAGCTGAATACAACAAAGACACAGTCGGTTTAAAATCAATCCATTTCTGCCTATTGCCTTTGACACAATAAACTCTAATGCAATTCTTTTTGTATTATTTGTCAGCAGGCAATATCTTTGTGCATGTTTCATTCTCACTAAGTGAAGAGCAAGTAAAGATACATTACTAAAAGATGACAAACCATATATATATCATTTAAACAAGTTGTCACAATGACTGGTGGAACATGTATTAAGAGATATAATTTTTCTCAGCCGGCTTTGCACAAAACAAATCACATTGAATTTGAAAAGGAGTTTGATGCCTGAATTACTGAATAAATGGTTCAAAGATGTGTGAGTGTGTGAGGGAAAGACAAAACCTATAATGTTGTGTTTGGGTGCACAAATTCGTGTACAAATGTGATTGTGTGCATTCATATGTCCATGCAGTGTGTGTGTCTGTTCAAGTGTGTGTGTGTGTGTGTGTGTGTGTGTGTGTGTGTGTGTATGTGTACACTCATGCATGTGTATGTGCGTGTCTCTGCATCTATGCATGTGTGTCTGGTTTCATTAGACATACACTGTCACAGCCTCGGACTTCGTCTCTTATGTTCAAGCTGCTTCAGGGGGGAGCCAGCAATGACAAACGGCAAAGCATAGCCTTTGACAGCCATCTAAACTCCTCTCTCTTCAAACTCCATGCATCACAATCCTGGGAAATCTGTGGGAAGAGTGATCTGATTTGTGGCAGACTCTGGCAGACTGCCCGAAAAAAAAGCTCGCCTGACTTATATGGGGCAATGCAAACCATGTGACCTCGACAGGCGCAAGGCCAGCGAATGTCACATAGACTGTCCTCTTTCCCACGAGGACAGGGATGTGACCAGGATGAGACAGATACTCAGTGTTCACTCATAGTGATTCACAGAACCTCTCCTTTAAAAACACTACTGAGGTAACTGGCTGATCATCTCCACTCCAAATATTCCCTTCCCAATCATTATCTATTTAGATCTGTTATCATTGATCTATTTTCTTATGTTTATGGTTACAGTATGTTACAGTATAAGCTACAGTATGATGTGGGGAATTATTCGCCATATTACACACCGCTTTTCATACGTCATTATTACTGCGTTCAGCTGTGTTGTATTTTAACAGCATGTTGCTTAGCACCTCGGGAATTCACATAGTATCGTATAGCGACCGTGTGATTGTTTGTTGCCTTGGTGTCACAGGTTCATTTTAACTGGCAGTCTAATTAGTCAGTAGCTTAGGCTTCCCCCTCTCAGATGGCTCATTAACTGAGCAGGGCATTTATTGGTTGCATCTGCAGTAGAGCAGCAGCCTTCTCTCTGAGCCTCGTTTTAAGAGGACTTGGCCATACAAAGACCAGGGAGTCTATCTCCGGGAGTCCATTAAGGGAGGTCACTGGGAGATTCCCTGTCACAACACTATCCCATATTGTGACCGTTAATTAGCTACGTGCATCTAATTCCGTCCATTATATGTAGAACCTGCAAGCTGGGCCACGTCCACACTTGTGGTCTCAATCCTGTGTTTGGCACTGGGTAAGAGTGTCTAGTGGATGTCAAAAATGTAAATGTAACATTAAATATATTCACATCTTGGACATCGCTCTGGATAACAGCATCTGCTAAGTGACAAAATGTAAACATATATATATTTATTTGTATGATATTGAGAAAAGATATTACTAATGCGAGGGATTCACTAAAAAATCGCGCCAGAGTGGGAAAGTAGAATAAAATGGTACCACTGGATACACCATTTCAAATCAACTTGTGCTTGACCATAATCATAGCATCACTGAGGATCATCTATCAAAATAAATTCCAGACTAGATTTTAAAGACTTGGGAAGAGCAGTGATAGGGCAAAATAATTGTATCTGATTTAAGCTCAATTAAGCAAGGACAAAGACAATTAAGGTGCAATCAGGGAATAAATGGAGAGCTCTCGTAAAAAGAGAGCTCTCATCCTTCCTACTACACACCGGTAGTGTAGAGGAGGCAATGCCAACCCCTGCAGAGTTCTGTATTAATTCGTCTGTGTGGCACAGTGGCATAGCAGGGAGATGCAGGTTCACATCCCAGGTGTGGTATTTGGTTTGTACCTGTGAGCAAGGTGCAATGTAAGCCGTTGTGTGTAAAGACCTCTGCTGAGAAAATAATGTTCTTTGTCTACTGAATAAGGTGGCTGGACAACCTCCAAGAACTACAGTTTGTTTTTGTAATGAAAGCATTTTTGATTTGATTAAAACTGGGCTCAAGTGTTTTTGAGGTCCTTCATAGGGGATCCTGTAACATTCTTTGTCCTGTCCATGGTGGGTGCCAGCATTGTCCACACATGTTACAGGCTGTTGGGGTGGGGTGGGAACCTCTGAAACCTTACATACCCTAACAGTATCCTGTGCAAAGGGTAACATTTTATTGGGTGATATGTAACATAAAAAATGACATTTTTATTGTTACAATTCACTGTAAGGTTAAATCATAAACCTTTCTCTTTGAAAGGCTTGCAGTGAAGTGTGTGTGTGTGTGTGTGTGTGCGCGCGCACTTGCACATGCAGCCATGTACGTGTGTGTGAATGAGTGCAGAAGTGTGTATGTGTATGTATCTGTGTGCATGTGTGCACGTGCACACATATAACTGTGTGTGTGTGTGTGTGTGTGTGTGTGTGTGTGTGTGTGTGCACGCGCGTGTGCATGCTTGTGTATACTGTATGCGTGTAGGCTTGTGACAGAAACAGAGAGGGAGAGAGAGCAGAGGGAGAGAGTGTGGGAAAGCTGTTCTGGTGTCTCTCAGATGATTTGTATCTGCGTGTCTCTGAGGACGCTGTGGAGCTGTCTGTGCTGTTTCAGCTCCATCACATTATGTGTGCAGTCAGTCTGAGCAAACAGTGCCATCTGCAACCGCACTGCTGCGACCCAGACAGACAACAGGCCCCATTCCTACGGCACAGTTCACAGGAATACTACGGTGATCATCCCCAGCTGACGCAGGGGCTGCAGTACTTATTCATACACATTCATCTAGGTGATGGTTCCAAGGTCCAAGGACAGGATCCATAGGAGAGGATAGGATAATATAGGATACATAGGATCCAAAGAAATAGTTTCATAAGCCAAACATCACTCATCATAGTTATACTTAAAAATGTCACACTTTGCAACTGCTGTAGCATTCCAGTTGGATCATGATGGATTTCTCTACCAGTAAAATCTAAATTCAAGATTCACTTCAACACATTCACAAGATATTAGCTCCCAAAAGATTTTTACCTACAGACATGAATCAGAAACATTTATGCACTCAAAGGCTTTAAGTGTTTGTGGAGATTCTTTATGTTTTTTCATTGCATTTTAAAACACTGCACTTTCTACAGTGAAGGGTGAAAGGTCAGCTGTAATGAGAAATGCAATGTTCTGAACAATCCACAGAGGAGGATATGTGTGTTGGAGGTGACCCTGGGCCTCCTTGGCTTCTGTTAGAGAAGGCCTGGGATTGGCTGCTACTTGGAATGACCAATTGTGTCATTGATTTTCATTGGTTGATGCAAAATAGTTGTGTGCAGCAGAGATGCATCTTATGGAGTCAATATTAAGAATATGTATTGCCATGCAAAAGACAGAGACCCACAATGAAGTCTCACTGTAAAAATTTTAAGTACAAGCAAGTAAAGATCAGCAATAATTACAGTATCCTAAATCAGTCTAGCTGTGATCAAAGAGATCTGCCAAAAAGAGGACACACTTGACGTGAAATTTCCTTCTCTGAATTAAAAAAGAGGCACTTAAGTGTGGAAAATGCAAGGAATAAGATTAAACACGGGGCTAAGTGTAATCTAAGTGCAAGAAATGAGCCCTGTTAAAATTCCTCAAAAAAGGCAAAAAAAAAAAAAAAAAAGTTGGCAGCACCAATGAGGCCTCTTACCGACTTAAGAGTTTGAGAGGAACCACTGCCGCAGGTCAAAATCAACCATAACAAACAGCTGGATGGCAGCGGATTAGTAAGAAGCCAGCAATTCTGTTCCTCAAGAGCTTAACCAAGAATTATTAAGAATATGGCCCCTGATGCTTCCTTCAAAATCAGTAAACACATACAACATTGTGCCCACAAGAACTGTTTGCATGATAAGATCTATTGTAGATGCCGACTACTGGACTCAAAGGACTGAACACAAAGCGGGGTTGAAACACGCAACACCATTGGCAAGAAGTGTCGGTCTCCTCCTTTGGCACTGGTATCTGCAGAGGAATCAAAAAGACTATCTCAATTAAATTACACAGCCGTCTCTTTGTTATCAGTGCGTACCTCTGCATGTTTAATATCCTTTAATCCACTTTTTTTGCTGGGATCAGAATAATCCCCCCATCAGCTACAGTGCGTTGATATCACCACTTAGCGCAAAAACACACAGACGTTTTTAACGATCAGCGATTCGGCCGTCGCCTGAGTAAACATAAACAATTTCACGAGCGAGGAGTGATTGCGTCGCTCCGGCAACGCTGCGAGGAGTTTAGCGCTGATCCCAGTCCGCGTGAACCCGCGGCGGCTAGTGACGGTAAATCTGGGATCACATTACAATCCGAACGTAATTCGGGCAAGCCTTCATCTGCGGTGAGTGTCTGAACGTCTCACTGCTGAGAACATGATTAGAGCGGTATACACTTTGATCGATACTATCCATCCCCTCTCTGTAATTAATCATCAACATGCTTAGACGCCGCATAGTGATCTCGAGCTAATGGTTCCTGATGCATGCCTGGCTATATTTAGTAGAGGAGGAAAAGCACATCCACATAAAGTATCCCCAAAACGTAGTGGATCAGTGAGCCAGAGCATTAGTACTGTTTGGTCTTGTTGTAGCCATTTTATTCAACTGGAGTCCAAAAATGTTTCAGGTGGCCCTATTGGTGAAGCTATTAGGACAGCAACACAAGGTAATACCAGGGTACAGTATAGGCAGAGAGTGTGACTAGGTAGTTTTATGCCAGCAAGGACAAACTGGCTTATATGCCCTTTGAGGTCTGCTCATTGAAATGCACTGCTCTCACCTTCATAAAAATATCCCACCTTTGTGATTTGACATGTCTGAGATTGCATTGCTAGCGTTATCTCTCGAGAAGAGAGAATCAGAGAGGTGTTGGCCTGACTCCTAGCATTTGTTCGTATAACCTGTGAACATAAGTACCATTGCATAACACGTTCACTGTAATATTCAGGTTAAGCAAGGCCAATGCAATTACAAGCTTTAAATGACACTGAAACTGCTTAGTGAATTGATGTGTCATGGATCAAAAATTCCAATGTTTTCAATCAAAAGAAATGAATGCAGAAAATCAAGGCAGCAATACTACAGCTGTGATTTCAGTGGAGATGAAAGATTTGGAGAGGAAAGAGCCACGCCAGTCATTACAGTGTGCATGTGCCCTGCAAGGCAAAGCATCTGATAAAGGTGTAGGGTTGCCTTGTAAAGCTGCAGTACCTACACTAAACAAAACCTGGCTTAAAACAAGATGAAAGCCTATAAATCTGTTACCTTCCTACCTCTAAAGAAATTAATTATGGGTCCCAGCACCTAAGGGGCAAGCCCGAGACAGAGGGGCCTACAGCAGAAATGATGATATCCCTCATTGCTAACAGGTGATTTTAGGGGAGTGCATGATCTCCTGCAGCCAGTGGTACAGGCTGATACCGAAGCAGACGTGCATTTAAAAATCACTAGCGCCAGGAGTTGAGCTCATGCATTATGCAAAACATTTTTCGCTTATGTCAGTCTTTGACAGTCTGATAGTCACCTGCCTCAGTGTTTGTGTGTCGCCTGTCTCTTTCATACAGGGAAACGTGTCAAGCTTTGACACCGATGTCACCGAACGAGGTGACCTCTCCGTTTTGGGATGAGTTTATCAAAGTCTTGTCCTGCCTATGACAGGTGCATGGCTTCCCCACTGAAGGGTGATTTTTTTGGGTACCATAGTGAGTGGTGTCTGCTGCATGGCCTCTAAGTCCCATATCCCTTCTGCATGATGGCTTGGTTTGATTTCTGTCCAACTGCTTCTGTCCACTGCACCAGGGTAGGAATGTACTGTATCAACAGTCTCGCAGACCGACCTAGAGACCAGCCCGAATTTGCCACGCGCCACACGGTTAACTGACTCAGGCCAGCTTCAGTTTGGGAGATGAGTAATGGGGAAAGGTGTGATGTTCGCATCCTTCACAAAAATGACAGTGGCCCCCGGGGACATGCTTTTAGCTGCTGATCTGCACCTACTTCTCTTCATAAGAAAATGTTTACTTGAGGCTTACCTTTACTACATGTTGCTCTTAAAACAACCCAGGACTAGTTGAGACAGGATTATCACTCTTGTCTTGTGATGTGACTGTATGTAGTCTGACTGTTTGTACATGACTTCAGTTTTAATCTGACACCTTCTTTGTTTACTCAAAGCTGATTAGATCACCTGTGGCACAGTCTGTGCGGAGCAGATTTCTCAGTAGCTGAATGCGACTGAAGCCGACTGAAGGCCTATGAATATATGAGAAATCTAAGCCTCTCCTCTCTTCTATTTCCCTTGGAAAAAAAGAAAGGCAGAAAAGCAAATGAAAAAGGCCCCTGAGTTACAACCCCCGACACCATCTGTGAGCGAGACTGCAATTCAATCTATTCAAATTTCACTCTCGCTCCCTGCTCTTTGTATTACCAATTTCCCCACAGCCACAGAGAAGCGCGCTTGGGCTGCACAGCAGACCGTCCTCATTTCAGCCTTTTAATGGCACCCTTAATGGCATCCGCGGAAACCTGGCGAAAAAACCTGTGCATTGTGGGAAAGCGATTTGGGCAGCCACCAAGTTAAACATTGCAATGATGAAATGAAGTCGGACCCCTCACAAATACTCTGTGGAAAACGTGGAGGGTCACCCAAAGTTTTTGGGGAAGCTGTAAACACATGAAATAAGTTTGGCATCATTATGATTTTTTTTTTTTTTTTTGCTGGGGGATGTATGGCTATCTCAAACAAAATGGGATAGGTTGCTTTTGATGGATTACGGCTCTTTGAGTGCTGTAAAGGGAGAAAACTGGGGTGCGTTGTGCATTTCTCATGAGACTTCACTAAATGGTCTCACACAAGAGGCAAACATAGGTCTGATTCCCCAGACATGTTTCAAAATGGTATGACATATTAAATTATGTTCCTTTTGTTAGGAGGGAGGAATTTAATGCAATAGAATTAATCAACAAGTACAGCATAAGAACTCTTCCTTGGCTGCATTTTCTCTGGGTAAAGGCTGTTTGTCTTAGCTGGGATGTGCATATCTACTGGGATTTGGTAGGAGCCCAATATTTCCCGCTATGAAAGGTTTGCTGGATTACAAGTTACATATGAATTGCTAATATTACAACAGATGGCATGTCAGATTTTCTCAGGAAACTGGACTATCTTTCAAATGGGATCCCTTTTCTGGAAATAATAACTAAAAAAAACCCATAATCGATGATAGCCACTGAATTGATGCATAAATTTTAATTGGCTACTGTTAACACGACATGTGGAGTGAGCGAAAATGTGAAGGTTGGCTTGAAAAAGGCAGTGGCTTTAATCCAAAGAGAAAGAAAAAAGCATGTAGAAACTTCATGGACCATTAATCAAAACTGCCAGAAATTTGTTGGAAAATGAACTTGGGGAATGACACAACGTGACGATGCTTGCAGCTTGCCCCCTAATTACTTTCATTATTTTCTGTCAATGACAGGACCTCTCAGAATCATCCAAGTGCGTCTGCCCCGACACTTTGATATGCATTTATTAGAAACATTACTATTCAGTAGGAGCAATGTTCCCAACAAATGAAATGCTTTCCAAGGACTTTTATTGACAATAACTGCGTGTTGCATGCAGTACATTTCAGATTGGGCTGTGAGTCCAAATGAAAGTTTGCACCTGTCCTTATGGATGAGGTTTTTGGCACTTATGGTGATATCAAGGACAAAAGACAAAAGGGGGGGGAAATCCTGGAAACAGCTGAGAAGAGTGGGTGGAGGTGGGTGGTGTGTCTATACCTGTAGAAGAAACCAGTTAGACAGGTTAAGGTAATGATATTAAGGATTGTCTGGAAATTTGCATCTTACTGTAAAATTACATCTGTCTCTTTGATCAGTGTCCTGAACATGTAATATAGAAAAGGTAAAACCTTTACTGACATGGTCTCCTACTGACATGTCCCATAAAAAGCACTGGCCCGTTTAAATTTTGTCCTCAAAATTTTGCCAGCATGGTTTTAATAACATTCTTTATTGGGGCAAGTTGTGCTTCCTTTTTGCCTTTGAATGAGCAACATTCTATTGGGGGTGTGTTTTTTGCTTTGTACTTGTAATGCACAGTCGGACAGTAGCAGCGGGAGGGCGCATATTATTTAAAGTTGGTGGAAGATTTTCAAACACAGCAGTGACAGGCCGGTTTGTCCCCCAAATTATTCATGAGTGCAGCAGAGCCTCTGTGGATATATTCAGATTTACACGCTGATCGACCGTGGAGGCCTACTTCCAAACACCTCTTTCTGTATGGTCAATAAGCTTGAACAAACAGCGCAATTAGATGGCCCCTGATGCCTCCTACACGCTCACTCATTGTTATGCTCCGGGAGAAGGTGGCTGATGATTGCTTCCTCCTCTCATCTGCGAGCACCTCTCGACTTTTTTTTTTTTTTGTTTTGGTCTTTTTTTTTTGTTTTCCCCCCCATCCCTTGCACTGTTGTGAGATGAAAGCATTGCTCTCCAGCCGGCCGTCTCATTTTCGAATCCGGCCTGACTTTGTGTTTTTCATCACCGAGGCGGGGAGGAGGGGGACAGAAGAGAAGGGCTGCGGCACCATGGTTGCGTTCTTTACGTCTTCGTAAAAGTGTCTCAGAGGGGTAGCCTGGGAGACGCGGGAATATTCCTCCTGTTCGTTCCACTTCGCTGGAATCGCCTCTCCTGGAGGGGAATGCCAGGCCAGCCTGCTGTGTGCTGCCACCGTGTGTGTGTGTGTGTGTGTGTGTGTAGTGGGGGGGGGAACAGGTTGGGAGGAGCAAATGGAGGTATTTGCGGAAGTGTGAGGGCAGTGAATGGATTACAGATGGACGGATTATGAGTGTTATGAGGATCACTTTGAGTTCTGCTGGGCCGCACCTGGCTTCTAGACGTCTGCTCGCTGCGGATTCCAACGTCTCATTCGACGGAGGAGTAGTTACGACACCAGCGGCTCTTTAATTGTTGACTTATGCTGATCAGCTGAGTCATATCACTTTCGGAGCCGGCAGTCTGAGCCAGAGATTTCAATCTAAATAGAGGTGGGGAAGGTGTTACGCAAACCTTGGATGGTGAAAAGAGCCATTGTTTCATGCTGTGTTATGGTGAATAGGTACAGTGTAAAATTATTGTGCAGTTAGGGAAATAACTTGTAATGACCAGGCTGCAGGTCCAATTCCAAGAGGAGACAGCTGCTTGTTGTACCATTGAGAAAGGTTCTTAGCCCAAATGGATAATGGTGTAATGCTATTACATTTAAGTAGCCCTGTATGAGAGCACCTTCTCAAGCAGTAGATTCAAGGTATGTTACTGGCAATTAAAGTATTTGAAAGGAACTGGCATTGCAATTTAACAGATGTTCTGTTATTAAGTCACAAATCATTGGAGGATGTAGAGGTTCAAAATGTTTATCCTTAACATTGCATAAATTATTATATTTAGGTTTTAGGTATATAGGTTTTTATTGTATTTTGAACCAAAATAATCCTGTCAAAACCACTGAAAACCCTTCTTCATATTCTGAATCTTGAAGGTTTAAGGGCTCTTTAACACAAACACACACAAGTTCAGTTTCTGTTTTATAAAACAGAGTGGCAATCTGTAAAGATTAGTGAAACAAGGTGCTGCCTGCCCCTGTAAGCGTCACAGAGGAGGGGGAAACACGTGTGTCACAATGGCAGTAATTAAGAGGAAGCAGGTAAATTAAGAGAGGGGACACGTGTGTCTGTTAGAGCTGAGGCTGAGCCAGCAGTGCTGAGCTGTGTTTGACCTGCAAACAAAAACAGGAAGACAAAAAGGACGGGCAAGCAGGGGAACTCGGGAATACAAAAAAAAGTGAAAATGAGGGCAGAGGAACACAAACACACACACACACACACACACACACACACACACACACACACACACACACACACAGCTGCTGAGGCAATTACACCTCCCGGAATTGCCTACCAAACCAGAATACCAAAGCGTCTCATCTGAGGACAAAGGAAAAGCAGAACTTTTAGCCTCCTCTTTTCTTCCATAATGTCCCCTTTCTCTCAGTTCGGCGGGTATCGTATTCCGTCGGGCCACTTTGATGAGCCATTCCCAGGTCGGAGCTTGTGAGAGCCATTCATGCAGAAACCTACCTGAACGCGATTAGAGACAGTGAGACCCTTAATGCTTTAAAACCCTCCAGATGGGATACAGCTCCACTGGGATTCTCGTTGCGTTTTGAAGCTGGAAAGGTGGGATTGTGTGACGAGAAGCATAACCGTCCCGGGGTCCCGAAAGCAAAGCGCAGTGAACCATTAGCTCATGATGAAAGCATTGCTGCCTATACTTTGCGTAATGGCAGTGGATGTTTTCTAAAGCATGGCTCAGTGACATTACAAAAGGAATAACTCATGCGGTGGTTATTTTTGTTCGGGACGGGGTTCAGGCACAGTATTCGTGATGGATTCGATGCGGCCCAGCACGTAGTTGCTGTCTGTACTTGCAATGTGACGAATGCCTGTGTCAGGGCTGGAGACGAAGCAGTTGTCATGGCTGATGAGTTATTTGTTTGTATCTCCATTTGTGTTTTTCTCCATACTGGTCTTTGGCACCTGGGTGTCCCCATAAGGGTCAACCAGGTTCGATCGGGAGACAGAGGAGACAGGACAGGGGGCGAAGGGGGGGTGCGGAGGCAGGATGGACACTTGGCCTTGCATATGGAGTGCTTCTGTCTGGGTTTTTGGTACCTGGGTGTCCCCATGTGGGTCAACCAGTTTCCATTTGGGGACAGGGGATGGGGGACACGGGGGGAAGGACACTCCGTCCGGCATAAGAAGTTCTTAAACCTGAGATGGGGCACGCACAGACACCCTGTTGCTGAATCCCTGCCAGTGATGACCCCCGGGAGAAAGGGAGCTGACCCACCAGGCTCCCAGTTTCGTACAGGCCCCTCCCGTTGAGGTGTACCCCTGGGATGTACAAAGGCAGATCCGCCAGCATCCACTGTGTCGGGGAGGCGGGGGGAGAGCTAAACCAGGGGACAGCCACTTAGATGACTCACTGCTTCTCAGAAATCAGAATCTTGGAAACTAGACTTGAGTAGCATGGAGAGGGGACAAGGGGTTGAGACTGCTGTCGTCTGCCTGCAGAGAAACTGCATTTAATTCTTCTCCCTCTGTCTCCACAGACCCACCATCTAAAGCAATTCCTTAAATCGTAAACTTTGTTTTCCGTTTTACAGAATTCAATCTATGGTTTCATGAACTTTTATCTCCACCAGCTAGCTTGTACCTTGTCTGGCCAACTATTGAAACTTTGTCATGCAGCACTACTAATATTGTGACTATGTGTATGGATTTTTGCTTGTGTTGTACTCTGCCTCACTTGTAAGTCACTTTGGATATAAATGTCTGTCAAATGAATTAATGTAAATGTAAATGTAAATGCATCCTGCCCCTACACATTCTTCTCCCCTGTACTCTTTAAAATACCCCATAAATTTGAATCACCGCGCAATCTGACATCCTTCCACAACATTCTACTCCCTTTACAACAGTGTATACCTTCAACTCCAGGGCTGCTCAGTCTTGGGGAGCCTCTGGGTCTTACTGGTATTTGCTCTCACTGAAAATACAATGCACAATTTAGTGTAATGACCTGTTAAACGATCTGTTACATGATTGATCTGTTACATGAATTGGCCATTTACAATGGTCTGCCCTCTATGGACACGTTCTGCATATATGTTAAGCGTGTTCATTGAGATTTGCAAGTCAATCAGGTCAGTTCTCAGAATTTATATGAGCTGTGGCAATTCCTTTAGAAAGAGGTTATACAGTGCCATCCATATTAATAAAGACCCCTGATTAAAAAAACATGATAACAGACAAGAGCTTCCAAATGCTGAATATTGATCTGGGTATGTTTTCTTTTATAACACATCCTGTTTAATCAAGGGCATGCATAAACATAGATGGGTCTGTATTTAATAAATCGATTGATAGATCGATTGCTTAAGCCTGGGTGTTGAATATAAACATCTGCCTGATGAAAACAAACACAAGGCAAACAGTAACGAGCCTCACTGTACACCCTTAACAACACTCTGCAACTTCTGAACCCTCAGCACATCAAAGTGAACACGCTACATCATCACATTACATTATTGGCATTTAGCAGACGCTCTTATCCAGAGCAACTTCAATCGATTACGGGTTATCCATTAATACAGCTAGATATTTACTGAGGCAATCGTGGGTTAAGTACCTTGCCCAAGCAGGGTACAAAGGCAGTGCCTCAGGGGGGATTCAAACTGGCAACCTTTCGGTTACAAGTCTTGCTCCTGAATGCTACACTGCCGCCCACATCATCTGAACCACCTATGCTGCCCTACAACTGCTGGACCTTCAGCCTCTACATCCTCAGAATCCCCCTGCATGCTTTAAAATACCCTAAGTCCTCTACACTCATACAACACCCTCTACAATACACCCTTAAATCCATTTACACTTAGTTATTACAGGGATTCCTAAGATATGTCCTTCGCAGATAATGGTAATGGTAATTATCATACACTGTGATTGTGATCATTGCAATAATTAATAGAATTATAATTGCGTTACACGTAATTATGACATATAATGTTCTCACCAACTGTTAAAATCCACTGTTTAAGACTTGTCTAGGAGTCTCCTGGAGATCCTGCAGGTTCTTCCTGCGTGTTCCCCTGCTATTGGGTTGAGCAGGGGAGACAGTCTTTGGGAAAGGGCAGGAGGGTGGTGGGTGTTCTGGTAGCACAGAGACATTCAGCAGACCGTGGCAGCCAGCCATGAGGGGCGGAGTGGAATGGGGGGCCTTGCCTGTCAGAACAGGGCAAGCGGCGGCCATATTCATTCCTGTGTCATTCATAACAATGTCCCCGAACAGTGATTAAATGTCAAAACAACGTTATCGTGGCAGGGTGCCCCTGCCCACGCTGAGCCTTTCTGTGGTTCAGAGACGCTAAGGTGAGGGTGAAAAGAAAAAAAGTCTTTTTTTAAGTCTTAAAAATGTTCAGAGAGAATAAAGACCAGGGGTCCCTTTCCCATTCATTAAAATATACTCCCGTGGTCCATTCCCTTGCCTCCTTCACTCAGGGGAATCCCCATTGAGACTCGGGTGCCGCCATCTTGAGTGTTATTCCAGTTCATATGAGGCCAGGGAGGGGAGTGGCGTCTGCCCCTCAGGTCTTCAATTTTGCTCAAAAACCTGCTTCAGTGCAAGGGCCATAAATCTTGGCAAGGCTAATAATTTCCTCTAAACAGACTCTAAACTAGTTGGCTAGCTTGCTAGGGGACCATGCTGATTTAGCCAGATGTATTGCCATCCTCTTGCCCCCTAGTTAGTTTGTGTTTAGCAAAATAAACCTTAGTGAAATACAGTTTGACTGTTAAATTAAGAAAATTATCTCTTAATAGTTCTAAATACCAACAGCTGTTAACTGTGTGCTTGTGTGTGAGGACGTTAGATTTCTCTGAACGTCCCAGTAACATGGCAACACCAAACCGAAAAAGTGTTTTTTATTGCCGACCTACCAAAAAGCACAGTTTTTTTATGTTTAACAAGGTGACAGTAGCTTGCTAGTTTAGCTCAGTATTACCTCATTTTATTTTCACCTGATATAATGCTTAATGTCCAAATCATGGTGATTGGCTGCACAATTTGTGAGCATCGTCTTGCCTCTGTTTGCAATTCTACAGCATTACCCAACATTCCCTTTGAGTTCTAACAATGATTCATCCTGTGTTGTGATTGGACGGGGTTATGATTAGAGCACATGTGTTGTAGTGAATGCCTGAATCTTGTTTTCCTCATTCCATGTGTTCTTTAACTGAACACTGGGGTGCACTTCAAATGAAAAATAAAATGTTACACTAATAGTCCTCATACATTTATTCTATTTTATATACGAATGCATTCATTTTATCTGTGTTTCTCCAAAGACCAAAGTTGTTAAAAGAGGAGCTAAACCACTTTTAGCGAAAGAATATTCTGTATGTATCATCAAAGGTGCCCAATTACTGTAAATTATCCTTAATGTTTGCCTTTTTTGCAGATGAGACATGATTACACTGAATGTCAAAAACCTGCAGTTGAAAAACACATTAAGGAACGTTCATTACCACTCACCAATTGGAGCGCACAGCCAGCAGCATATGTAACGAGCAGTTTTGAGCTGTGCTTGCACTGCATTCAGTGTAAATGCTATGCACTTCCTCAGTCAAGCTTTATCACCATCATCATTTAGCAGATGCTCTTATCCAGAGCGATTTACAGTTTTATCCATTTATACAGCTGGACATTTACTGAGGCAGTTGTGGGTTAAGTATCTTGCCCAACGGTACAACAGCAGTACTGTGGGGAATCAAACTCATAACCTTTTGGCTTTGACCACAGCTCCTTACCCCTACACCACACTACTGCCCAGTTGGCTGATTCACTCACCTTGCTGAAAATGGACTTGTCTCAAGTGGGGCCCAGCCCAATCAATTCGCTCAATATCTGGCCATAGATTGGTGCCGTTGATTAACATTGATTACTGTTAGACATGTAGCCATGCAGTCTGAGAGGTAGAGCTCCCCGTCGGAGGTGAACCTCATCGCATCAGTTTGATGTCTTGCAGGGATTCCGGTCGGTGAGGCCGTTTAACGTGAGGGGGCGCGTCAATCAAAGACCCGTTCCACAGGAGACGGCATTCGGAGTACGGATATGGCGACACGTCTACAGCAATGACAGTAGCTTTCAATCTGCAGATCCTCTGCGATTCCCCGTCCTCCATCCCCGAGTCCCGCATTTCCCGGGCACCTCCTGAAGATGACGCGTACCTAAACGGCTTTTGCCGAGCAAGGCGCACCCCCGAGATTGACTGACAGACCTTTTTCGCAACTGCTTCTCTTATCGTTTTTCGCTGCACGTCAGTTCTGCAATTCACCGAGCGGAGACTTACATCCCCGACACGCCTTCAATCAGTCTGTGCAGTAACGGTGAGCTGCAGGCTGGAAAGAGCACCATAACTCCTCTTTGCAGGCAATGCGTCGGAGCTGAGAGCGTGAGCCTTTGAAGAAATCCTGGCCCACAAGCTGAATGATGATCAGAGAGAACACCGGCAGACTTAGGGTAGATTATACTCTCCAAAAAATTGAGGGGGGGAAAACAGGCGTGAAGATTAACAGAGGTAAATCTGATCGAACTGCCTTGGGTCTACAACGGGAGGAGAGAATTCATATTTCAAGTTGCAGAATATTGAGACATAACTTTCTCAACAATTTTGTTTCAGATAAGGCTGAAACCACAAAAAAAGAAAATTGCAAAAGTTACAGAACAAGTAAAAGTGGGATATTGTTGTGACAGTAAAATATGGAACTGTGCTTTGATTTTGCCACCCACCACATCTCACATTTCACTGCTTACCGGTTAGACTGCAGTGAAACCAAAACAGGTGTGTTGCGCGGAGCAACCATGCTACAGACTCGCACTGCGCTGTACACAGGCCTGTCATTCTTATCATTCCCAGCGTTGCCAGGCTGCATTGCGCTTGCTAAGTCACCCCCCACAGACGGTCGTCACCCTCTACGCACGCCTGCCCGACTGCGCAAGGGAATGAGCCCTGTAAGCATTCTGCAGCCGGAATGTTCCAGAGTGTCACATGTTGAGGGGGGGGGTGAGGTCCCGGCACCCGTATACAGCAGGGCACGCCGACTGCTGGTGACCCCTGACCCCTGACCGCGGAGAGTCATAAAACATCAGGAGCCTCAGCTTGGCTTTACTCTGGCCTCTCATGGGCACTGAAGATCCACTGAAGATCACACTGTTCTAGACCTGAATGCCCCAGAATATCCTCGCTGCTCTGGCAGCTGATCTGAGCCGCAGTTTGCAATAGGCAGAGTCCGGGTCAGGACTATTGATCGTGTTCCATCTGATTTCCATACTCTGATTTCTTATTTGGCGTCGGGTCCAGCCTCGTTGCAGACGCTCAGAATTCAGCCTGTCGTCCAATGCTAACAAGCTTGCACTGCGCCCAGATGCCACATGAGAGAGCATGAAAAGATATCTCCTGGGGGGGAAGCGCGGCAGATATTTTTTTTCCATAAAGAACTTCTCTTCTGCGTCCCAACTCGGCCAAACCCTGTTTATTAGATTCCTTCTGCCTGTCGTTTGTGAGGCAGGGTTTTTTGCTTGACAAAGTTAGTACAACAAACAGTGCTTTTCAGAGCACCGTGAAATTGTTATCTGCTCCGAGATTACGGTCAGCTGGGAGCTTTCCATGACAGCAGTGAGAGCAGGCTTGCCACAGTTGTCATCGGGATAACAAGTGTGAAGATTTTTATATACTCTCTCTGATCCAGTGAGAATGCAGTCCTTTTTGCTCAGGCCGAAATAAATTCTGGCCAGTGTATCACTGGCCATGTTAAAAAAAAGGCGCATTCCTGCTGGACATAACGAGAGAGGGGTTGTTATGTGTTAATCACAGACGTTCAAAGAGAAAGCAGCGATGCTTTGATTTCAGAGCAGGACACAGAGCATGCCTGCTGAGTTTCGGGCACCGCCGCTAAAAGCGTTACAGTGAGTCATTTTTTAAATTATAAATTATTATTGGCAGCATCCCAATTAAAGTCTCAGAGTGCAGCATATGCTCAACAGCTTCTGAATGAGAAATTCAGATGATATTTATCTGAAGCCGTTGTGGGGAAAAAAAAAATGGCAAAATGGCAAAATGTTCAAATAAACACCAACAGCCTTTGAACTGTAGAACTGCTCCAACTGGATCACTTTCCTTTGGAAATTTTTCAGATTTTTTCATCTCGTTTTTTTACACATTTTTCACACATTACCTAATAACTACTTACCAAAATGGTGGTGAAGGCAATCTTTTTCAATACATTGTTGCTTTTCTACAAAGCAAACACATAACATACACTCAAAACTGCTGTGACGTGGCTTCTACACCATCAAGTCTCAACATCACAGCCATATAGTGAGAGGGTTATGTGTCAGCTGGTTTGATTTCTGCTCAGAGGGAGTACAGTCATTCTACTTCCAAGCAGTCAGAGGTGTAGGGGTCAAACTTTGATGTAAATGGTTCCTTAAATCTGCATTAGAATTTAAATGGCTGATCTGTAGAATGTATTCACTGTATATTCTCACACACCGCCTTGGCCAGAGAAACATTCACTGCTCACATGTACATATTTTGTAGCACAGTTCCCTTTTTTGACCTCAGGTGCTACACCCTAAACCCACTGTGCTACACAGTGTGAAATTTCAAAGCCTGGGGTTATGGTGTAGCAATTGTGGCCTAAAAATGGCAGCAGTATCCCATGTAAGACCTGAACCCATTATTGTGAAAAGATCTAGGTTGGTAATGAGAGTGAGGCTTCGACAGCTCCATTATGAATTGAGCTGCCTTGCACTGCCAATCGATAACTCGTGTGAATCTTTCAAAATGTTTTGCTCTTGAAAGCAAAACATTATTATTTTGTTCGGTTCAGTGAGTCAGCAATAACAAATGATAGCTTCATCCCTTCTGGGTTTCATGAAGCCACACTTTTTCCAGACTACTGCTCCACACCACTACACTGTACTGAAAACCGCTAGAGGAGGAGAAGGTGTCTGGATGCCACCTAGCCTGTACTGGAGTGCGGTGAATAATTTGTGTCGTGATTTCTGTACACATACCTCAAACTGGAATCCAGCTTTTGCTCAGTTAATACAGGTGGGTTTCAGCAATTCTCCATGGTGGTTTTGCTGAGAACATGACATAGTTTTCCAGGAAAGATGCATGCTTGTGTTATCGGATCAATCTGCGGCTTTCACCAGCTCAAAAGGAATCATAGCCCTTCTGGTTAAAGGTGTGATCGGCAAAAAACAACAATAAAATGTGCACACAAATACATGCAATTACTGAAATGTTGTCAATGTTTGCTGTAGAGGCCCTCTTTCACTTGGAGCGGGAAGAGGAGCAGGAGGTGTCCTGTTGTATTGGTATGAAAAAGAATGGATTCCCCTCCAAAAAACAGAATGCCACAGGCAGGCTGTAGGATTCTGGGCTGCTTGTTTTGGACTCATTAGTGTAGAACTGAATCCCAGAGGCAAAATGAAGTTTCCATAGCAGAAACAAACATCATATAAATAAAGGTATAATGAGCTAGCAGGCCAAATTCCCATAATGCCTCCATTATAAAGGATTATTATAGGCTGTGAAAACTGACAGCAGTATTTAAGGCTCTAGTAATTTTTTTGGTTGTTTTTTTTTTCCCTCATTAAACGGTTTAGCGAGTGGAACTGATGATAGAGGGATTTGGACAGCATCCCTTTCAGCAGAGTGGATTGAAGTACCGGCTGGGAATCAGGTGATGTCAGCCAGGTATACTACACTGTGACATCACAATGCGGAGGGGGAGGGGCTTCACAGACGAGTGCAATTCACACGAGTGCTAATTCCACCCTGTGCGCACACAAAGAGCACAATAGCTGACATGCAGCACGTGCTGCACAGCAAGCAAAAATAATACACAGGGGAAAGTACAATTAACCCTTTGAAAACAACAGCAATGGATGGGGACAGCTGAAGGCAAACAGTTGCTAAAGCAGAGTGTTTTAAAGCGTCCCTCTCTGTGAGCGCCGCGCACTCATGCTGGCTACGCGCGGGTGAGTCAACATGAACTCCGCGGAACACCCTTCCAGAGATCTCTCACCCAGCAAGATGGAGCCAGTCGGGGCTGCAATGCTGGAGCCAGAACAAAGGGCTCAAACAGCTGTTTGATAATACACGTCTATTAATTACATGTTGATGCCTCAAGTCTGGCTCTGGCGTGGTAGAAACTGTTTCTTTTTTTTCCTTTTTCTAAACCTGCTGCTGTTACGTAATGGCATATTGCACAATATTAACTGGCAAGAATCCCATTGAGGATTCAGTTCAAGATATCTCACTTTCCCTCGCTCGCTATCTCTCTCTCTCTCTCTGACACACACACACACACACACACACACACACACACTGTATCTCTGTGTGTATCCCTTCGAGCTGTCTGTCTATTATGGGCTTCAAGCCAGGGTGTTTTTTTTAAAAGTATGTGTAATGATCGCTGCTCTCTTTCTCTTTCTCGACAGGAGGTACGGCACATATACAGCTGATTACCCATTCTGTGTGTTCATCCAAACTGACTGACGCATCGGCCATGCTTTGTGTCTGTGAGCTCTTGAGAATAACGCTGTATTTTCAGAGCACGGATTCTGTTTGTCTGAGGCAGCAGTTTTCACATTGTTTTTTCACAGGTATACGTGAGTCTTACCTGGCAGCTATGGAGGGTTTTTTTTTCCACCAGGCCTCAGATTACCTCCTCGTCGGTTGTAAGTGTGAATGTGGGGAGCCACAATCAGATATTAATGAGGCCGGGGTTAAACGGCTAGACGTGTCCTCTTGTGACAAGCCATAGAGCATGAGCTTCAATGGGACTGTCGGCATGTTGGCAAACATCAAGTCCCTCCCACACTGCAGAAAGTCGCAGCTGTGGTCCTGTTTGTCTGCAGCGCATTGTTAGGTGAGGGGAGAGGTGTCGAACCATCAATATCACACGGGTAATTGCCCGCTAGGCAGCTGTCAGCGGCTGGATTTATGGTCGGGCTGGGATTGATTTGTATAAATTAAATGTTAAGTCCAGAAAGCCTCTGGGAGATTGAGTTTGTGTTAAGAACGAACTTGGCGACAACCTTTTATTTTTGATGTATGGCACTCAGATACGCACTTAGCTTCTGTCACATAAGTAATGAAATACCTTTCATTGTAAACCATACCTTCTGTATTTATCCAAACATGAAGTGAATGTATTTATTTATTTATTAATTCTCTGAAAGTTTAGGCCACTGTCACCTGTTCACCGGTCTCTGATATTAATGAATACTTGTCGCACAAGAACCGAACCAATGTGATAGTTTGCATAAGTTCTTTACTGAAAAGTTAAGCACAAGGCACTGCAGCTATTAAAGCTGAATCTGTCCCCCTCAGCATTAATTGATGTGTTCAGTTCACGGTCACGCTCACGGGCACCGAAACAATGAGCCGTGAGCTCTGGCCCATCTGTTCCCAGCTCGGAGGTGCGCTGTGGAGGGTGCAGACAGACGGGCCGGGTCCGAAGGGCCCGATCACCTCCTCTGCTCCATTTGTTCGCTCGTTCCGTGTGTTTACTGCTCTCTCGGCCATGGAGAGGGAAAGCACACGGCAGGAGGATATGGAGATGATGGAGTCTGTGCTTCAGCCTGCTCCATTTTTTTCTTCAGCTTTAAGCTGCATAAAGAATGTGTTCTCTCTCCCATATTGAAAGAGGGCATGTTTAACCATGGCTCAACATCTCCTCTGCTGTTGGCAGTGCTTGCCTTTGTGATGTTTTCCTTTTTGGGGACAAAAAAAAGGAATGAATGTGCCTGTATTCCCTCCAGCTGCCGGTCCATGTTCCGGCCTGGATTCTTTTCCATGTGCACTGTTTATTATTGAACATCATATCCGCTTGTTATTCCCCCTGCAATTCAACCGAGGTTTTCTGTTTTCAAAGCACAGACGACTACGGCAGAATTATCCTGTCAAGACTATTAATCAACTTTCCGCAGCTGTTATCAGCATAACACTGAGGCACTGAAGAGGGAGGGCGGGGTTTTGGGGGGGGTCATTGACTTTAACGCTTAATATGCAGGTGTGACAGAACAGCTACTTTTGCACTCATTCCTGGGTGAGGCACCTGGCCTGACAGTGCAATCAGGTAAGTGAAGCATAAAAACAGGTGATTTGGTGGTGGTGGAGGGGTTCAGAGCTGGCCCAGGTGACCCTCTGCTTCAGGTGCAACAAGATGGCTGTGAGGTGGCGTACTGGTAGCACTCCTAGCTGAGTCAGTCCTTACAGCTGTACCTGCATAGTCTCCGTGTGGGAGGGTGGCAGCGTGCCATGTCTGATCCTGTAACCGAAAGGTGGGGCACTGTGGTTGCACCCTTCACTAGGGCACCTTACCTGTTTTGCAGGAATTACACAGCTGTATGGATGGAGAGCATGTGAAATGTATGCTTTGTAAGTAAAGGTGCTAGCACGGCAAATAAGTAATGATGTGTCTGAAATCAATGTGCTACTCAGGTCGTAATCAGTCACACAGAGGGGTGAGGTCCATTCATTCCCAGGAACAGTGCATAGGCGCTTTTTCCGCTTTTATGGGTCCGATCAATCTCGAACCCTCCTTAAAATCCCTTAAATCAATACCTTTCTCCTGCCATCTGCTTTAGCAAAAGCAGTCCATGAGACATACTTGTGCGCCCCCGCCCCATCGGAACACACACATCTGGACCGCTGCAGATGCCACGACTGGCTTCCGTCAGCCAGTAGGGGGGGGTGTCCGGGAATCGGTTTGATCTGGGTCTTTCCGCTCTGGCAAAAGGAAATGGGGCAGGAAGAGTTTAAGCAAATACAGGAGAAACCCCCTCCCCTTCCCCCGCTGCCGCCCCTTTGGCCTGGGTCTTCTCTAGGGGGGGTCTGGGGGGGGTGCAAGCAGAGCCAAGGGCACACCACTTACTCTGGCAGACCACTGAGGGGATCTGGGCAACCGCTGATCACGCCGGAGAAATGCCCATCTCTATCAAAAGGGAAGAGAAATGAACAGCGCCTTTGCAGTGACCTTTAATTTATGTCAGTATGAAGACAGCCGAAAGAGAAATACTCGCTGCTCACTCCCCGGCTTAATACAACCAAGCAGGCATGCTTTATTATAATCAACGGACTCGCTCTGCATCGCCGAGGAAAATAAGCGTTCAGGGTTTAGAATGGGTTGAGACTGGTCTGTTTTTGCAAAGCGTCTCACTGCCCTTTCAAGATTTTTTTTGGCAAAGGTGACACGGATGATCTCATTTCTTCCCAAACACGATCAGTGCCTTCTCTTGACTGAAGTGTTTTTACTTTATACCTCTAAAATTTTCCCTCCCCTGTGTGGTATGTGCGGGGCACTGCCAGAGGAACACTGGTCCTCTTTTACAGAAAAATTTAGCTCTCAGTTTTATCTCTCAGGGTCAATGAGGCTTGAAGCTCATAATTCCCTCTACCTAAAAAGTTGTATTTCTTTGATACAGTCCTTGTTGTCTGATTGAAATTGTAAAGGAGAATTCTGGTAAAATTCTGTATGTTTTCTGATACTTATATATGCAAGATAATGAATTCTAAACCGTGTTAGCTTTGAACCCCATAATCCTCCAGGTGATGACATAAGCCAGTCTCATTACCAGAGCTTGTCATTAGGATGTCGCAGTAGTACAAATCTTCTGAAATAACATCACTAGCTGTATGGTTGCTTAAAGACATAAACTTCCTGCATGTGTGTCAATGTTTTGGGTTGTGCATGGTGATGACTGAACTGTTCAGAACTTAAACGAAGGAAGAGGTGACACCTCTAAAACTTTCTCAACGAAGGATGAGCAAGCTTGCTTTTCACTAGTTTTGTAAAAAATGAGATTGTCACTGTGTGCAAGTAACGCTCAATGCAGACACAGAATTTTCTCTTTTTTCTGAACTGAAAATAAAGGTCGGCTGAGGTTAACCTGAGATACAGAGGACTTTCACAGGCGACTTAAAAAGCAGCGGAACAGAGATCTCAGTTCACAAAGTTCCGGCCAGTTCCAGCAATTTCTTCATCCTTAAATGCCAGGGGGGAGAGAGATGGAGAGAGAGAGAGAAAGAGAGAGAGAGAGAGAGAGAGAGAAAGACCTCACATTCCTGCTCACTCCTCCGGCTTTGATCCAACCATTCATTACCTAACTGACCTTGATTACTCCGAGAAGGCTGGGATTAACAGGAACAAAGGGCCTGAAATGGAGAGGGCTGAGACGGCCAAGCTGTGGTCATTTGTCCATTCAGAGAGAGGCTACAGAGGGAAGCTTCCCAGGCCGGCAGGGAAGAGACCTGATTCTCTCCCTCACACCACTGCCTGGCGCCATTAGCTTGATTGATATGATCCACTTAACTGATTCTGGCACGCAAACATTATTGGTCTTCTGAATCCTGCTCTTTAAGTGAATAAGGCCGGCTGGCGAGGGAAAAAAAATGTAGCGCAGCAAGATGTGTGAAAAGACAAAGACTCCATTCAGGCGAACACAAATGCAGAAAGCGAACAGGGCTCAGAAGGTAAAACCTGTGGGCTCCTCTGAGATGAAAAATCACATTTAATCTCATACATATATAATGCACAGGTCAGCCCAAACACCTCAGGTCCCACAGGTGCAGGCTGGAAATAATGCCACAGGTCTGCATGTACTATGGTTCAGGTGGGCAGGTTAATATTTTGATCAGGGGTGTTTTCCTGAAGACAGTGCAGCCTCCCAGGCTTTAGGCTGCTTCTCTAAGTGAAAGCAAAGCCTGCTTGAGGTAGCAGCCTGGCTACAGTGCTACCACCTTACCTGCAGTTCCCACGGCACTTGTTGAGAATGCGCTTTCTCTCTTCTAATTTTAATGTTGTCTTTCATGAGCTAAAAGAAAAAATACAAGAAAAAATAGATCTTAGACCAGTGTTTAGGGGTATGTTCCCCTTTCGCCACACATATGTTTACCTTATTATACTTTTTTTTTTTACCATATGCTCACCTTATTCTTCAGCTGAGCTTGTAGAAACTAAGTCTTCTTTAAATTTCAATGGATCTTTTGTTTCTCAAAAGTTTTTTTTTCTCTATTGGCAATTAAGGACATGAAATACTCTTTTTCATTTTGCTTTATCCAGAAGGTAAACATTGTGGTCATTCTCATTATGAACAGAACACCCTTATATTTATATTCACTGTAAGCCAGCTATCAATAATTGCATTATCAAAATAGTTGGTTTGTCAGCAAAGTATCAACAGGTCTGGATAGCTTTCTCATCTTGCTATTACCAATAAATTCAGGTTCAAGTTTTGCTAGTTTGCTGACTTATTGACATGCTGTACTGATAATCAGTATAGAGAGCTGTCTGGCTAAATTTCAAAAATCTAGCTGGTAGTTTAGATACCAATAAAGATTATAATGTATTTAGCTGTATGAGTACTGGCTCAGAATTAAAGATCTGCTTTATCTAGCTCATGGGTCAAAATATGAGCAACCTACACATCACTAGTATACATATTATGTTCTTCTTTAGGGAATTAAAAAATTATTCTGTTATGTGTTATGTCAATATAAGTTTTGACAGGATCCACAGTCTGTAAACAAAGCACAATATGTTATATAAAAGCTCAACGTTCATGTGAATGTGTGTATGTTAGTGTGTGCATGGCACTCAGAATTAGAAACTGGAAATTGGAAGTTTGTTTCCACATAATATTATATAGAAAACCGCAGGATATAGCACAACATACCACAGTCGAGAAACAGCACTGACTGTGGTAACCTGCACCTTTCCCCGGGGGTAAGGGCGTGGGTCTGTTTGAGCCATGAACAGACAGACTCATGCAATGCCATCATTTGCATTTGTTTTGGTTTTGAACATCAAAAAAAACCAGTCAGACACCTTCATCTCGCGTTTCTTTGGTACGGCGTACAAACCCATTTTCAACAGTGGCCTAGGCCAAATTGCCTTCTTTGTATGCTATTAAGCAGCTGATTGTCTGAGAGTCGATGACACTCCTTTCCTTGATTTATGACCACTTGGCATGAGAGTGTAAACATTATTTGATTTGTTTGTGTCATGCTTCTGAAGATACGCAATCAGATCAAAATTCAGCAAAAACAACAAATGCTGTTGGGGGTGGGGGGAGCAATGGCAGCTCACTGAAAAAGTCACTCCGCAGAGCTAGAATTGCCTTCCGATGAAACGCTTTTGTCAACTTGCGGCATAATCTTTGTAAACAGGAGAGAAAAAAAAAAACAAACCAATGGGAAATAAACCCATTTAAAGGACATTTCTCATAAAACATTTATGAATCTGCTTCGCTTCATTTCGCCGGTTCGCTCGGGAGAATACCAATCCTTGAACTTTGTAAGAATCGCAGAATAACTGTGATGCAACTGTAGGTGTTTGACTGGAAAGAAAAAAAATATTTACTGTTTTGGTCCTGTATGAAGCACACCCAATATCCTGAAAAAAGCTAAACCTTTCTATTGCTATAGTCATTATTGATTTACCATTTTTGATGTTAAGTATGTATTGGTAAAATCCCTGCTCCTTCACAGGACTCATTCTGTCCAAGTTCTTGAGAAAGCCTTTCTATGAAAAGAAAGGACATAATGTAGGCTATTACCTGAACATAACGTATTACATGTGTGTTCATATTATGAAATATTAATAGCACTAATAATAATGTCATATGACATTTTAACATCAACTCTTTATTAAACGGTGTGCCCCACGTGACTTTTATTTCATATTCTAATTTAGCGTTGGCCAGTTGTCTCCTGCAAGCGAGATAGCTACTGAGTCCCAGACATGTCAGCATTGAGCATTATGTTTTCTTCTAAGTGGTTGTTACATAAGCTGATGACATTGGGAGGTATACCGCATATGGGTGGTTACAAGCAGGTATGACGGAGGAAAATACATTCATAAAATACACTGAATGTTTTATTAGGTGAACATGCTCATTATGTAGCAGGTGCTTCAGAGAGGGTGTTGCCAAAGGAACCCTAAGTGTCGCTTTAGTAGTAGTTTTTCTGAGTGTCACCAGCTCAGGTAGGGCTATTAAAGAGCACAGGGTGCAAGAGCAGAGGGATAACCACATACTGAGCCATCCTGCCCCACATTCTTTTAATTTGTCAAGTCGGATACCTCAGCTTTTCTGCCTGTGCTCCCTCCCCCGGTCTGATCGATGCGGAGGCGAAGAGGAGGTCGAGCCAAAAGCAAGGTGCGTTTTTGGCTGCGCTGGCAGCTTCCACGTGCACGGGCAGGCAGGCAAACAGGCGTGCCCTCGTTTAACCTGAGCCGCTCCCCGACTCCCACCCTCCACAGCCCCCCCCTCCCTCGTCTCCTGTGTCGGGGGTCCTGGGTTTCTACCCCTCCCTCCCCCGTAACCTTCACTCCGGCACCGTGGCCCTCACGGAATGTTCCAGCAGCTGGGAATGCCGGACCGAAGCGGGGCTGCGGGGAGGCAGAGCGGCAGAGAGCCCAGGCTGGAGGCCAAAAGGGTTGCAGGGTTGAGTCCCGGGCGGGGCACTGCCATTCTGCCCTGGAGGAAGGCACTTATCCTGGATTACGTCAGTAAATATCCAGCTGTAAAGATCGGTGCAAAACGTAAGCTGTGCAAGCGGCCCTGGAAGAATCCGCCAAAATAATGACAGAAGTCGGGGGCGGGGGGGGCGGGAGGGGGACTTTATTCCCTCTGGTCCAAAAGGCTAGCTCGAAAGGCGGGCGGTATTCCTAGCGGAGCAGCATGCTCTGTAAGTGAATCTGATGTGCAATCAGCCTTCCAGATGCTGTGTGTGCTGTAACTTGGACTATATGCTGTGGAAAAAAATGCCTGCAATCCCAAATGCAGCAGCAATCCGTCATGATCCGAGACGCCTCATTGGCTGAGCTTAATTAGCTCCTCCTTTTCAGTGCACCGGCTTAGGCCCTGGTGCTGACACCAAGATCCAGACCTCCGGTCAAACGAATTACCTTTTTTTCTTTTAATTTCACTTTTTAATTAATATGACATATCTTAATCAAAAAATAACTATTAAAAAATAATTGCATTAATACTTTTACATTGTTACACTAATTTATTAAAAGAACACCCGCAGTAACAACATAAAAGGGCTGTTAATCTGAGGACATTGTCTGGCTACAGGGGTCCTGGGAGCCCAGCTGACAGCTGGTTGCGGTGCGGTCTGGCTCCAGGCAGCTCCTGAGTATCACACGCAGCTCGCCCAAGCAGGGTTAACGCGGCGGCCTGCCCTGCGCTAAGCTGTGGCAGATCAGAGAGAGCGCATCTGACACCGTGCAGCACAAAGCCCCGAGCGGGGCGCCCGCAGCCCCGGGGGGGGTCGGGTGACTCGGCTCTTTGTGGGTGACGATTGTGCAGGCGTGCCGGGGGAAAAGCAGACCCTGAGCCATGAGCCATAAGTGTACGTGCAATGGAAGTGTAGCACAGTGGTAAGGAGCAGGACAAATATCCGAAACGTTGCCGGTTCGATTCCACACTGGGGCACTGCTGCTGTACCCTTGGGCAAGGTACTTAACCCAGAACTGCCTCACAAAAGGCCCAGCTGTATAAATGGGTAACGTAAAAATTGTAACCAATGTAAGTCGCTCTGGATAAGACTGTCTGCTAAATGCCAGTACTGTAATATAATGTATGGAAGATGGAGATTGTGGTGGGGTGTGCAAAGCAAAAAGGGAGTGGAACCCCCATTTCTTTGGTGGTGGTGGGAAAGGGAGGTGTCATTCACCTCAAAAAAGGTGGAGAATCAAGTTTAGTGTTTCAGTGAATGACATCAATTGATTGGCTTGATTGGCATATATGTCAGTGACTGACAAAACGTCGTAGCTCCACCCATAATAGAGGTTTGTGAAACCTCAGTCTCCCATCATAAGTTTTAGGAAAAGTTGTTTAAATCTTTAAATGTTTTGAAGGTTTAAGATTTCTAAGGCACTATTCTGGGAATGGTTTCGCTCTTTTTAAATGCACGCCGATTATGAGAGGTTATTCTGATTTTAAGAGGCAACCGAGAGACCTTGGGCCAGCCTGGCACGCTGACAGCTCCATGGGGGGAAACATGATGCACGGGCGCAGTTGGTGTGAGGACGAGGTCGGCCTCTCTCATTGGACGCAGGGCGGGAGGGTGCCGCGGGAACAACAGGTGGATTCGCCCCCCAGCAGAAACCCGGGGCGCTCTGTCTGGCTGATGACATCAGAGGGGCCGGCGTCTGCACATCAAACGGCACATCAAGAGCAGAGCTGGCTGAGACCTCATTAATAATCGCTATGCACGCAGCTCACTGGCCCTCTGAAATCCAGGGGGGCCGGGAAAGCACCTCTTGATATTTGGAGAGATTAGAAATGGACAGAAATGCGGAGGGAGCGGCTGAGATGGTCACTTGAGAAAGCGGGCATGAAATTTTCCACAAACAACTGTTTGCACGGATCAAAGTGGTAACCAAGAGTAAACATGAATCACTGATATTGGCTGCATGCGTGTGGACACACACACACACACACACACACACACACACACAGATTCATATTGCAGATCTAGAATAGATATCTACCTACATATATATATATATATATATATATATATATATATATATATGTCAATTTAGGTAGATATCTATTCCATATTTGCAATATGAATTACTGAGACTGACTAAATGTACAGACACACACACACACCCACACAGATTCATATTGCAGCTAGTTATCTACCTATATGACAACTGACAATATACATTTCATTTTCATATCAATATTAGCTGCACGTTTGAAATTACCTAAAAGGTAAAAACCAAAACATTTAAGTTGAACTCTTCTTCCCATCACCTCTCAGAAACATCATGATCAATGAAGAGTGCAAAAAGAGTAACTAAAAGAAAAAAAAAACACTGCAGTTGGTTGTGCTCCTCTCTGAAACGCACACCATGGAGAAGCATACGCTTTATGTAATGGCCATTCTATTCTCTTAAAGCAGAGCAACACAGAAATGAAGCTGGGTTTTTAGCGGTCCCCACTGACATGCAGGCTAATCTACTAAAGCCCCTTACAGTGAGCTGCTTATTGATTAAGTGGATATTTCTTTGTGTGTGTGTGTGTGTGTGTGTGTGTGTGTGTGTGTGTGTGTGTGTGTGTGTTTGGGCGGGGCAACGGGGTCACGTAGAACTGACAGACTCATCAGCTTGTTAAGCTCTGGGGGTGTCATACAGTCTGTTTAGATGGGTAAAGGGATTTTAAGGAGCTAGTGCATCAGTGTTGGTGTGAATCAGTGGCTGCTGATCAGAGGGACAGACCAACAACAGGAGGAGGGGATGCTGGAGGGAGCGCTCAGGTGTGTGTGCCTGACGTCCAATCAGAGGAAAACAGGAAGTGGTGCAGGTGCATGGCTGGTGGGCAGGCTGAGAATCCACAAAGCGCATCCGTTTCCAAATAAGGCATGATCACCACGCTTGTCACACCACAGGGTGATTTTCCCTGGGATTTAAAAAAAAAAGAAGTCTCATTCTATTATAGTCCACAGTGTTTTTCACACCGCCCCCACTGTTTCCATGTGACTTTCACACAGACTGGTTTGATTTCTGTCAAATTACTTGCCAGTTTCTAATCTTCCAGGGGTAGGAGTTATGCATCATCCCACGGACCTGAGCTGTGCAGTTCTGGTTTAGACGCACGATGACACAATCGTGGCTATAACTAAATTGTCACAGGTGAATTTTGATTCGGTGGACGTGTGACACTACAGAATTATCCCAAGTTCAGATCAGTATAATGGCGTTTACTGTAACGGTACAGCACTTGTCAAACTACAGAAAGCATATAAATGTGATGAACATGATCATGATTTTTCCCTCCCCTCATATGTGGAAGCTTTACTACAGGGTATGTGTCAGCCTTGTGTCAGAATGGTGCAGCCCTTCTACATGATTTGAGTAAGCAATATTAAAAAAAACACCCCTCAACTTACTTTCCTGACCCTGTAAGTGAGGTAAATTACAGGAATAACATTCAGCCCAAATTGGTGGCGGAGATGTTTTCCACTGCTGGGCTGAATTGCATTTAAAGCCAAGGGTTGATCTATCAAGTGATGTCATGTTCTGGGAGCAGATATCCTCTCCCTCTGGATTAAGAGGCTGAACTTTTCTCTCTCTGCCGAGAAATTTTCCTTTTGTTTATAAAATGTGCCTACAGCTTTTTTGACGGATTGCTCCGGCCTGTTTTACTGGGCCTCTCCGCACTGCTGCTAGATATGTGCATTTCAATGAAATTGATTTCTTGTTTGTTCTAATAAATCTGCCGTTGAAGCTGAGGATTCGGGAGTGTTATAGTCAGGACAGTGGCCATCTACAACACAGAACTCCATTTCCCAGTGCAGACCACTGTGGACAGAGCATCATATCTCATCGCCATGGGTACATTCCAGACAGCCTGAGGCCATTTAAGTGTGACAGTGCTGAATTTGTTTTTTTGGAACAGTGATGAAAAATCACTCATTTTCAGAGTGAAAAAGAATCACCCAGGGTCTCTCTATTGAGTCTGCACTTCAGGATCTGAGCCATTCAGATGCACACTGTTTTAGGTGTGTAAATTCTGATCTTACAGTCTCATTACTCATTTATTATAGAGGTACTTCGGTGTTAATTTATTTGTTGTGGTGCCTGTGCCTTGACAAAACAATTCTGTTATGACATACCCACAATTTCCCACTGCGCCCACCTGTGTAAGAACTTCTGACTTGCTGGCAGCGATCCAATATCTTTGCTGAGATTTGATTCATCCACCATTGGCATAACATTAGTAATTTCATAGTACACCCTCAAATTAATTATGACACGCATATCCAGTAGGCATAAAACATCCTATCAGAGGTATCACTGATGCGAAAAGCTTGGTCTTCAAATACAGAAAAAAAACCCCTCAAAATGTTTGCTTGAGAAATCTAAGGAATGGGTGAATAAATCATTTATGGCATGCAAATTTGCATGCTGGTAATCCACTCCAATTTGATGACAGATTGATGTTTAATTTATAATGTCTCATATTATTATGGTGCATAACATGAGATGACATAAATTACAACTTATATTTACAGGACTTGAGGAAACCAATCAATTCATTGTAATTGTGTCTTCTGATGTCTTCGTCAGAATGCATTATTTAACACAACCAGTCTCATGTTGTCTTAAGAGTGTTCTCCACAAGCATGACATGAATTGAAATACTTGCAAAAAAATGCCACAGGGTACTGCATGAATTGCATCAATGATATATTACAGAATATGCAATCAGCAATAATGATAATGGTCTCTGTTGGCTACCTAGCTCAGGTTTTACATATAAACAAAACCTACAACTTGCTCTGAGCTTGAATAAGTGATAGGTTTCATTTAATCCATGAAACTATATTCACTTGTGTTTGGTTATCTCTCAAAGGATCATGCTAAAGTGTGACCTTGCAGCTATTTGACTGTATATCTTAACCTGAGGAAAAATACAAGAAAAAACAAGTTTGACATCCGAATCATAGACCATCAATACAGAGGTACTTTTAGATACTGGCAAAGCATTAAAGTGAAACTGAGCATACTGTAAACTGCATTTGTACGGCATGCACTTGTTAATCCCATGCTAATGTTAATAGAATCAAATCACACAACGTATTCGCACAACCGCAGTCTTTCACGCTAAGGCCAAGGGGATAAAAATCAATTCATCAGTTCATTTCTCTCATCTTTCCTGAAACGGCCTGACACATGAAGTCGAATAAATAACTTAAACAGTATACAGAGCGAAAGAAAGGAACAGAATGAAAATTACATTCTAGAACATCTAGTGTACAAATATCTTTTTGAAAATGCTGGTCATTTTGTAAAATGAGAACTAGAATTGTGCTATTGCCGAACACTGCACGATATTTCTGTCCAATGGCTACTAAAGCAGATTGGTTTCTCAGGAAGATTCATTTCAGTTATTTGTTACATCTGTCTCCGGCCGGCAAAGCACTAGATTTAATTGAGCACCAACAGAAAACGTTCAACTCTCGTTTTGTAAACGCTACCATGGACAGCATCTTCCAATCGATGGGTTAGAGAGCCATTCCGAAATCCCTCAGATTAGTTTACCAAGAAGCGAGCAGTGCAACACCTAAAACAAACAAACAAACAAAATAAAAATAAACAATAGGGATATATAGGCCTACTGTTTATATCGTGGTGCAAAATATTACATCACAACAAATTTGCACACTATGTTTGGAAATAAATGTATGAAGACGAGTGTTGTGAGCTACAAATGTCTAATCTGCATTAAACGCTTTCGCATAATTTTAGATGATCAGTTTTACAAATCTTCTCTTACATTTCCGCAGTTGCGGAAAGGTTCTCCGGAATAGCTCCTTCGCCTTCTTAAATACCTGTTCTGAACGAAGACACACCTGTCTTTTCCCGATCCGCAATTACTCATTTTTGCTGGGCGATTGAAAGAAATCCGAAATTTCGCAAGCACGCTCCCGCCCCCCAGAGGTTCTGCGCGCTCTGCTCGCTTCTCATACCCCGTTGCCAGGGTTTCCGTGTACGCGCGACTCGAGCGGAGACGCGCACTTCAATCTCGGTAGATTGCCAGACATGGCGGCGGATCTGAACCCGGAGTGGCTCTCTTGCCTCCCGTCTTCTTGGAGTTATGGGGTAACCCGGGACGGACGCGTCTTCTTCATCAAGTAAATATCACCTGGATACAAGCCTGGGAGACATTTGCCTTGTTTCGACTCGAATATTCAGCTCAACTCATTTTATACGTTTTCACCTTTTCCCATTTCTTACCAACAGTGAAGAAGCGAAGAGCACAACCTGGTTGCATCCAGTCACTGGCGAGGCCGTAATTACTGGGCACAGAAAAACTCCAGGTACACAGTTTCACCTTTTCCAAGTTGTTGTGCTGGAATTCGCATGAATTGTCTCACGGCCACGTCGGTTTTGGCAGTATATTTAATGGAAAGTCCGTTTTATTGTTTATCAGCGCTTGTTTGAATTAGTGGCGCTTGAAATTTAAGTGGTGACTGCAGCAACAGACGTTTTGCACCAGCAGCACCACAGGTAAACTCGGGAATGAGAATCCAGTAAAGAGGACCGAGTCGTTAAAGTTCCCTTTTATGACAGTTTGGTCAGACCATGTGAAGTTCTTTAATTTTAGACAAACCAGATCATAATCAATACATCCGTCAGACTGATACTGCTTTAAACGAGGAGTAGGTTGGTTGGAGGCTAGCTAGCTAGCTTTCTCTTAACTAACGTTAGGTAACTAACGTCATGGGCTACACGTCCGTAGCTTTGCAAACCGTGTGGATCGACGGTAGCTAGGTAGCTTTTCCAAGTGTATGTGCTTGAAGGATCGTACGATAACTGTGTGCAAAACTGCATCGAGACCGTGAATTCAGCGGCTTTGCGCAGAACCCCAAGAAATACAATTGCAAAGGCACAAGAACAATCAATGTGATACGCGCTGTTCCCTAATAGCACAGAGTCTGTTAGCAAATGGCTCATTTGTGTAACGATACCAGTACAATGGTTATGAAGTGCCAGCTAACACGCTGTCGAGCGACAGTGTGGAAACGTTAGCAGTACTACGAGGGGAGTAAGATGCAGGGGTTGCACGGCTGGCGTGGAAACGCGCACAAGGCACGGTCGGTCACCAGCACGCTAATGTAATGGCACTGCAGATCACGGGCATGGCATGAGATATATGTCTCTGCAGCTGTGGGCACTCGTGTTTTCAGCTGACATCATTAGGTAACATATCACAGACTGGCTGTGCCCCCCCGCTCTCCCCCCTCTCCGCTGCTGTGCACTCGGCAGTTTATTTATATGTATTTACTTGTTTGTCTCCCCCCCCCCTATAGATTTGCCGACTGGATGGGAAGAAGGATACACGTTCGAGGGAGCTCGGTGCTTCATAAAGTGAGTTGGAAATACAACGCCGCCGCGCTTTGAAGCCGTCCGTTTCAGTTCTAGTTTTTTTTTTCCCTCTCTCTCCTTGCTCGCTCTGTTTTGACAGCAAAGGAGTTGTCAGATCGTCGGCCCCCGCACTCGCTGTCCCCTCCTTTGGATATATTTTTTTTGTCTGGAATTCCATGTTTGCACTCACACACAAAAAAGTACACAAATCGACAGACCTCGCCCCCTCAAGAACAAGTCATTACTGTCGGAATAACGCAGAGTTTGACATGAGAGTGTGACTCAGACCTCGGTTTGGCTGAACAGGCTCTACTTGTTAGCTGCTGGGCTCCCTCGGGACACAACGTCGCTAGACCTCTGTGATCAGCCCTAGTTTATACACGCATGCCTTCCCTCCGCATACTTCGGGAAAACATATATATTTTCCGCAGTCTTATTATCAAGCTGAAGTGTAGCCGTCATAGTAAATAACGTACCTTAACTGATTTCTTCAAATGTCCGTTTATCAAGCAGTGCCAATTTCTGAAGTTTCCGCTAACGGCTGCTTTTGACTGACATCCCTTTCCGACATACTGTGAAAACAACTGGCCGGTGCGTTCCCATCCGTCTGTTAACTGCCATGTGTGCATTCGTTAGTGGGTAATCTTGTATTTTACATGGTGAATAATAAAGGAGTTGACACAAAGGGGCAAGAATCAGGCTGATTTCACAGGCATTTACTCTCAGGTCAGTAGTGTAATGTGCTTGCAGGTGGCACAGCAGCTTGTAAACTGGGGACCTTTACTCCATTATTTGCATAAGGTATCAGCCAAGTTAATTATTTCTCAGTGCATTGCTTAGTGCCTCTTTGTGCATATTGGTAGACTGGAGGAAACTTATTGTGCCGCGTTTATCTGAATGGACATTAAATACCTGTTACTTTACATGCAGAAAGCCTCCATACCCTTCTTGTGTACTGTCCCATTACGGGATGCAAAGTCTGTCATGTCTTTAACACCCAAAATCAAAGCATTGGGCCATTAAGCAGCATAAAGTAAAGCTGCTACTGCTGTTTGAGGGGCTTGAAGAATGACCTGTGGGAGATATGTGCACCTCATTCATTCGTTCTTTCATTGGCATGCAGTCAGTGGAGAGATGGGATTTGGAGACCTAAGTCTGTTTGCTGGAGGGTGTCTTTGGAGTGGCAATCTGTGAGGAGTGACAGTGCAGTGTTCCTGTTGGAATTGCTGATTATCGCAGACGGGGTATGCATGTTTCTCACAGCTGAAATCGAATGGCGATTAGGTTCGGTGTCTGAAGCTTGCAGTGGTTTTTGCTTAAGATAGTGATGGCTTTCTTTCATCTGGAGATCTCCACTGAGATTGTGAAGACATAATTGTCCATAAGTGAATGGGGTGGTAAGAGCTTCTTATCAGCTGTGGAAACCTACTTGACCTGTCCTTTGATGTGGTGTTCAGATGCAGAATCTCAGGTTTTTTGAGCACCTAGTGAAGCTGTTATTGGTAGTGTGTAGTGTGTGTATGTGTGTGTGAGAGAAAAAGAAGGGGGTGTTCTACATATCACCTGCTACATTGAGAAGCAAAATCCCTCGTTTTGTACCACACCTCACTCCCTCTCTCTCTCTCTCTCTCTCTCTCTCTGAGCTCAGCGTAATGAACTGAGACAAGGACAGGACAGTGTTTGTGTGTGGCTGCTGTGGGCTGGTGGGGAGGGCGTCGGGAGGATTTGGGGGTGAGCAAGACCACAGTCGGACATGCTTCGCGGAGTTTGGCACAGGAGAAACGGCTCCTTCCCCCAGTATCCCTCCTCCGTACCCCCCTCCTCCGCGCTGCTACAAGCCTCTGGAAGCACCAGGGCTGGTGGAGTGGCATGTGAATCAGGCCGGCGGTGGGGAGACTGGCCGCTTTGCTGCTGTCTTCTCTGCTCAGCTCGTGCGCAGGCGAGAGGACCTGGAGCCGGAGCAAGTTCCCAGGCCCCTCAGCCTGTCTGTGCTGTTCTGCAGGTGCCCGCGGGATTACCTCACACCGGCCGAACAGCCTGCGGAAGGCAGGTGTTTTGGTTCCGCTGTGGTTAAGCTGGTATGGCAAATTCTATTTGGAAGCCATGAAGCATGTAGGTAACCCGAAGTAAATAAGGGTTGTTTTTCTTTCCTTTCTATGTTCAAACCTTCTGTCCTCGACAGTTTGTATCCTTTTATATTATTACTTTTTTTTTTGGTAATAGTGCGCCTCGTATTGCATCAACAGCAGATGGCAGAGCTCCAGAGATTGGTAGTGATAGGCTTACTTTTTTATTTCAGCAGGCGAGTGTCTCGCCCTGAATCACGGGGGGCGCTGTATGAGGCAGACAGGCGTTCTTACTCACTGTGCGGCGGCTGTTTCCGACGCACTCCTAATTTAGTAGTAATTCAGTTACCCCCAGCTTCCTCTACGCCTCTGAATAATTGCACGCTTGATGTAACGTAGCAGCAGCAGCAGTAGAGACTGCTCCGGGGGGAAAATGGGCATGGGCTTCACGCAGAAATAACGACGTCCAGTCAGAAAAAATAAAACACACAACCCAGGCCTTGATAAAATCGTCACAGCTGTGATATGGAGGCTCGACTTCTTCTGTGGTGCTGGACGACACAGCCCCAGTGTGGGAGGCCAGCAGGGACTTTACAGATTTTTCGTATTTTCCCCAGAAGAGGTGGAAGAGGGGCGGAAAAGGAGGAAGAAGGTTGTCGAGGTTGTGAACTGTAACTGACACAGGGAGTTGGCTGGAGGCCTTGCCTTGCATGCCCCCTTTTCTCCCAGTAGCAAACGGTCCCTGTGTGTTTGAAGCGCACAGACTTTTCCTATGGCTTAGTTTTGGCAGCTGTCTAGCGCCAGGGGAATGCCACAAAATAAACTGTTTATGAAGCACTGCCCACTCCTCCTCGCTCGTCTCTAACAGCCAAACGCGCTAGCGCTGCTTTTTGTTGCAGTCACAGAGAAATCCAGCCCCACCCCCTCCACCCACCCCGAATCTCCACCTTTGCTGCTCCGCTTGGACGTTAGCGAGAGAAGACTCGGCGCTGCCCTCTATTTTATATTGCATTATTGCCATTTAGCAGATGCTGTTATCCAGAGCAACTTATATAGGTTACAATTTTTTACATGTTACCCATTTATACACCTGGATATTTACTAAGGCAGTTGTGGGTTAAGTACCTTTCCCAAGGGTACAACGGCAGTGCCCCAGCAGGGAACTGAACCGGCAACCTCTCGGTTATGAGTCTTGCTCCTTACTGCTGCGCTACGCTGCCACCCTTCTAATGAATGCATTTGCTGGAGTGATTGCACAGCGTCCGCAAGGCTGCAGAGCAATTAGGAATAATCACCATCGTAATTACGCTGAACGAGGCGGCGGCGTTCCGAGGGGTTTCTGAGGGACGGGTCTCCGGTACGGGGGCCGGCGTGGCCCGTGAGCCTCGTCTCGCGGCAGAGACGGCACCGCGCGTCTCTGCGTGTGTGTGTGTGTGTGTGAGAGAGTCAATAAAGTGGTGCGTTTTAGAGGAAACGGAATGAGAAAAAGGCCTGAAAGGTCACTCATTCAGCGCGGGCTGGTGCTCTCCTCGGGCGCGTTCAGATGCTGCGGCCGCATCCGAGTCTGAGGGTGGAGGGGGCGGCGGGAAGCAGGGAGAGGGGAAAAAAAAATTACAAATAAACCGGCAGACAAGCGAGGACGAAGGTGGAAGATAAAGGATGAAGGTAGAGGTGGAGGAAAACAAATAAACAGCGGGCTTTTAATCCCTCTGCAGGTGTTTTCTTTGGAACGGAGAGAGACACTCATCTGTCCTTCAGACTTCAGCTATGGAACATGCCGAGTGGTCTTTCAAAAGATTTTGTGTGTGTGTGTGTATGTGCACGTGTGTGTGGGTGTGCGCGCGCCCCATGGAGGCAGTATTTGAGGTTTGAAGGTTGCAGGAAGATTTTAGGCTCAGCTGATGGGTGCCAGTGTGCACAGGGAGGTGAGATGGTGTACCCGAGGAATGGGTGTGGAGGTTTGGGTGTGTGGAGGGAGAGTGAAGGGGTGACTAATGACTTCCTCAAGTCCTAAAAAAAGGAAGCTGTTATTTTGGGGGAGCCCACCTCCTGGTGTGGGAGTGTCAGGTGAGGAGGAAAAGAGAAAAGGGAGAGGGGAAGGAAAGAAAGGTGGCAAAGGGAGAATGGAGAACGGGTGCCGTGCCTGTCTTTTGTTTTGACTCTGGAAGCGGTGATGACAGCCGGCTGTCAGAGCCTTCGCAGTGATTCTGCAGAGATGTTCCAGGGTTCTGCACGTGCCGTCCTGGCACAAAGCAGCGTCATTCTCACACAGATTCTTTCCCAGAAACATTTGCGTTTGATTCCCAGGGAACAGATAAGGAAATAGACCAAATAAAAATTTTTCTTTTTTAGACACTGTGAGCCACCTGCTGTCCTTATTTTTTGTTAGTCGGGCTGGTGTTGGTTGCATGGAGTCGGTCTGAAAAGGGTTTCCACTAAGTTAGCAGTATTTTTCAGTTGCGCCGTGAAGGGTTTGAACTTTTTACTGGAAGGTTGCCAGACCCTGTTGCTGCACCCTTGAGTGTGGTGGATTACGTTGGCAGTCCTAGTAAAACAAAACTGAGTTGTAAGAAATCCACTCCCTGATTTAAAATCCAAGACTTGAACAGAAAATTTTCAGTTTCTGATAACAACACTGCCATTATACTGTGGGGGAACTATGCAGAATCTGGCAGTTGTGTGTGATCATGATCTATTTTAATAAGTTTGGTTTTGGGCGGGGGGTTGTTAGCTCCCCTACGGTTTATTTCCCAGCATGGAGCTGCTTACTCGTTCTTGGATGGGTTGTATAATAAATTTTTGTGCTCATTATATTCAGGAAACTTTGTTTTCCTCACATGTATTTTACTAGGGATGGGTCAAGCAAGCTGTTGTCAGATTGCACATGTCCATTGTGTCCCATTTCAGAGCTAAACCCCTTTTTCATATCTTGTTTCTGAGGCAAAGTCATATTTCATAAAGATGGGTTGCATTTTAAATGAAAATATTGATAATTGACTTCTCATATCTGATCTATTGCCTACTTTGCCCTGATCCACCTCAGCTGTTTGTTCCCGAATAGGACCCAAGGTACCAATGGGCTCCTACCTGCTGCTTTCTCCAGCACATCTTAGAGTCGAACTCTTCTGGAATCCCCCTACGCCGATTATGCCATGTTTGTTTGTAAATAAATGAGTGTGACTGCTTGCCAAACCTGTGTGGTTGCTGGCTATGTTATAATGCAGGAAGAAATCCCAATGCTTGTGCTACTGTTGTTCTCGTTTAGGAGAGACCACAACAGGAACACTGTGGTGAACGACGGAGATTCTCTGCAGATGTGGCGCACAGCTGCGGGTGTGAAATGTTTGCTTGTGTTTTAGCGCAAACTACCGATGACACGTGAACAAGACTTTGTTACCTAGCCAGAAGTAAACAGAGGACTCCTGCTTAAACGCGGGATAAACACGCCTTCTTCCTCCTGATTTGCTGGGTGTCTGGGCAGACCTGTTGTTGTATCTGGGATTGGCTGGGGTGCTGTGGGCCTGGCCCAATCTGCTGACTCGCCTCAGGTGTAGGCGGGCCTGCGGAGTCGCGGCTTAGCCCGTGTCACATGCTCTGCGCGGTGAGGCGTGGACTTTAATGACAGGGAAGTAACAAGTGGTTATCCAAATGAGAGAGCTATCGTCAGCGGCGCTGCAAAAAGAAGAAAAGGGCCTTCATTTACATAACCCCGACCGTCCGACGATTCCTCGTCAAGCAGCAGGGGGAGAGGAGAATGAAGCCTTTTCCCCTCTGCGGAACTTTAAGGGCAGGATTCCGCTGGTGTGGGTCATGCCGATAGAGAGTGTGTGTGTGTGTGTGTGTGTGTGTGTGTGTGTGTGTGTGTGTGTGTGGGGGGGGGGGGTCTCGTTTGATAGAGTGGAAACAGGAGGGCAACTCCATTCATTTACGGCTCGTGGGCTGAAACGAGTGAAGGTCATGCAGATGTTAATCGAATCACTTTCGGCTCGGCGCTTGTCTGACTGAGAGATGAAGCGCTGTGTTTTTTGGGTCAGTTCCCTGTTTGTAAACCTTCAAGAGGGTGTTGCAAGGCAGGGGAGGAAGTCACTTTCTTCTTCTGCTGTATTTTTTGATAGCCAAAACAGATATGATTATTAAAGGAAATATGAATGGGAAGGAAAAAAATCTATCTATAGAAGATAGTTGTAGTAAAGGCTTTGGCTTCTATTCTCATGAAGAAAAGGTAACTCACAATAGCTGTGATGACAGCTTTGATTTTTTTTTCTCTTCTCCAGAAGAAAAGCTTCCCATAGTAAAGATGTTGACTCCTCCCCCAAGTCTGCAACATGCAATGAATCAGTATTGGACAGTTGGTGTGTTCAGCTGTGCTGCTGCTTGTCTCTGAGGAAGGTGTGCACACTGGAACACTGAATGACCCGCACACATGCAACGTGTTTGGGCTGTGTTCTGTGTGATCACGGTGGATTACGCTTTCAGTGTGCTGTCCCACAGACAGCAGGGATGTATGAATTAAAACCTTAGCACATGCAGGCCTGTTTCTCTGCCCCGTCCTTCATAGGTGAAGTTTCTCTGGACACTTATCTCCAAAGAGCTTCTTTGTAGCTCTAATGAGTAATGTGTTTCCCTTTTGAAGAGATATCACCTGCAGAGCAACAGTGGAAAAACAACTGCAGAAGTCAGTCCCACTATATGTAGAATATTAACATTATGATTTTACATTTCTTCATAGTATATTAATATTATGAATGGCCACTATTATTTCCCTGCTGCAGCTCCATCTCAGTCTCTTAAGTGCATTTAATTTGGTTTGTTCTTCAGTGTCTCTCCCTCTGTTGGCACACATCCTCCTCAGGCTTATTTAAGTTGGTCAGCAGTATGTAATTAGGAATACGTCAAACATTAATTAAGCAAATATGAACACGGTCTCAACCGTGTTCCATACAAAAGACGGCTTATAAAATGAAAAGTGCCTACAAATTAGTATGGCCTTCTTAAAACAGCAGGTTCATTTTTTTTCCCCATGCCCAAGTTGAAACTAGATTTTAAATTGGATGCATCAGGCGATCGATGCATGTGTCTGAGCCGTACCGGAGCATAATTACCAAGCGCTCGGGTTTTTTGCACAGCTTTGGTCTTTGCCTGCTTCTGCCTTCCTGACAGTTTTAAATATGTCTAGCTTGTGTCTTCATAATATAAACTAGTGTGCCTGTGTGTTGTGGGTAGAGGTACTCTCTGTTCAGTGCCCATAACCGTGGTTAAGTCTTCAGATATAAGTAAGTGAAGCTTCTTGAACATAATACGAATAGCTACAATATGCTGTCAATCAGGTACATATGAGCCAATCAAAAAACTTTGCACGGGAAATGACTTTGATGGATTCAAACCAGTTAGCCATTGATAGTCGTATCATGTAGCTCTGCCTATTTTTTTGTCATGAAACTTCACTTTCCAATATCTGCTTTTTTTATCCTTATTCTAATTATAAAGCTTGTAAAGCGAGTTCGGGATAAGTAAGCTTTTTAAATATCTCAGACAAAAATCCGTTTTGTTTGTTGTTCACCGCATTTGATTAGGGGGATTTTGGTTAGAATTATAATTACCTGAAGCTCGATTTCTTACATAAAGCAAGGCGGTGATGAGACAGGTCCTTTATCAGCAACATCACTATAAAAGCAAAAACTGTGTGTGTGTGTGTGTGTGTGTGTGTGTGTGTGTGTGTGTGTGTGTGTGTGTGTGTGTGTGTGTGGCGGGTGCTTCTGTCCTCCTAATGAGGCATCGATCAGTGCTAGCGCGCGGCGCAGGTAGCGGCCTGCATTGATTTACACACGGGGAAAGCGGGATCGATCTCTCTGGTATTGAGACGGCGGGCGTGTGACGACGGCTCCGCGGGCACACGCGACCCGGGCGGAGGCGGGGCCGCTTCCATTGGGGCGGCCAATGGGAACGAGCCGGAAAGGGAGCGGCGCCACGTTTGCCGCGTCCCGGTTATGCCTCGTTTCAGTCGGCCGTTCATTTTTCCTCATGCCGTCAGTTGCTATTTCAGCAGTTTAATCCTTAACAAATGGTCGTTTTAATCCTCATTTTAGCCCTGATGAGGCACTCTCCAGTGAAATTTAGCGCTTCTAATGGAATTTAAGTCACCATCCGAAGACAATCCAAGCCCGGCTGACACTGGAGCTGTTCTCGCACGCGTTGCTGTGTCTGCAGTCACAACCGAGAAACCGAGCTGCTCTGCAGGACTGGCTGCTGCTGCGATCGCTTTTTTATAAACATTTGCCCAAGTCATGAAGAAAGGGGTTAAAGTTGGGGTCAGACCAGTGTTTAATTTCCTGATAAAACTGGCTGATTAAGTGGCTTTTTATGACTTATCAGAACTGGTCCCCATGGGGATGATAACACCTACTATTTAGTTCTTCTGTTTTCCTGGCAAGTTTGGGGCGTGTAAAATTCAGCTGGAACAAGTTACTGGTGTTGTACATTGTTAATGAGATCATTTGTGGTTTTTTTTATTAGATAATATCTTTTATTCAGACTGATTATTTCTAATCCCTTTGGTGAAATGGGCCTGTGCTTAATTCTCTAGCATTATTATTATTTTAGTTTTCTTTGTTGAATTATTCAACTTTTCATGTTTTTTTTTTTTCCCCAACCTCTGTTTTAACGTTGTGTTAAAAGAATGTGTTTTGGCTGGTGGTGTGGTTATTGGTTGGCTGGATCTCGTCAAAGTCATTTGTTAAAGATGGAGTTGTGCAGGTGCAAGAAAAGTAGCTCGAGACGGGAGAGGGAGCTTGAGAGAGAACGATGGGGAGGAAGAAAGAGAGAGAGAGTGAGCGAGCGAGCGAGTGAGGGATAGAGAAGGGAGACGCTGGAGGAGAAGCAGTGCCAAGCCTCCGCTGTGATAAGAGGGGCTTCAGTGTGCTGACAAGGGGATGGAGTGGCACAGTGACAAGAGGGAGCCCGCGTCCTGGTGCAGCGCTGCGGTCCCCATTCAGTCTCCTGAGGCTGACGGACAGGGAGCAACAAGCCTGCCCTGCAGTACTGACGGAGAGTGCAGCCTCACGAATGCTGTACAGGCTGGCACTGTGACGGGTGGGAACCAATCAGGAGACTTTGATCTCCATCGCCTGCCGTGTTGATTGGTTGGGATTTTGCAAGTCGCCGGTAACATGTGATGCTGGTGGAGTCGTGAATAATTTTCCAGTGTTTTTTCTCCCCCAATATGCCAGGGTTTTCTGGGTTTCTGATTCCCTCTGGAAAATGCGCTACACTGTGTGTATTGCGCTTTGTGACAGTCTTGATTGATTGATGAAGCAGGGTGCAGAGAGCAGAAGCTTTCTGCACTTTTTGAGCCGGGTTGCTTGTTTTACGTCTCAAAAAGTTCTGGCCGAAGCCTTAAGGTCACACTTCAAAAGAGTCAAGTTGCTTTTGCCGGCCCCCTAAGCACCGGGAAGCGTACAGGGCCCTCAGGCCTGGGTAGGGCGGTGATGTATTGCCAGGGTGCTCAGGCTGATGGCAGACTGCTGACCGCTCTGGCGCAAACGGGTCAGGGGCCGAAGGAAATGGACTGTTCCCTTTTCCTGTCGGAGCGTGAGGGCTGTCACTCACACTGCCGGTGTTCCGTCGCGCCCCCTCTGGGACATGGCCCGCTGTGATCGATCGCTCGACCCTCACGAAAACCCCCCTCTGTCCCCCCACCCGCCCAATTGCGACCGGTCAGCCACAATTCTCCAAGAATGTTCAACTGTGGCCAGCATCATCACGCATTCTGTTCGTAACAGAGCTGAACTTCGCAGGGGCCCAAAGGTGATTCCGGAACAGGGCTGCTTACCCAGAGAAACTGGTACGCCAGCATAGTCCGCCGGGGCCGTAAATACCGCTCACTGCCTGAGAAAGCAGCTGTTTTCTCACTAGAACCCGAAACCCAGAATCACTGGCTGACTGTGTGTCAGACAATATTGGTATGACTTCACAGCGTGAGTTTCAACATTTGGGAAACTTGTTTATTCTTTAGCCTTTGTTCAGTCAATCAGCCTTTTGCATAATTTATTGCAGTTTGTTTGAGCAGGCAAACTGCCATCTGGTTTGTCTGCAAATATAGTTTTTTGTTTTTGCCTTACTTTTCAGCAGAAGCTCTGTGTTTGTTTTTTTTCCTGTGCAGATTTGAATCTCTCTCCCACTGTGCAGAAGCAGTTTTTTTTTCTTCATCTCGGACCTGCGGATCAGCTGTAATTAACCTTGCAGTTTTAGAGAGATTTGGTTCGTTGGTGGTTAAGCTTCAGCGGCGTTTGTAGTATTACACGGCGTGGCATATGCCGAAGGATTATCATTAGCGCTCTTATTATGATCCTTATCTCTCGCTGGAACCTTTGTTCTCTCTCTGAAGAGGTTTCCTTTTCAATCATAAATGTCATTGAGGAAAGAAAGACAGAAAGTGAAAAAAATGAACTTGTTCGCAGGTCCTTTAATGAGTCGAAAGGCATCAGGTGGTTTTGATCAGATGACACGGCTGGAAAGGTAAACTGACTTTGGTCCGCGGGTGTTGATTTAATCTGTTTCAAAGCGCAGAGTGTTCTTGTTCTCAGGCCGTTACCAGGCCCGCAGCGTGAAGACAGTCATCCCCTACCACTCGGCGCTCTGATCATGATCAATGTTTAACATGAAAAAACAATTACAGCTGAAAGCACAAATGTGTGTCTCCTAAGCCCCTCCTTTTGTAAGTCACTGAATGAACAGAGTTAATGAAGGCCTTTTCTCTGCGTATTTAATTGCTGCGGCGCGGAGCAGGCTCTGTGCTCCCTCAGGCCGTGTGGGGACATCAAATCAACGAGAGCGCACGAAAAGCACGACGTCGCCTCAGCGTGAAGGAAGGAAGGGAAGGCTTCTGTCCTTTCGAGATGCAGAAGAACAGCCCCAGCGGTTGCACGGTTTCGCCAGAACAGGGATTGTCTCTCGCCTCTGAGATCAGAGCTGAAGCGACGCAGGGGTGTCATTAGCTGCTTCCTGCCGGGCTCCTCTCAGTGTACAGAGGAGGGAAGGAGGAAGGGGGGGAAACTGCACCGTCCAGCTCTGAGGCCTGGGTCATTACATTCCCATCCATACTCCAGCTTTTCACAGCTCTGCCTAATACCATTCCAGCCCTGCGCTCGTGACCTCATCCGTCCTGAAGCGGCTGCGCTCCAATGGCGGGACACACGCACATGGTGATGGATAGCTAATGCACGAGTTCGGGGGGGTGTAAAGACGGGAACGGTCTGTGAAGTATGGCTGTCATGGCATCGGGTGCTCTTCCCAAGGCAACCTCAGACTCGTTTTTTTTTTTTTTTTTTTTTACTGATTCCCTCGCTCGTTCCCAGGCTTCACATCTGGCTGCTGTCATGGAGACCGTAGTGGTATATATAAGGGCTCCCGCAGTCGTCTCTTTTGGGAAGTCACAGAAAAGACAAAAGAAAGTTTCCCTCTTACTTTTCACTTTTACGGCAAGCGAAACGCACTTGGTAACTCAACTACAATAGGCTGATTTTATTAGCCATTACACCCAGCAAAGTCAGCAGGGTGATAGTGCTGACAGACTGGCTAGCTGGATAGTTGGCTCTCATGTTAAACCCATTACCAAAAATCATCGGTGTCAACATAGTATTCCCTGCCAGAAGCATTCTCAGCATGCGTCCATGCTGACATTAAACATTACATTTTTTTTTTAAAAAAGCCATGTTTCTCAAAAAGTATTTTTCTCGCTACAGCTCCATCTTCAAAGCGTCCCAGCGTCACAGGAATTTGACTTGCAGCGGCTGGAAATGATCCTTGAGACTCTCGCTTTGTCCCTAAAACATCCTTGAACAGTCATGTGAAATACAGCTCTCGATTCGAGTGGGAAGGCTCGAGGACTGCCTGGGCCAGAACCCAGAAAACCGCTGCGCTTTGTCCCGGAGCGCTTGGCGGGGTCTGTGCGTAAGCCGCGATCGCACGGCTCTCCCGGCGCCTCCCGCGAATCTCCCGCTGAAGGTTTTACATCGTTCCGGGACGCGGCGGGGCGATCTGACGGAGTTATCCAGATCTGAGCGAATCAGCGGACATCTCCATGCTGGGCTTATCGCGGCCGCGGCGATGCGCGGGGGGATGAGTCGGGAGATAAATCGGCGATCGAACGAATGCTCTGCGTCAGTTTTAACACAATCCCTGTGCTGGGGGCGGGGGGGGGGTCGGTGTGGGAAGGCTTACGATCCTCTCACAGGGAGATTTATGTAGCTGTGATCTATTTCCTGCTGCCAAAGTTTAATGCCCCTTTTAACGTGTGTTCAAATGCGCATCATTTGGGTTTGTTTTTGCAAAGCTTACATTTGCAACTCTAAAGGTGTACCTTCTTAAAAAAACAAGTGTTCACCAAACAGTAGTGCGGTCTGTGCTGGTTGGGCCTGGCAAAGGTGGTCGTCTATGCAATGCTGGGCTTGTTTATGCTGTTTCTTTGAGCTCAGGTATTTGGAGATGAGCATAAGACACTGGCATCTTACCAGATACTTATGTAGGAATTAACCAGGGTTTCTGGTCAGTTACTGTCTCTGTAAGGGTCAGCACAGTCCTTCTGAAATAGAATTCGAAGGAAGCTGAGAATAAAGATGAGAGTAAATGTTGGTGGTGATGGGGATCGTGTGATATACAGTATTAGACTGATGGTGGGTGTTGTGGTAATAATTTATTTGCCTTTCAAATATAACGCAACTGGCAGCAATAATTTCACAGATTTGCAGTTGAGGAGACTTCAATGTGTATTTAGAGCTCTTCTGATGTCTGCTGAAGCTCGTCTTTTAAGAACTCCGGAGAGCCGTGCTGGTTCACAGGAACCCTGGTACATTTGCCCTGGTATTGAACCCCAAAAGGCTGCGGTCGAAACGAGCCCAAAACGAGCCTCTGTGTAGGACGTTTCCCCTCAATGACACCAAACAATCTGTTGGAGAGCATCATGCAATCTGACAGATTTATAATACCCCTCCTATTAATCCCCTCTGCAGATAATCCCCGCCTTTAATCCGCACTTTGTTTGGGGCTAAAACGAGGCAGGAGGGAGCCGTGATAGCACCATTTACCGGGCCCTCTTGTGCAGCAGCCCCTGCCGTGTTTTGACAGCGCTGAATTTGAAGGCGCGCTATTGCTAGGACCTCTCCCTGATATGAAGCAGATGTGTTGGTAAGTGTGTGTGTGTGTGTGTGTGTGTGTGTGTGTTTTTTTCCTCTCTCTGTTGGTACAATTGTATTTCGTAATGTTTTGAGTGGGCTGGCGGGGCTGCTGGCCTTAATGCCGCTCTCCTGCTCGGGAGGAGAGAAGCGCAAGCCGGTCTCCGCTCTCGTTTCTCTCCAGACTGTTAGATTTGCTTTGTTGATAGCTCGCAGCACGCTGAAAGAAAAGATATGTTTCTTTTTTCACGGAACGGTACAGCAAGCTCCACCTTGTCGCTTGCTCTGTCGGAAAGGGAAGAAGAGAGACATCGGTAGATAAGCCAATGGGAGGGAGTTTGAATGTAACCCCCTAAATTGGAAGCGCCAGAAAGAGTGATATCTGGGCCGTCTGAAATCGGGGTAATGGGGAGAGTGAAGGTGTAGGTGCCATAGACACAGATTAAAAAGGTCTCAATGAGATTTCTTAAATTCACAGCGTGTAGTGAGGATAGGTGTGATTGACAGCAATGAGCAATATCAGACTCTCCTCCTCCCTGTCTCCTCCACTCCCCTTTCAATTCCTCTGGCTGAAGGCGAAGGGTGAGAGAGATAGAGCTTATCTTTATAACTCTCACTGTGTAAGTCGCTCTGGATAAGAGCGTCTGCCAAAATGGCAATAATGTAAATGTAACGTAACTAGTTTAAGTCTCCCACAGCCGGTAAAGGAATTGCTGTGAGGTTTAAATTGGAAGAAACAAATTGAGACTGTTGTACCCCTGTCAGTTAGCGAGCGAGACTCGTGCGCTGTTTGAAGCTGCAGGCGCACCTGTGCACCTGAAGTTCCAAGGACTCGTGGATCAATCTGCTGATGAGTCACACCCTGTTCCACAATGACACAGAAAGGACTCAGGCGTGTTGTTTATGGAAATGCGGCAGCCTAAACAACTGCCAGCCGTGCGTCACTGGACTCATTAAACGAGACAATATTTGTGCTGACTAATTGATTTCAAGCAACGGAAGTGCACGTTGATTAGTGTTGTCGAAGGCTTTGTTGATGGCCGTCAGCGCTAATGTACATGTTTTGGTTTACGGTTTAAACAAGCTTTGTTTCGCAAGCGCACACAAGGTATCAAGACTTTCAGCTGAGATTTGGAGGCAGTATTGAATTAGAGAACCTATGTTAGGTCTCCCGTCTGCCGGTGCTGAGAGTAACTGAATCAGTGTGGAGAATTCTCCAGTACTGTTCCTCCATCAGTAAAATGTCCAAGGTCTGCACTTGTTGCAGGCTCTCCTGCTCTTGCGTGATCAACGCCGACAATGCTGTTTTATTAATAGCATCCAGCTGACAAAAGAAAGAAAAATATTGTCTGGTGTGCGCTCAGTGACAATAGCATTGTGCAGCAGGTTGACCTTCCTGCCACACCCGTGTACTGTACTCCTGAAAGTCTCCCCCAGTGTTTGATGTCTTTGCTGATATTGTGGGTTCTATAGGTGCCTGCCTAATCTGGCTCTTGGGAGTGTTTTTGTCTCCGTAGGCAGGCCTCAGAGTTTCAGGTGTATTCTTGCATTGTGTGAGCCGGACAGATTTACAATCCTTCAGGTCGAAGGTAATGTGCACACTCAGCTCTGAAGAGTACTGTTACCGGTGCAGTCTCTGACTGACTGTCTCTCTCTCTCTCTCTCTCTCTCTCTCTCTCTCTCTCTCTCTCTCTCTCTCTCTGTCTGTCTGTCTGTCTGTCTGTCTGTCTGTCTCTCTCATATTTCTGGAGTTGCACGCTTCTTTCCAAGCATTCAGGATGGTTGTTGAACGAAAAGCCTTTCACTCTCCTGGTGCACCATGGGAGTTGTAGTCTGTGAGAGAGTGGTTGTTGGTGCGCGAGTGTACTGGAGGGGTTTATTTTCAGAACCCCAGCAGGCCTGCACCAGTGCACAGGTTGTGGAGATGAGATGAGCCTGACGTATGACCGACAATTCCAGAAAAATACTACAACAGAAGCTAGAAGTCAGCCACATTAATATGAAACAGGAGAAAACAAGAGGAGGTTGTGTGCTTGGGCTTTTGGCTGTTTTCATGTTAGAGGAAGAAGGTATTATACCTTCTGCAGTCTACAGTAGTTACCCTGGTGACTTTGTGTCAACTCCCCCAGAGGGATGGGGTGGTTGCCACAGATCTAATTTTGGGTAGATGAGTTTGCAGCTCTGTCTGCAAGTTGACGTCTGGGATCTGTCGGATTCAGGGCGCTTATGGAATTGGATATGCAGGCAAAACGGTTTCTGGAGGAAAATCCCAGCTGAGGCATCGCCGAAATGACGTAACCCATTAGATCCGTTCCTCCGTATGAAGGGGCCGGGCAGTGCTGTTTAAAATTTGACAGAGGGGCCGGCAGTGCCAGGAAGGCCCAGGTGGAGTTGTGTGGCTCGCAGACGCCGAAAGCTGGTCTTGAGCGGTCGTGTGGACGGGAGCTCTGCTGTGTTGTTATCATGAGCTCAGATGCTCTTTTCTGTCAGAGGTGAATAGTACAATACAGGCAGTGTCGGGTGATGTTGACAATTCCCACAGCAGACATTCCAAACCACTCCCTCTGTCCTGACATCTCGTGGCAACACTGATCTCTGGTCAGTGCTCAGTCGGGCTCATACCGGCATACTGGCTTGTGGACCACTGAGCATAGATTACGGATCACTGATCATGGATCAGGAGCATTAATAATGGGTCATAACTGATGTCATATAGAGAGTTTTAAATTCAACATCAGCTTTATGTGTTGTTTTCTTTTTGGGTGGGGAGGAGAGGAGTGTGTGCGTGTGTGTGCGTGTGTGTGCGTGTGTGTGCGTGTGTGTGTGTGTGTGTGTGTGTGTGTGTGTGTGTGTCTGTGCGCGTGTGTGGCGGTTTGTACTTCCAGTCAGGTGACCGTGTAGTGTGTGTTTTTCGACTCTTCACTTTGCCCTCATACGCACTCTACACTCCGTCCAAGTGTGTTTAATTGTATTTAGTCTCTGTGGGGTGGTGGGGGGTTGTGGGGGGGGGGAGCCGCTACCATCTGGAGAGCTGTGAGCGCGTTTCATTTTTACTCTCCCCCTCACACACGCCGCTCTCCAGATGGTGACGACAGAGATTGCTTCACTGTGAAATTCAAAATCTGGCCAGAACTATCCAAATGAACAACAACGAAAAGCAAACAGTTACCCTGCCAGCGGTATGCAGTAGTGCAGGCGGGACGAAGGAGGGGGGGGAGGCGGCAGGCTAGCCTGTGTGTGTGTGTGTGTGTGTGTGTGTGTGTGCGCGCTTTTTTTTTCATGAAGTTGCTCCTCCTCCCATGTTTGGCTCTGCAAGGTTATCTGGTGGTCTCTGCAGTCCCAGGTCATGGTCCAGTAACTCTGAGAGAGAGACAGAGAAAGAGAGAGACAGAGTGAGAGAGGGCCAGACTAGCAACTCTGGCTGCTGCTGATGTTCACTGTGGTTAAGCTGTTCAGTGATGTACAACTGTTCACAACTGTACAATGACTCCTGCTTAAGGGGAAGGGTATAAATTCAAAATCAGACGGTCCATCAGTTCCATCCAAACAGCCTATGCTGTCATCTGTGCAGAAGCAGAGTGCCTACAGGCAATAAATACAATGTGACAGCATCGTTCAAATGTATACTACAGTTATAAAATCATATTCAAGTGAGATAAATATAGGACTAATGAGGGGTCACCTGACTTTGCCTCGAGAGACGCTGTTGCAGAGACGCTAACAGAGCTTGGCACTTGACTAAACACACTAATGCATTTCATGTAGTTCTTGTTGAATGAACAAATGCTGCTCACGCAGTAAATCTCTGCTGAGTGTTTTTCCGCTTCCCGCTGTGATCCCATTGTGATGACATCATGCCTCCCCCCCCCCCAATCCAGTGTATTGTGGGTATTTGACCTGGGTGATTTATGCCTGTTGCGTGTCACGGCAGTGGAGGTGTTATTTTCAGGCTTTGTTGAGGAACACTTTTTCCTCAGAGCCTGGGCTAAATTGCTGTGTACCGTAGATTGAAGGTGGATATCAGGATGAAATGGCACAGCGGACGTGATTTCCAAACAAACCCGAATGGAGAACGACCAGCTACTCCGATTAAAAAAGAAAAAAGGGAAAAAAAAACTTCACTGTTTTTTCCAGATCCGACAGGATCTCAAAACAGCGATTTTTTTTTTTCTTGGTTCATTTAGCCAAGCTAAGGCCCGGTTTCCTTCAAAATTTCTGTGGCGCTTTGTATTACGACCAAGTAGGGCATTTTTGGGATTCCTTAATTCCAGCGGCCGCCTGAGTCAGGCTCTGTGAGGGGAGAGCTTCTCCTTAGGCCTCTGCTCCTGTGTGAGGGGAAAGGAATGGAGGTGTCGCAGCTCTGTGGCCCATCACTCTGCCTGAAACAGCCTTACATGGTCTCCCTGCCGCGGCTCTGACCGCGGGCCCTGGTTTGGGGGTTGGAGGAACGTCGGCTGTGTTTGTTTTGCCTTTTTTTTTTTTAATTGGGCCAAAGCCAGCCTGTACTAATTCTCAAGGACTCCACATATCTCTGCCTCCAGGTTTCGGTGGCGCATCTTTGCCGGGAAGCAGGGAAGCAGTTCGCACGGGGGCCCGCTTAAATGGAAACCCGATCTCGTAAATGCAAAAAAACGCATTGTGGTGCAGTTCCCCTCCGCTTCACTTAAATAGGGGATAATTGCCGGGCAATAAAGCTTCGCTCAAATTGGCTGCATTTTTGATTCACAGGCTCGGATAGATTTGTGCTTATGTAAATTCCTCTGGTAAGCTTAGTGATCTCTTGGCAGGTTTTCGAGTAATCCAGCAGTGCGATTAACTCTGAACAAAGAGCGGCCCACTGTAAGGTCACCTTGTTAAGCGTGATATCGACACTTCTGTTCTTTGATTGGGTACTCTGCATGTTATGAGCACATCCACAATTCTGTCACAAGGATTTAGCTGTATCTTTTAGGAATATATTCATAAATGATGATGGCAGTAGCATTGTGGTAAGGAGCAGAGGATGTAACCGAAAGTTTGCTCCTTTGATTCCCTGCTGGGGTACTGCTGTTCTACACTTGGGCAAGGTATTTGTCAGAATTGCCTCACTAAATATCCAGCTGTATAAATGGATAACATGTAAACATTGTAACCTTGATAAGGGCATCCTAAATGACAGTAATGTTACTACTGAATCATTATATTACATTATGTATAGTACATTAGCCTGTGTGTGTGTGTGTGTGTGTACACCTGCACTGCTTGCCTGGTTGAAATAAGAAGGGAAAAGACAGAGCCGTTTATTTTGAACAGACCTCTGTGCAGTACGCCTGACCCCCGGTAACCTTTATTGGGCCAGGTGAGCTGTGGGTCACAGAGGGGTTTCCCCTTCGGACCAGCGGAAGCTCCTGCTGGTGGTACGACGCGCTCTGTCCCTGCAGCAGGCATGGCACCTTCCCCTCTCAGCTTCATCTCACTCTGTCAATGTTTCACAGAGCCTGTGGGCCCCAGATTCAGGCTCCACCAATCATTAACCCCCAGGCTGCGTCTAAAGCGCCCCGCCCCCTTCCCAAAGTAACGGCACTGAAATATGAGGGGGTGTGTGTGTGTTCTCTCAGGATGATCATCTTAGTTGCCAGGAGTTGGGGGGCTGGGGAGGTGGGGTTGTTATTCTTGTTGTGTTTAACTGTCCCTCCTATCCGCCCATTAAATAGAGTAATAACTCTGCGCAGTGGGGTGTGTAACAGGGGTGTGAACCGTCACGGTCTCTGAGCGGAGCGTCTCGCAGTCTCTCCCTGCAGCAGGCGCACGCGTTGGTTACGCGGTCGTGAAATGCAGGCATCCGTCCCGCCACACAAACGTAATGTTGGTAGGGCTGCCGTGGGACCGCTATTGGATGTGTTTTTCCCCCTGCAGTTAGCTGGATTGTGACAGAATGAGGATGATGAAAATGGGCTTGGTGTGTCCTAGTACGGCCAGAGGATGAAGGGCCAAGTCAGGGCGAGGTGGTGCACCTCAGCCAGCCGCTCTCCCTGGGGATATGAGCCTCTGCCTCTGCTGTCTCCTGTCTTTTTACTCTCTTTCCCCTTTCTCCTCTCTATCTCTCTTGCTCTGTCTCTGTTCTCTCTCTCTCTCACCTTTCTCCTTTCTGTCTTTTGCCTTTCTCCTCTCTCTAATCCCTTCTTTCATTCTCCTCTCTCACCTTCCTCCTTTCTCTCTCACTGTCTCTCTCTGTTCCTTCCCTCTCAGGCACTCTCACCTTTCTCCTTCCTCTCTCCTTTCTCTGTTTGCTTTCTCCTCTCTCTCTCTGTCCCTACTCTTTTCCTCTTCTGTTATTCTCCTCTCGTGTCCTTCTCTCTCTCTCTCTCTCTCTCTCTCTCTCTCTCCCGCTTGCGTCCCTCTCTCTCCCTGCCCTCGTGAACCTGCTCGGCAGCTTCCCCCCTGGCTCGCGTCCCTGTGGCTGTGATGTTGCTGGAGGTGTCACGCGCCAGAGGGGCTCGGCAGGAAATGAGCTCAGCGCAGGAGTGAGATGACAGCACCCGGCGCACCTGGTTCTCCTCCACGTGCTCAGGGACGGGCTCTCCCCGAGGCCCCGCTCTCCCCGAGGCCCGTCTCTCCTCAACCCAGCCCATCTCACGGGCAAACCCACCTTTCCACCACGCAGTGGAGCTTCTGACACGGCTCTCAGCCCGGAGCGGGCCGGGGTGCTGAGGCTACCCCCTCCAGGACCGGCCTCCCGGTCCCCCCCGTCTCCCCGCGAGCGGGACGGCTCTGCAGCAGAAGCCCCATTAACGCGTGCTGACTCGACGGGACTCGGGAGATCTGAATCGCATCTGCTCGTCGGAGCAGAAAGGCAGCCTGTCGTGGTTAATTAAAGCCTGTTTTGGCTGAATGGGGGAGAGGGCAAATTCTCACCCCCAGAAGCCGCTGGACGCGTTCCTGGCCGGCGAAGCAACCGTGAGGGCCATATTGCCGTTGAGTAACGGCGCCTGCGCCGGTCCAGTGAGCTCGCTGGTCCAGCGATGCTCCAGATGGTGAGTGATGGCTCGGGCCTTTGGAACACTTCCCCTGCAGCTGGGAGCTTTTAGAGCGCTGTGTTAAAACACTAAGGGGGCAGCTTTGAACAGAGGCGCTCTCCCCGAAAATACAGGCCCGTCCTTTTATTTCATTTGCAGAGAACTTTTCTTTGTGAGACGATGGTCCAGATTCTCTGACGTTCTTCTTGGCTGTAATGGGCTGTAGCTGTATGAAATGGTGATGCAATAGCTGCTCACTAACTAACTACGCATTTCCAAATTGAATGCATAGATATCAGCTGTTTATTACATAAGATTGCAAGTGTCTGTGGTGCATCCGGGTCTGAGCCAGTGCTAGTAATCAACTAACTAGTCGTTACATGGGGATTTAGTTGTGACTTTGTGCAAGGATTTAGGAATGAAGGTATGTGTAACTGTTGCAGCCCAACCCTGTTGTGTACCTCAAAGGTCTGTGGTGCACCATCCTTCTGGGACAGGACTATCCCTGTATCTATCCCTTCCCATCCCATCGGCACCGGTGCTTTGCAAGTTCACAACCCTCCCTTGCCACTCTGTTACAGTCCTGTGAACCCGTTCTCGCGTGTATATAGATGTATGCACTTAGCAGATGCAAATCCATGCAGTTCAGGCACTGAGCATATCTTTCATTTTGCCTATTATATGGCTGGATGTTTAGTGATGGGCTCATTACCTTTGCCGGCGATTTAACCAGACTCTTTCAAGTTACCATTCAAGTTCTGTAGCCAGCCGTAAACCCCGCAATGCCACCTGCTCCTCTACAGGGAGTGGAGATTCTTACAGCCTGAACTTCTGGAATTTCACCGGGGCCGTTTCAGACTGACTGCCAGGCAAACAAATGTGAATTCCCTCTCCTCTGTCCAAGAGGTCATGCCATGTTGAGAACAGGAACAACAACAGCCTCGGGCAACTATCAGAGGCCATGAGCCCGACTCCCTCCAGACAGCTGAGGGGACAGAGGCCCGGTTTTCAGAGACTGGAAGCTGAGGAGCAACAGGGGCAGGTCTGGCTGCACAGGGACTCCTGCTAATGCCAAACTGCACCAGTCCACTGAAATTAAAGCCGTCAATGGACAGAATGTAATTCAGTCTGATATTTGTACCTGGCAAGGTAAAGAAGAGGTGAAGCTGCACCTGTAGGAATGACTTCTCCTTTTGATCTCTGATGACGTTTTCAGTTCTGTCTTTCAGAATGACCAAATGGTTCAAGCTGTTGACAAACTGATGTACTTGATTTTTTGAATAATGTGTGAGTTTAACTAGTTTTGTGATGTGACTGAAACACAGCAATATGGATGAACGTTCATTTGCATGAAGAGATATTCAGCATAACCGCATGGTCTTGCAGGTATTCTTTGGAGCAGAGGCTACTGAGATAAAGACATTGCCTTTGAAGCTATTGAAAGTTTTGGTTATAAAAGGGTGATATCCTGTGCTCATCGCTGTCCACCTAGATATCTGTAGCTAAGTTAATTCATTTATCTAGCCAACGTAATGCAGTTAACAGGCTGGCAAGCGAATTTAGATGACAAATTGTTTAAAATGTGGAGATTAACTGGCTGTGATGTCTTGTGCAAATCTAATTTGTTTTATTTTTAGTTTACTTGCAAGGTAATCAGTTGGTACGTGTCAGACGGAAGCATTAAATTGAATTTGTTAGAGTATGTGAGAAGATAAATGCACAAGTTGGGTTTCGATGCAGTTTCTTTTGTGTCGGAAATGAATCATTGAATTCGAGGTGCAGTGCATAGATGGTTTGAAATATAGCGGTGTTCCAGCCCTGACTCGCACATTCACATCAGCACAGAGGCTTGGAAAGTTCCTTAGACAGTGACATGAGCGAACTGAGGGAGTAAATGCAAGAGGAAAAACACTGAGCCTCAGTGTAGGGCTCTCCTGTGACTTTGCCTTACTGTGTGTGTGTGTGCGTGCGTGCGTGCGCGCGTGCATGCGCGCATGTGTCTCTGTGTGTATATGTGTGTCTGTGCGTTAATGTATGTGTGTGCGTATCTCAGTCTCTGTGTGTGGGGGGGTGTCTGTGCGTCTGTCTGTGTGTGTGTCTATGTGTATCTCTGTCTCTGTATGTGTGTACGTGTGTCTCTGTTTGTGTGTGCCTGTGTGTGTGTGCCTGTGTGTGTGTGTCTGTGTGTGTGTCTGCGTGTGTGTGTGTCTCGGTCTCTGTCTGTGTCTGTGTGTATATGTGTGTGTGTGTGTCCGTGTCTCTGTCTCTGTCTGTGTATGAGTGTCCGTGTGTCTGTGTCTGTGTCTGTGTCTGTGTCTGTGTCTGTGTGTGTGTGTGTCTGTGTGTGTGTGTGTGTGTGTGTGTGTGTGTGTGTGTCTGTGTCTGTCTGTGTGTGTGTGTGTGTGTGTCTCTGTCTCTGTCTGTGTATGTGTGTATGTGTGTCTCTGTCTCTGTCTGTGTATGAGTGTCCGTGTGTCCGTGTGTCTGTGTGTGTCTGTGTGTCTGTGTGTGTCTGTGTGTGTGTGTGTGTGTGTGTGTGTGTCTGTCTCTGTCTCTGTCTCTGTCTCTGTCTCTGTCTCTGTCTGTGTATGTGTGTATGTGTCTCTGTCTGTGTCTGTGTCTGCGGGCAGCAGTGTGCGGTCAGCCGCAGCGGGCCGCTCAGGAGAGGTGGGTGACACAGTGTGTCTGAAGCCGCTGCAGCTGCTAATGCTCTGTGTTCTTTTCCCACTGAGCCGGCGGCCGGAGTGTCTGAGCAGAACAAACACAGCCCCGCGGATCCGGCCCGGCCCCAGCACCCGGCCCAGACTGTGTCAGCCAGCGGCCGGGGGAGTGGGCGGGGCCCAGCCCTGCTGTTTGGAGAAAAACGGCCCGTTTGAACTGCCGCTTGTCTGCTGACATTTGGCACGGGGTCAAGGCGGTAATTACCGGAAAAGTGATTTGGGTAAATACTCCGCTGCAGCCCCCTCGTTCCACAGGCAGGAGGCGGGGAGGTAGTGTGCTTGTGTCAGGAGAATCGTGGTGAATATGTGACTCACAGAGTTAAAAATGGTTTTAATAAACACAAACACATCACATTTTAACCCCCTAGGCAGACACTTACGGTCTGTTTCCTTTTATGTTTCAAAATGGAACAATATCGCAAAGGTCTTGTAAGGTCTGCTGAGCAGCCGAGCAGCCTTCAGCTCAGCTGTGGCTGTTGCGATGTAGACTGCTCTCGTTCCTGTTTTCCCATGAGCCTGGAACTGAAGCCGTGGTGGAGAGCAGAGGGTTTTCCTGCAACGTGTCTCCTGCAACGTGCAGACCCACGAGAGGGTGGGTCTGCGAGAGGCCTGAGGTCGAGTGGTGTTTTCATCACACATCCAGAGACACGTCTGGTAGAGCCACAGCATGGCTCACAGACCGAGTCTGAGTCTCCTTTCTGAAACAGGCTATAGGCTACCCCCCCCATTAGCACCTGCTCCCTGTTAGGGGATTAGATAGAGAATTTGTCGTCCTTCGATTGGAGGGGACAGTTCAATCGGCACGCTGACCCATTTTATCTCTCTCCCTGGGTGCTGTATGCCCCGTACCGACTGCCACTTATTCAAGGTCTCATTTTCTCCCTCTAATTCCTCTCCCTCAGGAGGAGGGGCCTGGGGGGTGGCTTTCAAATTAAATGTGCCACATTGATGAGGTTTTTCCTCCTTATCGTCCAGAAAGAGCCAAACAGTGTTCGGAGCACAGGCTTTGACTGCCCGCACCCTCTGCGCTCTCCCCCTCTCTAGGTTTGGAGAATAACGGAGGCGACTCCTGGAGTTTTAAGCCCTGCCTGTAGCTGTACTTTCTGTAATTGCTTTGACCCCTCTGGTTGAGGGGGTTGCGTGTGACGGGAAGGATTTTTTTTTTTTTTTTTTTACAGTAATTGCACGGGTTTTGCAGTTGTCGGTTGTCTCTGAAGAGGCACTTATGCTTCGCTCCATCTTTTGTCCCAGGGCTCCCCCCCCCCCTCACAGCAGCTAATGCCTGGGGACCCCCTCCTCGCCAATCGGCATGTTCCACTCCTGCTATTGTCGAGGGGGGGGTTCGGCTTCCCTCCCCAGGGTCTTTAGCGTCTTCCACTGGAACACGTTGAATACTTAAAAAGCAATGAGTTGGGGCAGATATGCTTCAAATGCTCTCAACAGGAAAATCCTGTTTCCAAATTACAGACTGCAAACTTGTTCTGTTTTTCTGAAGAGAATCTGGCGTTAGTTCTGTTTGCTTCTGATTGCATCCTCTGCACTTCCTGATTATCCCTCTCTTCCTGGCTCTGCTGCAGCTCCTTTAACATCAGTCGCTCGTACTGTGCAAAGGGACTGAACTGAAAGTACAGATCAAACCGCTCTGCAGTTTCCCCCCTGACACAGCTGATCCTGCTGACGAGGAAGGTCAGAGTCGCCGCAGGCGGGACCCGGACTTCTGTCCCCGAAGCCATTAGAGTTTCCGTCCACGCTCACGTCACTTAACAGTCCCTGAAGTGAGTGACGGAGCCAGGCAGGAGTTTTCTGTTGCTTTCATTAAAGATGTTAGGCCATATTTTGCTTTCATTGTAATTTCAAGCTCCGGGTTTTCCATTGGACACGCCTCTGGTTCACTGCTTGCTGGGGTAGCATTGGCTTCTCTTTGAACTAAATTGCTCGCTTCCTGCCCGTGCACCCAAAACAGGACTGTCAATAAGCCCTCTTTCTTCTTCTTCTTCTGCTTTGGAGTACGGCTAGGCTTTTAGAGTCAGATGAGTGAGGGGGAGGGGGAAAAAAAACCACACAAAACAAAATTAAGCACTAACAACAGCAGAAGCACTTGCTTGATTCTTTTTGGATGTGTTCCTTTTGGTGAGCTCTCCCGGGGACGCTGCTTGCTACAGCTGAACGCTTAAGTAATTTGGTTGGCTTTGCATCGCGTCACACTGCAGGTAGAATACAGAATGCGCTGGCGGCTCCAGCCTGCATGCGTTACAGCCACCGTGGCCGAGGTGCAAGAAATAGACCTGTCCAGTCTTTATCGGGCACGGCCTTGTGCTAAAGAGCTAATGTTTGTCCCACTGGTGTAAATTGGTTTTGGAGATTCTCCTCTCCGTGCGGTTAGCCAGGCTGCCCGCTTTGCCCCTCCGGTTTTAATTAGCCGGCAGCGGGGTTTTGAGGGAAGCGGCGGAGGGGAGAGAGGTGACACGCGCACCTGTTATTAGAAGAGGCCGGGGGATCGGAGCAGGATGCGACGCCTTTAATGGGATTGGGGGTGGCAGCAGGCCGAGGCTGGGTGGAGCGGGAGCTGATGTCGGCTGAACCTGGGAGGCCCGCCGGTGCCACGCCACCTGCACCTGAGCAGGCAGGTGTGTCTGTGTGAGGGAGGATACCTTAACAGCAGTGTTTTAAATTCAGACAATCCCACTGCCACCTCGTGCTAGGCCTCCGTACCAAACCATTCCATCTTCATGTTCCTTTATAATCAGTCTTGTTTTCCCACACCACCCTCTCTGTGGTCATGTGACTGTCTCCCTCCATGCCGTCACCCTCGTAAGAATTCCTACATCGGAGAAATTTTGAAAGTTCAAACAGGTTCCAGTCAGGTGTGGCTTATTGAAAAGACCCAATGAATCTTGGGTATTGCAAGGCGGGGCCAAATACAATGAAGTGTTGTAGAGTGTGTGCCTGTGTTCTTTTGAGGCCTACCCACATGGTCTTTTCATGTTGCCCATCAAAGAGAGTCAGCTGTTCCGCAAGACTGCAGGGAACTGTGGGGGATGAGCGCTCCCGAGCTGTCTGCCTGCGTTGCCTGTAAGTCACATCACGTATAAAGAGACCAGCAAACCATATAGTCACACACCTCTCGGTGGACACCCATTGCAGAAGTGTTTAGTCAGCTGTAGTCGCAGGTGGTTCTTTCAGGTTTCGGTGGCTTGTTTACAGTGGTCACACTGAAGGTCAGACGTGATGCTGTCGAGAAAAGAAGACTGCGGTTCAAATCCCAAATGTTGCAGCTCAAGTCCTAAATTTCTCCTGTTTCTGTTTCGGTTGCCTGCACCAAGGGTAGAAATCTGTCAGGATTCCTGATGACTTATTGGAGAAGAAGATGCACACACATCCCACCACGAGCCACTGAAGGCCAGCCCCGAGCCAAGAGTCCCTTCATTTGTTTATTTGACTGATGGCTAAATTTATTTAGTTTCAAGCTCACATTTTTTTCCTGGTTCTCTGTTTGATTTCCAAAAGTGCCTTAGCGGCCTCTGCCTGGGGGTCAGGGAATGATTTCTGTTTTTTTTTTTTTTTTTTTTTTTGACACCCTCAAGAAAACATGCTCTCTGCAGCACTTTGTGAGAAGAGCAATTGTAAAAAATGACCTACTAGAACAAGTGCGTTTCAGCTGAGACTCACCCCCACAATTGCTCGCCACAGAACACAGTTCTGATATGGACAGACTGGGAAAATCGAGGCTATCATAATTAGTCTCTAAGGGTACTTTGACTTGGGAGCTGCAGAAGTGAAGGGCCAGACTGTCTTCTGAGTGTTCAGTCAGTAATATTGTGAATGAGGCTTCAGGCCTTTTTCTGCTGTTTGCTTCTTTATGCCCAGTGCGTGCATTACAGCTTCAGCGGCTTCAGCTTCAACTTCAACTTTAGCGCCTTTAGTTTACTTTGCAGGTGTATGAGTTTATCACAGTTCTTGGTGAAAGTTGGCAAGAGTACTTTGTGTTAACATCCTAGATTGCTAATCTCTGATGATTTACACATACCTCACTGTATATGTGTGTTGTAGTTGTTTTGGTATTGAAATATATTCCAGGAGGTTTACTTGGTCACCTCTTTGCTACAGGTCAGGGAATAATTTTCAATAATTTTCAGTTTTTTCTGTTTTTTTTCTGTTTTTTGATTCCTTCTGGAAAATAGCTGTCCAATGCTTTGTGACAACCCTGGTTTTAAAATGTGCAGTATTAAATAAATCTTGTTGTTGTGCTGTTAGATTGAGCAGTTCCTATAAGTGGTGATAACCCACCTTACAAGCTCCCAGGCGATATCAAGCAGTCTTCAAATTTCACCAGCTCCTATTCAGTGTTGGGTTTCATGAGCAACGAGGAACTTTAAACAGCCAATGAAAGATAACCGTTCAATAAAGTGACATTTCAGCAATGAAAAAGCTGTTTTCTGTGAACAATGGCAATTTGTATTTCCTGCAGAACCGCCGTAAGAAGCAGTGAGAGCCATGAAATAGGAAAGATGCGCAGGGTGAGTGCGCCAAGTGGAAACACAGGCTGGACAGAAGATGAGGTGTTTATAGAGCTGCGGCCGGAACAGGAGTGTTTATTCAATCAGTCTGCCAGCAGCTACCCCTGCAAACAACAGGGCTGAATAAGTGGAAAGAAACTGTCGAGAAACCTTAGAGAAATAGTTAGTGACCCCGTTTCTGATTTTCAGGGATTGTAATGTGTGTACCAGGCCTGAGGTTCTGTCTGTCAGCAGAGACGGCAGGCATTAGACTTCCATTGAACTTGACTGAATCTTGCTCTCCATTAGGAGAGGCTATCATTACTGTCCTCCCCGCCTTGCAAAGTGCTTTCACCCCGTGCCCTTTTCAGGAAAAGTTCACTCTGGTGAAAACAGAGTTAGCAGAGAAGTGTCACTTAAACGTACTTAATGTGTCTCAGTGTGTTAATGTGCACGTAAGGTGTTGATGAATTGACCCACTTGCTGAAGGTTTGCTCTGTGTTGTGTAGGGAGTTTCGGTATTCATTAATTGGCAATTTTTAATATCGAAGAGTGAATAATGCTTCCCTTAAGTTGGCTCTAATCGGTTTATTTACTTTCCTCATTCCCCTTGGAAAACAGTCACTGTGATTCTGATTTTAAGTGGCACCGCAGAAGAGGGTTGACTGATACAGTGTTTGTCCTCTGTACGTGTTCATTGCCCTGGATGACTGGGTTCTGGAACCTGAGAGCACCCTAATATTCTGATAATTGGGGAGTAGCAGGGGGTGGTGATGGCCCTTTGTGTGAGCGGCTGGTTGTAATATGAGAATATTGAGTATTTTCTCTCGCCTCGATCGCGTCTCCATTCTCGACCGTGTGCGGCCGGGTGCCGCTCCTTCGCGGTAATTTCTGCCCAGGCTTGCGCTAATGAGCTGTTTCTAATGGGTATCGCTTCTGAAAAGACTTGTCAGAGCGCATTGCCAGAAACCCGGCGAGAGGGGCAGCAAATTAGGGTCACCCCGTCTTTTCAGCCCAATTAGTGAAGCCCGGTTATGCAAGACCCCTGGTTCTGTGGGACCGGCTCCGAGAGCCTGCCCCCTGATACCGATATGCCAGCCCCCGAGGGGGCGCCCAACCCCCCCCCGCCTTGTCTCCTCATGCCAAACTGCTCGCCTCTCTCCCCGGCCGGCTGTGGTCAGACGCGGGTCAGATCCGCACAGATCCGCCTTCGCGGTACACGGCGTCTCTGCTCGCTGAGCACCTCGTTACCACGGGAACGAGAGGAAAGCCGAGCGGCGCATCACCTTTGATGGAGGGTGTCCTGTATGGCAGCGTTGCGTGGTCATGTCTTCTGGAGCTGTGGAGGGGAGGGGGATGAGAAGTTTTATTCATTAATTCCCAGCGTTATTAACGCTACTGAGTGACCGACACGCATTTCCAGGGCACCCGACTCAGATGAAAATGTATTTGAAGAGTCATTTAGATTGACAGCGTTTCTGCTGTGTCATATGCAATTAGTGGAGGCATTTGTTACACCCGTGTATGAATGTTTCTGTGTGTGTGTGTGTGTGTGTGTGTATGTGTGAGAGAGTGAGTGCACGATTGTGTGTGTGTGTGTGTGTGTGTGTGTGTGTGTGTGTGTGTGTGTGTGTGTGTGTGTGCATGTGTGCTTGCTTCGGCTCTTTTCTTCTCTCTGGCGAGAGGCAGGGTGGAGTCCTCCACGCCTCACATCGCAAGTGGAGCATCTAATCTCCCGCCTGTAAATGTGTGCGCAGAGCTGGAACCCACTCCCAGGCTTCAAAGCAGGCAGGGATTACTGCCTCCACTGTCAATGCAAATCCTCCCCCTCTGCAGCACGGCCGCGCTCACAGGAACAAAAACCCGGGCCGGACCGCTCCGCTCTCCTCCGAGGCCAGAGGGGTGAGCCTGCACCCCTGTGAGCCGAACGCCTCTGACGCAAGGGGCCAGACTCCCTCCCTCTCTCACCCTTTCATTAGCAAGCAATGACAGGCTTCACTTTCACAGGAGACTGCTGTTGCTGCTGCGCACTGCATTTTATTGCTGTCTAATTGGTGTGTCTCCTGACGGCGTGTGTGGTTTGGTTTTCTTACTGAGTTTTTCACACAAGACTTTAGACGGCTTGTGTATGGTGTACCATGCAGAACCAGGATCGAGAGCAGGGGACAGTTGGACTTTCGATGCGCGTCCCTTGAGTCAAGCTGAAGTCTAAATTAACGGTGAGGAATATGCCTTAATTAATGGGTAATTAATGCTGCCATCATCTCCTCTTTAACAGCCGTTTCTTTGAAGCTGGCGGGCATCAGAGATTCCCAAAAATAGAGTCCCGCTCCCCTGAGTTCGGACCGTCTGTTCCCCTGGTCACCTGACGGGCTGATGAGCAATGCCCAATCGCATCACGCCTGAGGTCTGGTGCCGTGGCGATATCCCATAATTTTACATGGAGGAAGTAAATGAGTGTAATTTAGAATGGGGGGGAGAAACAGACAGCACAGTAACATGGTACATGCAACAGAGTTTTCCCATGATTCCCTTGTGGTGTGCTGTGTAGGATTGACAGAGCTATACTCTGTCACTCTGTATCTCCGTTGCTGGCGCGTGCGTGCGTGGTCCTTGTGCCAGTTCTGGTGTCATTGTGAGAACCCTGGCATGGGCCACGCCCCTATCTCTCACCCACTGTACCCTACGCTCCACCAAACTGTGCTAAAAATAGGATTATTGCAGCCTTCGGCCATGTCGATCAGTTATTGATCACGTATAGGTTTACAGTAGGCAGCACTGGAATGCTGCTTAATAAAGAGTAGTCGAGTCCATTTTTTTAAATTTCTGATTAATATGCACAGTGGAGAGCCTAGGAGCCCTGCCGAATAACAGAAAATGAACTGACAGCGATAATGTTCCTGGCTGAAACTGGGCTCCCACCCAGGATAAAGGGGTAATGATGCCTTTTCCCCTGGGTGTGTGGATTGTTACTCAGCAGCTAAGAGGAAAGTAATAGTTACGCTGAACTTAAGTGCTATCAGAGCTGTCAAGTGCAGTGTGAAGTGTGCTCGAATGCATGTCTATTTGCAGTCAGCCGTTATTAAAAAATGAGTCTCCAGCAGTGCTTGGATGAAGAAGTGGGATTTGATTATTCAAACAGTGTATATTGGGAGCTTTAGAATGCAGATCCCTCGGCTCGGTTGTGATGGAGGAGAGAGGTTCCGTGCTGGTGTGCATCGGGGTGGAAGGGTGTCACTGCCGCACGGGATACATAGTGAACGGTGTAGTTCAAGCTGATTGGATCATAGTGGGGGCCAATAAGGATGCTGTCCTGTTTGTGGGTGTGCACAGGTGTTGTTGAGCTGTGTTTGTGTGTACCTGGCTCTGTGTGTCTGTGTGTGTGAGCTCTTTGTGCGCGTCTGTGGTTTGTGTATGTGATGTGCAGTGTGTGTGTGTGTGTGTGTGTGTATTGTTAGTGTGAGGAGCAGTTGACATTGTTAATCCTTGTTTACTGGCAGCAGTCTTCCAGACAGTGCGAGGCTGTGGTCTTGTGGGGTCAGATGTGTGTTAAGTGGCCGGCAGGCCTGCAGATCCCAGATTAGCCTCCCGGCTGGTGAGCTTTGTTTATCTGCTCTTTTTAACTGCAGCTTCACACTGCGGATCAGGACACACGCAGACACACCGCGCGCACCCACACACACACAGGCAAAACAATACAGGATTTATCTGAGCAGCAGATGCATAGCGGACTTTTTTTTTTTTTTAAGTATATGATCCTTTTATGCAACCAGAAACGTACTGAAGCATTTCAGGTTAAGTGCCTAGCTCAAGAGTTCAACAGCAGTGCCCCATTTACGATTTGAACCTGATACAGTTTTTACAAGCTCAGTTCCCAAACCACTGCAACTTTACTCCCACCCAAATGTACAAGCGTACCCCTAGCATGGATGCATCCACCCACGGACACTCGAGTACACACACACCTGCACCAGAGATACAACCTCCTGTCAGCATGCCACAGCCCTAACACATAAACCATACTACATGCCTGTGCTGTCGGACAGCGTTTACTGTAAGTGATCTCCCCTGTGCTGTGTGACACACAGTGTTTACTGTGAGTGATCTCCTCTGTGTTGTGTGATGCTGTTTGCTGTGAAAAAGTTTGCTGTAATGTGTGTCAGGGTTTGCTGAAAGTCTCTTCCCCTGTGCTGTGTGATCGTTTTTTCTGAGGCTGTGTTCCTCTGTGCTGTGTGTGAGGGTTTGCTGTGAGTGGCTGTTGGCAGGACCAGTCTGATAGGGAGGATCAAGGGACCTGGGAAGGGCAGAGCAGACATGAAAGGCTTTGAATTCTGGGTAATGACCTGTTCCTCAAAGAGCCTGGTCAGATATACCAGTCTCCATCTGGACCGGTGCTGCTCCTGTCTGGGGGGGAATCGGCTCCAGGTGCACAAGGCCTCAAAACTGACAGCTTCTAATCAGAGAAGGAAACCGGTGAAGATGTTCAGATTAACAGCTGGGTGACCCTCTCTGTGTCTGATTATCTCTGGCTGCATGTGCGTGTCAGTGCGGACAGAGGCCCCGGTGAAACGTGTTGCATGTTGAATATGTTACAACCCGATTGCAGGTCTGCCCTCTTGGGGCTCAGGCACAGCTGTTTGAGTGGGACTGACCTTATAAGGACTGCAGATCTCCCCCTCTGTAACCTGCAGTGCACAGCGGCCGAACGGCTCACCTCGTGGCCCTAATCTTATCGCTGCGTTCCACATGTTCTTATCTCTGGATCTCGGACCGTACCGAAGGAGGAGGGGTCTGCGTGTCGGAGGGCCATGCCGTGAATCTAAAAAAAGGAGCTGTTCTGGGCACAGCTGGGGTTGTAACGGAAGACAGCTTCCAACACGCAGCAGAGAGGGCTGTGTTTGTTTTCGTTGGCCTCGGAGATAGCGGTGGACCGGACCAGAACAGGTGCTTTTCACAGGGTTGGCTCCTGTAGTCGGTGCTGTGGGAACATGCAGCTTCTGGAGTCTGCAGTGTGAGGTCAGCAGTCTGGGGTATGGCCACTCAGCCCTGGGCTTGGAGATCTGTTTTGTCTGCAGGGCTACTCAACCCTGGTCCTGGTGGCTAGCAGTGTCTGAAGGGCAACTCAACCCTGATCCTGGAGGGCCGCAGTTTCTTCAGCCTTTAATTTCAGCCTCGTGCTTAACCTCCTTTTTGAACCAATTGTGAGAGCGTTAGTGGTTCCAAGAGAGCATGAAAACCTGCTTGACTGTACCCCTCCCCAGGACCCAGGAGTTGTGTCTCCCTGGTCTGGAGAAGGGCCCCTTTGATGAGAGTTTACAACACTGTGGGACATAGCATACTTATGTTATTAATTATGAATCCTCTGCTGGTTGCTGTTACTATTCGGAGGAACGTAACAGACATTATTGGAATGTTTCACCTCCTTTGTCACGGATCTTCTGCGTGCTTTGCATGCTACCTGGAAGTGGGTGAAAATGGCAAAACACAGGGGGAAGGAGTGCCACAGTTCATCTAAAGTTCTAGCCCCAGTGATGTAGCAGGGAAATATGTCCAGTTGGACCGATGTCTAGCTGTCTTGCTGTGACCAAGTGCTGCTTTTGCTGCTAGCCAGCAGTCGCATTGGTAGCGAGCTGGTTCTTCACCAGGGTGAGAGAGGCTGATAAGAAAAGAAGTTGGCATCCCTTTGCCTCTAAGCTTTCCCCCCTGCACCTGTTACCCTCACCCCTCTACCTGTAAGCCTTACCCCTCCAGGTGAGGGACTGTCTGACTTAAAGCAGTCAGGGGTAAACAATCCTCAGCGCTGAACAACAGAACGGTATCTGATGAAGGATGTGCTGAAGTATACAGTTCTTCACAAACACCTGTGCTGAGACTTCAGGTTTAAACCACGGGGTCCAGTATAATACCGGAGCTATTTAGAGCACTGCTTATGATGAAACACTCTGAGCGGGGCTCTGACTGTGTGTGTGCTGTGTGTGTTTGACAGGTTTCCTTCCACTGTCTGTGTTCTTAATGACGTGTTATGGTCGGTCTGTCGGCATCACGGCCACAGAATGCGTGCTGCTCACAGTCACGGCGTGTCTGCTCTGTTTCAGTCGCAGTGTCAGTTTCACCGCCTCAGCCTCGCGTATCCACGCTACATACCTGGACTCTCTCCCTGGCATCAGGAACGGGTGATAAAACCCATGCTGGCGTGCCCTGGTACAGGTTTGCACTGCATGAGTGAGATTGTATGGCTTTATTTTAAGCACATAAAAATGAAAGCAAGCTGGGTACCCGGGGAAGAAATAAAAATCAATGAAGTGTGACAAAAACAAATGAAGTGTGTGAGTTCAGTATACAGTGAGGATGCAGTTTGTATTTTAAGGTAGTAAAAGCAACGTTTGAAGATAAGGCTGCATTTCGGTGAGTGTCACCTTGGCCGGTGTTTTGACCGAACCCTGCCCTCACTGATGTCATCCTGCTGAGTGCTCCTGTGATGTAATGTTTACTTGCTGGGAGTGGTGTGCTTCAACGGAAAAATAAAAAAGTGCTTTTCTGTCGTTTAAGGTCGCGAGGTGCATTTTGCTGTCCTAGGACTCACCCAGATATGTCACTACGACAGGCAGTAAACATTGCTCTGAGAGTTTAATGCAGTGAAGGATATCATTTTCAGGATGTACTGTATCATTTAGTCAGTGTTGCCCACCCTGTGCTAAGTCTCTGGGTTCAGCAGACTAATTCAGTCCCACCCTGCACTGCAGCTAATCCGTAAGATCTGTGCCTCTCTCATTGGTCAGTGCCTTGCGTGCTCGCACCTTTCACATCTCCCCTGGGATCAGGAATGTCGCTGAAACGCGAGACCTCCCGAGTTTAAATATAGATGCCGCTCACAGCGGGTTAAATAAAGAAGGCCCAGCCCAGCGCTAAGGAGCGGGCATGCGGCCCCTCCCACTCCACCCGCTGTAACCCAATACCGGTTAGCCGTTAAAAAAGGGAGGGGCACTGGTTCTGCCGTGGAGATAACGTATCGGTGTCCTGGAAGCCTCATATTACCGGTGTGTGTTGGTGTTAACAGGGGAACGACATCATTTTTTCCAGTTTTTGCATGGACAGAATGCTAGGATTGGGCGGGGGGTGGGTTTGATTGGAGATTGTTGCTGGACTGATGTTTTATTAATACTCGGCCTGAGTTTGGTGTTTTTGTGGAGAGTAAATCATTCATGCTCCCTCCACCCGTCTCTCCCTCTTGTCTGATGTTTGCAGCATTATTTTTATTTACTGCTGCTGGTTCAGCTCTTGCCTAGTTTATTACAAACATTCTTTTCCCGGAATCATATTTTCTTTTTGTCACAGCAGGGGTTTAAATTTAGGCAGGCTGAAGGTTGTATAAAACTTCATCTTTTTATATAGCATCTCCCTGAAAAAACTTCAGTATTTCGAATGGGGGAAAAAACAACTAGACAAATCTCTTGCTCTTCAGTCATTTACTGCCCTTTTGAATCCCACTAATGGCTAAGAAATTGCAGAGCTGGAGTGTTTTACTGAGGCTTGGGGAAGGAGCAATCATTGGTTCATTCAAGAGGGCTGCATTTTACAAATAAAAATAACAAAAAGTGGCCCTGTGAGACACTTTGAGATTTCCTCATATCGCCCTCTGCTGGCAGATTTCATATCTGAGTTCACTCCTCAGCGCATCAAAGTGCTGAGCGGGTCGCATACTACTACTCATTGGTTATTATTATTTGTGTAAGTGTCCTTCATGTAAAGTGGTGGTTCTCTGCGGCTCTTTAGTGCCGTTCCCTTTTTTTAAACAGCCCGTAGTGCTGCTGACTTGGGCGTTTCTCCCCTTGTAAACAGCTCTCGCGTGTTGACTGCGTTTCAGCTGCATTCCTCTCTCCCTGTGGGTTGTTGTTGTTAGAGATCCCCAGCAGGTGTGGGACCAGTCCACCGGATCACCAGCACGTAAAAAAGGGGGGGCAGCACTGGACCCAAAGCTGATGCTGGAGCTGAGAATTCGGGGGATTAGCAGTACTGAGTTCCACCCAGGTCCAGGTGTTTAGGGCCCTGATACAGAGCCCCCTTCTCCCCTCTGAATGCAGTTAAGGGGCCCACATTCAAACTGGCACGCTGCATCAGTATAGGGTAGGGACCCGACCTAGAGTATTTAAGGACACTTCACTTGAAAGTCATATGGATGTCGGTTCAAATCTCAGCTGTGGTGCTGCATTCAGTAAGAAATGCCCTGTATGTAGAAGCGTAAGCCATGTAAACCACACCACCCCTGGATAAGAGTGTCGTAAGATCACTGAGCAAATTGGTGTCATGAGAATGTGAATATCTGAGCATGCTCAGAGGTGAGGCCTAGCCTCAGTCTGGCCATCAGAGGCTGCCAGCTGTGATCAGGCAGGTTGTGCATCAATGCAGACTGTAATCAGCCCAGATCAAGGGTTAAAGCAGACATTTACCCCCCTCGCCTGTGCATGGTATTTATTCCCAAGCTGCTGTAAGGTCACACGTCCCTGATGGCAGAGAGGACAGGTGGAATCTTCCGAGCATGAATAACAGAGAGGTAAAAGGGGCCCGTGTGGCGTCGGCACTGAAAGTATTCCCCTGAAACTGACCTGGGGTCAGCGCAGGCGGGGCGGAGATGCACAGTGGAGCAGGTGTGAGCGCTAACTGGTCCTGGCCTCTGGGTGTGTCCGGGCGGCTGTACTGTGAGCATGGCTGCTTTCACAAGAGAGAGAGGACAGGCAGCTGAAAGATTTCCCCAGCAGAAGAGCATCTGTGAACATTTGCTTTCGTTGTTTATTTATAAAGGAACAGCCTCGTTGCTCATTTCACAGGCGGAGTGAAATTAGTACACAAACGCTGGGGTCCCAGAATGAAGATGTAGTTAAACTGGCTGTTTAGCAGCTCCGTGAAACCAAAGGACGCTGCTCCCTGCAAGATGTGCTTGCATTGGTATCAGCTCTGAATACAATGACCTGGGCTACCTTTCCTCTGCAAAGTTCAGCCCATGATTTGATTGAATTAATGATGTTTTACATTGTATTTTCCCTTATGTGGAAAAGTTACCTCAAACAGTCCTAGGTTCTTTGTCTCTCAGGTCAGGCACCACGGTTTCCTGCGCAGGAAGCTGATCTGTCTTTGCCTCTCTGTTTTTGTTGAAGGAAGGACCCATGGGTGGTAACCCCAGCTAACGCTAATGACTGAGAGGCCCTGTAGAGGCAGTTAAACCGAGGCATAAATGCTAATGTGCTTGGCTGTCCCGGGCCCTGGGAACGTGGCGGGGGTTCACACGGGGCCCATTTTGTGGGCAGTGGGGCTGTGTGAAATATGCATTCTCTTCCAGTTACTCAACATAGACAACAGCTGTGGCACATGTGCTATTTTTACCCAGTGGGCTGTGATGAGAGGTTCAGTGGGTCTTAATGTTGCAGATGACTCCAGAAGTTGGCCTATTTTTTTTTTTGTTTCCAGCCCTCCCTGGGATGTTGCACTGGGGGCCATGGGGACCAGTGAAAAGCAGCGATTTTGTCCCCTTTCCTCTGGGTGCAGCTGCAGGGATGAAAAGCAATGATTTTGTCCTGTTTCCCTTGCCTGCATTTTCCGGGGTAAAAAGCAGTGATCTTTGTCCTGTTCTCTCTGGGGGAATTGGCTGTGGTAAAAAACAGTGATTTTGTCCTGTTTCCTTTGGGTCCAGCTGCAGGGGTAAAAGCAGTGATCCTCTCTTTGTTTTGTCTAAGAGCAGCTGTTTGCGGGATCGGTTCTCTGACTCCGGAGGTCACAGTAAAGGCCAGTGCTAGCCCCGCTCTGCGCCTTGTTTTTACCCTGAGCTATGCAGCCCAGCCAGGCCTCCCTGACCTCACGCTGTTTCCATCTCTAATTCCTTTCTGTGCGCAGAAAATTTTCCTTGGTTTTGACATTTTTTGTCTTCCATAAATATGTCTCTGCCTTTGGTTCAGTTTGGGGGAATGATGTACTTGTGGTGGTCCGCTGGATTGTTTAGGATTCACAAAGCCGAGCATGTGATTTTGTGTGTGCACAAGTGTGTCCGTGCCTGTGTTTATGTGTATATGCACGTGTGTGTGCATGTGTGTGTGTGTGTATGAACACAGATAATGTCCTTGAGAGGCAGAGTTGTCTAAATGAGGTGCTGTGAGCCCTGAAAGCAGTGAAGTGGATGCCTGTCCACACGTCCGTTTGCTCTGAACATCACGTCTGTCAGCCCCCCTCTCTGCTGTGGTACTCCTGCTCTGAGGCCCGGGACTGTGGCTGACTGTGACGCCCATTTCCTCACATATAGAATATTGATAGGTTTTCCTTGCATGCATTATGTATCAAGTGCAGCGAATTCGTACCTCTGTCGAAGCCAGCTGTGGTAAACATCAATGTTTTTCTGGGAAGCCGAAGGACAGGTAATGACGGTCTTATCTGTGACCCCATTCCCTCCATAATGGGTGCCTAGCAGGATAAAGTGCAGCTCCCATAATGTACTCTCAGATCGATGAGCAGAGTGCTTGTGTGCATTCGTTTGCACACTGGTTTCTCTTACTCACATATATACATACGGTACTCTTATTGGCTGTGACTGTGTGGGGCAGCCGTAGAAACTGTAGTATCCTTTTACACACCTCTGTGGTTACTGAAGTGATATGCCTTGGATTTAAACTTACAACCTGCTGGATATAAGTTCCAATTCTTGACCACTGTGTGACACTTCCACACTAGTAGCAGAATACCAGTGTGTCCTGTCTTGTAAATGGTGGAGGCAGTCAGTCAGTGAATAAGTGGGTAACACTTCTACTGTATTGTTGTAGTGTATTGGTTTCTCCAGTAGGGGGCAGTGGTCTGGTACAGAAGGACTGGAGTTGTTTGCGGCTCATCGTGAGGTGTTTTTAAACATCCACACAGAGCCCCTGGCCTTGTACCTGTCTGTATTCGTATGCAGGCTTCACAATGCTACGTAGAATTTCGGGCCCCTGAATGCAGTATAGGGATCATGCCACCTGTTAGGTTTGCAGAGGTTGCCCCACCCCTGTCACCCCAGCCCGCAGGTGTCCCATGGCGATGACCCCGGGTGTCGTCTCTGCCCTGTGAGAGGCTGATGCCTTGCCCCACCTCCTCTTGCTGCCACAGCTGTGCGCGGTAATGACTCTGACCTTTTTCCACAGAGAGTCACCGGCTGCCTGTTCCACTGCCCGTGCCAGTGACGCCAGAGGTCTAGCTTATGGCGACCACGTCAGAGAGGGTCAGGGGGGCAGGGGTGTGGAGCTCTGTCCCTCGTTCTTCTCAGAGTCTCTCTCTCCCCCTTTTGGTTTGCCTCTTTCAGACTGTTTCTGTGTCTTTCCTGTTTCTCTCTCGAACTCTCTGTCTGCCTCTGTACCGCTCCTGCTTCTCTCTCTGCTCGTCTCTCTCCCCCTCTGTTTGTATGTGTCTCTGTATCTCTCCTGTTTCTCTCACTGCCTGTCTGTCTGTCTCTCCCTCCCTCTGTCTGTGTGTCTGTACATTTCCTGTTTCTTACTATCAGTTGCTCTCTCTCTCTCTCTCTCTCTCTCTGTACCTTTCCTACTTCTCTCTCTCACTCCATTGTCTCTCTGTGTCTGTACCTTTCCTGCTTCTCTCTGTGCCCATCTGTCTGTCCCTCTCCCTCCTTCCGTCTGTGTCCCTCTCTCCTGTTTCTCTCACTGCCCGTCTCTCTCCGTCTGTTTCTCTCCTCCTCTCTGCGTGAGTCGTTCTGCTTGGCGTCGGCTCGCTCCATTTAATAGGCAGCGGGTCCTCCTGAGGGCTAATGGTCCAGACTGGATGGTTATTAGGCTCCTAACATTTCCATTCCGGGGTCTCACACGGGCTGCGTTAATGGAAACGCGCTCATCTAAATCCGCGGCTTCACGCTGAGCGGCCCCCACCCTCCTCTCGCTACGAAGGGTCCAAAATCCCACAGACCCTCTTCCGCGGAAAGATTTCCTGCTTCGCTGGAGTAACATTTTAATTAACTGCGGTGTTCCTCATATTCCGGCTCTGAAAGTGCTCCGTGGCACAGTGCTGCTCTGTTCCTCATTGCCACTCCGCTCTGCTGCTCTTTCGGCCGTTGCAGAATGTGCGTGGTAGGCTCTCGGTTAATCAATTAATTCTGCGGGTTCGAGGCGGTTCTCCTTAATCCACACACACGGTCTTTCCCTCATATTGAGAACAGTTCCCAAATATTTTGGGCAAAGTAAACATTCCTTCCTTACCGCAAACCTGATTAGCATTACACGGCATTGTTGATAAGAAAGCACATGCCCTTAGCTAGAGTGACTGCATAGTTTAAAGTTTACATACTTCTCATTGGTGCAGCTGGATATTTACTGAGGCGATCCAAGTTAAGAGCAGTGCTTGCTGCGCCTGTTTCTGCTTGGCAATGATGTCACGCGGCCTGTGTCCGCATCTGTGTGTCATTCCAGCTTGCTGATGTCAGCAGACAGATCGTCCTGTTGATTTACTGGTATCTCATCGTACGGGGAGAGACACCCCACTGAGGTGACCCTGGAGAGGAGGGGCATCCCGGAGACAGCAGGCTCGGGGGCCTCTCCCTCTGACTCTACATCCCCGCGGCTGTTGGGGTTTAGGGGACCGGAGTTTGCCCTGGACTCTGGAACATTCCAGGGATGTTATGGGTATTAGGTAAAAGTCACAGGCGTCTGCTTGTACTCGTCTATGAAAAACAAACAAAACATGGGACGTCGTTTGACAGAAACTGATCTCCAAGTGTTTGGAGCGTGCCTCTCGTGTGTCGTGCGCATGCTACGAGTGGAGTGGGCCCTTCAGGGCCGTACGCACAGAGAGCGGCTTCTCAGTCATCACAGCAAGCTAATATTCTCATGGAACACGGTCCCTCTCTCTCACTAGAGTTGTGACTGATCAAAGTAAGCTGTGCCTTTCAAGTGCTTTGCAGTGGATGGCCGAGATTTATGAAGTGGAGTTGATGTTGTTACGTGGGAACAAAGGTCTTGAGAATTTGTGGAGGGGGGCCCTTGTGTACAGGCCAGGGGGGGTCATTGTTCCCCCTGTGTGGGAGTGTGGGGGTGGAGGGGTGTGGGGGTGGAGGGTGGGGTTTTGGCTGCATTCAGCAGCTGTTGCCTCCCCCGCTTGTTTCCGAGCTGTTAAGATGGTTAGAGTCTGACTCAAAGGCCAGAGGCCCATATGACCAACGGCTGTGCGGTTTCTCGGCTTTAGATGCAGGTGCGGCGCAGCTGACCAGTCAGTTAGGCGAGCCGGATTCATTCTAAGGGCATGCTCACACATGTACCAAGCATCCAGTGGGAATTCCCATCGCTCTCCCATCTTGAAATTCTGTGATATATGTGAAGATAAAGCTGTTTTGGAGGAGGCAGGAATGTGGGGAATTTGGAAACTCTGATTTAACAAGTGATGATTCTCCACGGACAGGAAGTATTAGCTTAATTGTATGTATGAGATCAGTAGTCATTTATATAGACTCTTGCATGTCCCTGTGTCACATGTCACATGGACAGCATTTGTAATTGTGAGAAGTCAGTTCTCAGTGGGACCTTCAGAATTTCATATATGAACACAGCCTTAACGTTCAGTTTTGGTAGCTAAACCTTTGTAGCTTACAGCCATCACAAGAATGGAGTTTTTTTTCCCTTGTGTTTTTTTTCCCCCACCCTCTTATGGCCAAAAACACTTGATGCCTTGCTGTGATGTAGTGGAAAGTGATCACGTCACACCTGCTGTTATTAAAAGCCAGCGCATGAGCCTGTTAGACTCCTGTTGCACTCAGAGCTCTGCGTCTCTGTAATCGCATCATTTCTCCTCCTTTGCCACCCCATTTCATGTCGTGTCTGTAATAATTTGCACTGCTTTACTGTAATGCGCTCCGTCTTACAGCATCATGTTAAGCTAAGTTTGATTGATTGATGATACCAATGGAGAAAAAGCTTCTGCAGTGAAGCTCTGAGGAGAGAGCTGAAAACGGCTCTGTGCTTCTCTGGGTATTTATGTCTTGCAAGGTGACCGCATTCAATCATTAGATTATTAGCATCAGTAGTTTTCGATTACTAGCTTGTTTGTGGTCACCTACAATAGGTGCATTGAGAGATGTGAGAATGAATTGGCTCCCACATTGGTTAACATGTGTAGTTTTTCTGTCTTAGAGATGGTTTAGTAATGTCATGGAATCACATTGCAACAGTGGGCACTATAATGAAAAACAGGATAATCTGAAAGCTGCAGTCACCTATGCCTTTGAAGACTCTGACTTTCCCCTTTTATGTGGCTCTTGCAAAGGTATATGTACACTGGATTCAGTGAATTGTGCCTGTTGTATTAATTGACGGTTATCATGATCAAAATGCACAAAATCAACTAGCAGGCAATGTAGCTCTAAATAACTTGAATTAGAGTACTGAGCCGCTGCTGCACAGTTGGCCTCCGCATTTGCGTGTCCACCTGAATGAGGGTATTAAGTCTACACTTAAGAATCGTCATGGTAACTCGGCTACACTTATTGGATGCTGGGGAAATGATGGAATAAGAGAGAGAGATCGAGCGAATCAGGGGGCGGTGTGTACCGTAGTGCGTCCCCAGTGGTTATAAATAACGGTCCCGTTTAATCAGTACGTAATTGCTTACAGCCAATATATACATTGCTATGAATAACTTTGCTATTTGTATTTGATAGCGCAGTTCTTCATATCAATAAAATGAACAGAATGTGCAATTTGTCATATGTAGGCAAAAGATTTGACTAATTGGATTAGCCAGGTTTTTATTATTTGCAGTTAGAGCTGAATTCATTTTCTGCAATCTTTATATACATATATACCAGCACCAGCAACCTTTTTTGGTTACGAGCCCTGCTCCTTACCACTGTGCTACGCTGCTGCCCTCATTTGAGCCACTCATTAACAGACAGTCTCAGTGCGTTTCGCTTACTCACTTCCCTCCTCAGTTTGTTTTGAGGGTTTCTGGGCTGTTAATCAGCTCCAGGCTCTGTGCTGTCTCTGTGTGCCCGCAGCGGCGGCTCTGAGGATGAGCTTTGCACGGGAGCGTGCTGCTCAAACGGATGCCCCCGGCTGTCCTCCAGCGGCGGCGTGCCACTGCCACTCATTCTCCCTCCCTGTTTCGCGGGAGGGACCACGCCTTACGAATCACCTGGGGTGCCCCGACCACACGGCACTGCTGCGCCACTTGGGATCGCAAACGCGCCCAGGAGACGGCGGTCCCACCATGTGGGGCACTGCCATTGTAGCCTTGAGCCGAGCCACTTACATTACATTACGTTACATTATTGGCATTTAGCAGACACTCTTATCCAGAGCAGCTTACATCAGTTACAGTTTTGTGACCCATTTATACAGCTGGATATTTACTGAGGCAGTTGTGGGTTAAGTACCTTGCCCAAGGGTACAGCAGCAGTTGGCCCAGTGGGGATTCGAACCGGCGGCCTTTCGGTTACGAGTCCCACTCCTCACCACTACACTACACTACACTGCCTCCCCCAGTGTACTCGAGCAGAACCGCCTCGGTTAAACACCCAGCCTCGACAGTGTGTGGTGTGTGAAACGGAGCCCTGGATTAGCGCGTGAACGCTAATGACAGCATGTCCGCCACGCGGCAGGAGCAGCTTGCCCGCAGCGGTCCCGTTCACGCGATCGCGGCGTATTGAATGTATCACCTCTGTGCGTTAGCGCGCCGATGTGCCGAGCATTGTTCTCCTGGAGTGACTGCGGGCGGGGAAGCGAGGGGGCGGGGGGGTTGAGTTGTGTTTCGGAGGAAGATCGGGCTCATCTTTTTCATTTCCTAGTATTCTCAGCGCGGATTAGGCCTCTGTTCCCAGCGCCTGGATGGCAAACAGGATAAAAATAGATATCATGGAGAATGTAAACACGCTGCTTAAGGTTTGTGTTTTCCTGGCCTGGAAGTCAGAAGCGTGTACGTTTCTTGGGTCGTAGCGTTCTCTGCTCCGGAGCGGTCCCCTCTGAGCATTCGGCGGCCCTCTCCCTTAATAAAACTGCTGGAAACGCAGCGGGGATCGAAATCGTTGCCCTGGCTGCAAGCTGCGGTGTGCGTTTTTCCTCAAGCATGCTAATTCTGTCTACAACAGCCAAGAGGCTGTTTCCTGGCCTCTCTGAAAGGTTTGGCCCTCGGAGCTCGGAGGAGGAGAGACCGTAGCGTGCCCTCAATGTGACATTACCGCTGAGACTCCAGCATACCAGGATGTGATGACCTGTGGCGGTTTTCCTTGGCGCTGGCGGGGGGAGGTGATCGTGCACATTCTGAGAATGCGCCTCTCTCTGACGGTGCGGGGCGTGTTGCTCGTTTCTGGCTCTGGGAATAGCGCTGTTGCAACTGTTGACATCCATTCCTAAAATATTCAACAGCTGGAACCAGTTCACCCAGATTAACGTAACATCAGGGGGTTTTTTTTCCCCCTCTTCTTTTTTTTCCTTCATTGCCAAGTAATGAGCGAACATTTTCTCTACTTAATTACAGATCTCTTGAAATGGGGTTGCTGTTCTCAAAGCCTGAAAGCTAGTTTTGAAGTGATGTTTTCTTTGAGAGCCTTTTAATGGAAAGAGTGTAATCAGCAAACTATGTGCCTCTTAAAGGAATAGGGCAGAAAAGAAATCTCTGATCGTCTCCAGGTGGCACAGTCCATTCACCTTAAACATACCTGCTTCTCACTTCCATTTTCATGCAATTTTATATTCATAAAATACTGAATTGAAGAAAAAAGTATGGGGTGAGCAACAGGAAGAAATTGTTTTTCTATGCAGCACGGAAGTAGCAGCGTAAGGTGTTCCCTTTTGACACCTTGCCGATTATGATTCTGATTAAAAATTCAAAGGCGTGAAGCAAAGACTTCAAACCTCAAAGATCATTTCAATGTTGTTGGGGGGGAAAAAATGAGAGATGAAAGAGAAAGAGAAAGGAGTAAAAAAAAAAAAATCTGCCTGAGTAGGACTGAATCCATCCCATAATAATTACTTGTGTCAGAAGTCTCACCGCAGGGAGACACTGTGGAGTAGCGGTTAGCACTCTGGGTGCAGGGCCAGTGGCTTTAGTGTGGGTCTAAATGGCTTCAGCGAGGATCCAGCTGTTCATGCAGTGGTGGTTAATATATAAAGCGCCAGCGTAGCGCGTTGCCTTGGAAACAGCACGGGCTGGGATGGCACAGGCTGGCAAAATGCGAGGGGAGCAGCGCGTGTGCTGAGGTCACTGGGCGTCGCCGGTGTGTCCCGGGCTGAACCTCTGGACGCGGCTGTAGAGGGAGATGCTGTAGGTTTCCTCAAAGGGTGTAGGCCTCTCTCCCAGCAGTGCTTTGAATTGGGCCAGCAGTCCAGCGTTCGGCGGGCTCAGAGTTGAGATAGTCTCCTCCACCTCTCAAAAGGAGCCCCCAGAAAGGTGGAGTGCGTCTAGGTCTCCCTCTTGACAAATTTCGAGAACCTCTCGCCTGGCTTTACATGCGCGTGTTGCGCCAGGACGCGAGTGATTCAGCATTGGCTGACTAATGTGACCAGCAGGCATAGCGAAAGATTGTTTTGTAGGGGCTGACAGCAAGACAGATGGAGGTGAAGTCATCTTTGACTGGCGCGCTGTGGATCTGCATAGATTTATTAGAGAGAGGCCCACAGACACTGCTCTAGCCCATCAGCCGAAATGGCCGCGGTGCTCATTGGGATACAGAGAAAATGAAATGGAGCATATGAGACAGAGCGGTCATAAACGCTATGCATTTTATTACAAGTGTGAGTTTGGCAGCCTGAAATGCACTCTTAACAAGTGTCCTTTTCAGTTAATTTGGCCATTTCTTTTGTCTATTACTTTTTTGTTGCTCGCCTTTGTTCGTAAAAGTTTTCCAACCTTTTTAGTGAAATAAGTGTAGTATTGTATTTAGAGTCAATGAATTTGTTTTTTGTTGGTATATTTAACATTTTAATTTTTTTTCTTTCCACACAGTTATGTAAATGACAGCACAGTTGTGTGGGTCTGTTGATTGTTTGCTGTGCTTCAGACGTTGTTTGTCAGACCCAAGAAAGCACAATGGTTGGGACCTAGGGTTGGTGCCTGGGGCCGTGGCCTTTGAGAAGCTACAGTGTTTGAGTGTAGTATGAGGAGACCTCAGAGCAGCTTGCTCTGCGGATGTGACCGCTGCCATAAAACACTGGCCTTTCGCATGTCAGTGTTCTCAACCTGAGGGCGTGGTTTCCTTACCATCCATCATTATCTGATCTGACATTTCCTTATATGCAGGGAAGGCTTTCTGGGGCAAGTTCGGGGTTTTACACATTTTTATTGTACAAACGCAGGGTCTTATTTTTTTAAAAACACTCCTCCCAACCTAATCTACCTTAAGTCATTGTTCGTATCTGTGATAGTTTACCTAATATGTGTATCTAATTATTGTGCGTTTCAGTAGCATCGGCTGAGAGGCAGTCGGCTCAGTAATCACATGGTGTTCAATATTAACGCAGTCGGCGGTTCTCGAGTGCGTAATCTCTCTGCTGATTGGAGAGGCAGAATCCTGCGCCTTCGGCCGGGTGGCGATTTGGCTGTGAGTGGGACGGAGTAGCACCCTCACTGTACGATCTCACCGCATAATCATCCTCATTGAAGCAGCACGGGCTGAAGCCATGAATCGATTTCGGTTTCAGGCTAATGAGTACACGCGGCGTTTCAGTCGCTGCAGAGTTCCTGCCGCCCACCTCCTCGCTGCCTCACGAGAGTCCGATGCGTTCGTACTCGCGTACGTGGGCTGATTGAGATGGACAGTCTCGCTGGATCTCCAGATTTGCCGCGCTTTCATTTCGACAGTTATTAGGCCTGGTTATTAACAAGAAGGCAGGCCTCCCTCTGGCTTGGTGTTGATTCGAATTATTAGCTGTGTTACCAGGGCAATGCAGTACCTTCTTTTACACCCCCCCCCAACTCATGTTGTAACAGCATCAAACCTTACATGTGTAAAAGCATCCCTCACTCCTTCATCACCTAATGGGGTGTTACTGTTGAAAGCTGCAGGCCAATTTGATTGCAATTAGTTCAGAGACTTTTTGAAGCAGGTTGAAATTGTACAACTTCAGAATGTATTTGTGACTAAATAAGTCGTCGATTCAATATCTCCTGTTCAGTGGAGGGTGAATGATGATTACTTGCGGTTTAGAGTGTTCATTTTGGATGATTACCGTAGAGGATCTGTGTTAAAAAAGAGGGTGTCAGTTAGCTCGTTGCGTGTTTTATTGTGTTGGTACAGTGGAGGATGGTCACGTGCGCTTCCTGCAGGGAAATGGTGTGAGTGTAATTACTCTGCTGCTTGGCTGAAACCCTCATTCATTTGGCCACCAGAGACTGCTGGTGTGGCATAGCCGCTCTGACTGTCACATTGTGAGTGGGTGCCTTTTCCCACCGTACTCATGTTTCTGTGGGCTCCCTGCTAATGGGAGCTCATTACCTCAGCTCGCATGTGCTGACGGGGCGGCTCTCTGTCCCCACGCGCAAATACAGCTCTACACCACACTGTCCCCGAACGCTTACCTGCTCACCCACGTTCCAGCTCGCTCACTCACCCACTCACTCACCCACTCCCTGCCTCTCACCCATTCACTCACTCACTCACCCACTCCCTCACTCACTCCGGGCCTCTCACCCACCCACTCACTCACTCACTCACCCACTCCCTGCCTCTCACCCATTCACTCACTCACTCACCCACTCCCTCACCCACTCCCTGCCTCTCACTCACTCACTCACTCACTCACACACTCCCTGCCTCTTACCCACTCATTCGCTCATTCACTCTCTCACTCTGTCAATCCCACTCATTTGCTCATTCACGCTCACGCAATCACTTCCTGTCACTCACTCACTCACTCACTCACTCACTCACTCACTCCCTTTTACTCCCTCCCTCTCACTCATTCACACTCACTCACTTCTTCACTCATTCACACTCACCCACTCTCTATCTCGCTCTTCACTTCTCCTGTACTTTTCAGAAGAAAGGTTCCATGGAGAGTAAAGAGAGAGATACATCTATGATGTTGACTGTCTCTACTGAATTATGTTGATTAAGTGCTGAGATGTTCACAATCTAATAGGATGAGAAACATGCATTAGCTGTGGAATTTAAAAGCCTGGCGTATGTGCTGGGTAAGTATGGCATATTGTTGGGAAGCAGTTACATCAGAATGTAAAAACAGTGTTTCCTCCACTGACTCATTTCAGCCCCTGAACTCATTTAGCAGAGGAGAAATTGAAGCCTGTGCATAACCATACAGCAATTATTCAAGTTGGATTAAAAAGTGAGGAGAAAAAGACCAAAAGGAATGTCCATCTCTTAAGAATGGCCTAAATACATTTGATTCATTTCCACAAGGACTTTTTGTGGAGGTTCAAGAATGCTGTGTATTCAGTATCAAGGACCAATACCGTAACAGACCTTTATTTCATCATCTTTGATCCTCTAATATTCACACACGCACACACACACACACACACACACACACACACACACACACACACACACACACACACACACACACACACACACACACAATTTTCTCCATGCATAGAGTATTGGTTTGGATCACAGAGAAGTCTCCATGTATGGAAATGACTGGATAGTGTGAACACCTCTCAGCTATAGTTTACATTGCAGATTTCACAGCCAGTTTGCGTGCGTCTGTGTATGCCTCTGTGTGTATGTGTCTGTATGTATCTGTGTCTGTGTGTGCACGTGCATTTGTGTGTGATTTTCTGTGTGTGTGTGTGTGTGTGTGTGTGTGTGTGTGTGTGTGTGTGTGTGTGTGTGTGTGTTTGCGTGCATGACAACGGATGATTTTCTGCACTCCATATAAGAGAACACTGAATGCCGTTGATGCACTGATATGAAATCAGAGCCTGCACATTGTGTTTGCTATGTAGTGCTGCGTTCTTGGGTGTTCTGCATGTAGTGTGCCTCTTCATGGCTCTGTGTCTTTAATTACATCACTTTTTCTGTTGGATGTTTTTCTTTGGTGTGTGCGAGCTTCACTCAGAGCTCTACTTTGGCAGTGATCCTATTTTAGGTGTTTGTTTTCCCTCAAGAGTCCGCTTGGCTTTTTCACCCCCCTGAAACGTTTCTGTTCCTGTGGTTCATTAGACCTCCTCAGATGGTGCTGTTATTTCTGGAATAGTAGCTTGTCATTTTTTTCATAACCCCAAACAGCTGCGCAGGTCACCCGCAGTTCAGAGATTAATTCCAAAGGGTGACAAACTGTAGGAAAGGATAAGGAACGCAATGATGATTAAATCAATTAATAAATGAGCTCTCTGAAAGGCCTTAATTACCAGGCAGATTGTGATAAAGTTGTGAGAACATGAATCCAGGAACGCAGCAAGACTGGAGCGGAGGGACTGGATGCAGGAGCAGAGCCAATCACAACATGTCTCCGGCTGCGCACAGTTATCCCTGCAGCCTAATTCCTGAGTGTGCGGGCGTCATGTAGCCAGCAGGGGGCGCCAGTTACCTGCTTGATCTTCGCGGCAGGCAGGCGATCCCTCCGGCTCAACTTTGTGTCCTGCATCTCTGATCAAAGTGAAACCTCTTTCTCCTCACTGACCATTAGCACAATCTTACCATACCTTCTGAGCTATTCTGTCAGTAGATTTTTATTCATTTATATATTTATTACAGAAATTGTTTGAATGCGTGGAGATAAACAGTTTAAAATCACGGCATGCCTTCGCTGAGAAGGTAAGAGGAGTTTAATGTTACTAGGGTGACCAGGAGCCTGTCTGCTGTTTTCAGAAATGTTTTCAGTGTCTGTTTCGGCTACGCTCAGCTGTGCCGTTATCTGAATGCAGGAGGCTCACACACGAACATATGGGACCTTCATAAACCATCACCGGCCACGTGTCCTCTCCCAGCTGTGGCAGATTAGAGCAGCAGCACCTCTGGAGGCTCTAAACGGCGCGAAACATAAGGGCCTCCGTTTAGATTTACTCCCCACACTAATGGCACCCAGAGAACGGAGGCCAGTGCACACATCACAGCACAAAACAAAGTTGTGCTTTTTTTTTGTTTTTACTAGAGGAGGAGGAGGAATCTGTCCATCAAAGCTTTTTTTTTTTAGAGCAGGCTTTGTAATTACAAAAATTAATAATGTAAGCATAACGGAAACAACCGTAATGGTAATAATAAATGGTAATAATAAATGCAACATGCAGAAAATCAGAGGGCTGAAAGCATGTGTAATGCATTGTGGGATTGTTTTTGCTGGCTGATTGGCCCTCTCTCTCTCCACACAGAGGAGTCCAGCTGATTTCACGTGGAATGAGCAGCATCCGCCGGCCATTGACGCGGCACAGCAGTCTCGCAGGCTTGCAGCGCCAGTGCACGGTTTCCCATCGTGCCGCACGCTCGCGCTTCTCACTCTCCTGTCAAAACGGCGTTTCGGAGAACAAATTTCTCTCTTTTATGTGGGGGAAACGGCCTCTCAGCCTGCAGCAATTAGGCTTTCAGATGGATGTGAGAGCAGCTTCCCAGGCCTCTGTGTGGCACCGCGCGGCTGCGGGAGGGCTGGCTTGTCTTGAAGGACCAGCTGAGGGCAGTGTTGAATTAGCGTTCATCCTGCCTGCGCTCCTCCGCCGAGCTGGAGGCTTTTTCAGATTCCGTCAGCTTGTACGTGCTGTCGCTCAGCTGAACGGCCTATTAATCACACAGCTGTGTGTGAAGACAATCTGAAGGGCTGCTGTGAGCTGATGAATCTGTCTCAGGTCTGCTTGACTGCACTGGCCCAAAGCTGCTGCTAAACAGGGCTTCCGCACCAGCAAGAAATCTCAATGGGTTAATACACACACAGCCAAAACGAGGCAGCGTTCCCTTATTGTAGTGTTGTTTTCCGCACCGGCCCCTGCTGTCGGTGCTTGACTCCTTGCTCGTTGTGCGATTGCCCAGTTTGGTTTGATTTCTGTGGACTCTTATCTTATTCCTGCCCTACTGGCGTTCAAACTGCGTTGAGAGGGGTTTGACTGGTGCCAAGTTCTCCACCTGATAGACTTGCAGTAGAGTACTGTGTCCTTGCCTGTGATTTAGGCAAGGAAACAAGTTAGAAACCTATGTTTTTGCCCTGGTAACAACTTGATCTCACTGCAGTATCTTCTTTACATCTCTGTACTTGAATCCCAGCAGATAAGTAAGAGGGCAGTGAATATTCCAGTAATCTTCTGACCAATTCTAACTGTCTCTTCTCTCTCTTTCCTCCCCCATGTCCTGCTCTGCTGCTCCTGACTCTCTCAAACAGGTAAGTCATGTTACTTAATCTAAGCTGGTTTTTATTTTACAGTCCGTTGCTTTAATGGACATAGACGGTAAGACTGGGGGAGTGGGGTCATCTATGAAGCCGGAGAGAGAGACACCGTGTTGAAGTGTGTTATGAGTTCAAGTATTTGTGAGGGGGCAGAAGGACACCTTTGGTCTGGTCTTTGCGACCGGATGCTCAAACCTCCATGGATGCCTCGGTGGAGCTCCGTCACCAGTTTTTCGGTGAGATCCACCACCTGGAGGGCAGAGCAGATCTCTGTGCGTCAGGAAAAACATTCCCAAGAATGATGATGCATAATTCATCTGCGGATTTGAGCTGAAGCGCTAACTTCTCCATAGCTGAAATATTTACCCTAAGTCTGTGTCGTATCACTGGCAAATATGGTGATCCGTGCGAGCGTGCGTCTCTGACTGGTGGGGAGAGAGGATTAGAGCAAAGCTGGGACTGAAAATGCATCTTCAACATGACATACGGTTTGTATTGAGCTGTTTTTCTCGACGCGTTTGCACTGTAAAGAAGTCTTCTCCTTCCGTGGAGGAGAGTGCACGGCATCTGAATGCCTGTGGCGCACGAGAGTGATATGAGAGACTGTAGCCACCACGCTCCGGGCCTGCATGACATCCTCTCCTCCCTGTAAAGCTACGCTCTGCACTGATAAAATGTTTTAGCGGCCAGTGGTGTAGCACAGTGGTAAGGAGCAGGACTTGTAACCGAAAGGTTGCTGGTTTGATTCCCTGCTGGGGCACTGCTGTTGTACCTTTGTGCATGGTACTTAACCCAGAATTGCCTCAGTAAATATCCAGCTGTATAAATGGGTAACATGTAAAAAAAATAATAAAATTGTCACCTATGTAAGTTGCTCTGGTTAACAGCGTCTGCTAAATGCCAATAATGTGATGAAATGTGATGTACTACCATGTACCTGGGAGAGGAAGTAGTGTTGGGTCAACTGCCACCCAGACCACGCCTCCCCCACTCTGATAGAGGAAGGCCGTGGCTCCGTGGGCTTTCCCGCTCTCCAAACCTCCGAAACCCTCCAAACTGTAGAGGGAAGCTAAATGGGTTCAATCAACAGAATGATTAGTTGCATCAGGTGGTTAAGTGCCTGGCTGGAGTGAAAAGCCTGCTGGCACAGCGGCCCTCTGGGAACCAGGGCTGATTGGATTTGACCTACAGCCCAGATCACCGTTTTGTATGTACGCTTATGGGAACCTAACGCATTAAATGGTTGTCACATTTTCGTGCCAAATTAAATCTGTCTGCCTAAGTTTTCTGACAGGCCAGCTCAGAATTAACTGTTAAATCACTGTTTTTGTTCATTAGTTTTTCATTGGTTTAGAGGACTGCTCTGTCCAAGGTGCCTGGTGTTAATTGCATTCCACTGAAGTACCTCTCTACAGGGTATCGCAGCTGTGCCTCACACTGATTTGAACCTGTAAACATGTGACAAGAAGCCTGTTTCTTTAACCACCACAGCACAATGTCTCTTATCGAATGGGAGAGGATTTCTTTTAACATCCACTCATTGTATTGATTTCTAGGGTTCATATGAAGGTGTGTAAGTTACACATTGTTGTGCTGTATATTTAATAAGAGTACCTGTGAATCTATTCTAGCTGTATGCTTGTGATTCTAACAAGACCCAATAGTGTGGGTTGTATTGCAGTTTCTACTGCTCAAGCACCATTGATCTCCCAAACTGAATGTTGTTGGTACCGCCTACACTCACGTGTTTCATGTCTGTTAGTGCATAAATGCTCAAACTGACTGGTCAAATGTGTGCGTTTGTGCACTAGCTCCTTATGGAGGAAGGGGTCCTTGGCTTAGGCTGGTTTAGTCTTGTTTTGGGGAGACCGCAGCTGAAAGATTGGCATCTGATGATAATCACATGAAGAGCATGTGTACAGTGCAGCTTGCATTAGCACTGTAGTTAGCATTGTTGAAGATGCTTCCTGGCAGCATGTCTTACACAGGGTAAACAAGTCTATGTTTGCGTGACTCACACAGGCTTGGGGCCAGGTTCTCATGCTGTCGGCCTGGGTCACCTTGCTCTGGGAAACATCTCGCTCTCATCAGGGACAGCTATGGTGGCTCAGTGGAAATGCAGTGAAGTGACATGATTTAGTAGAGTGGTGTCTCCGCTGTGTCAGGGGGCCTGGCTTTTTATATTTGAATTGGCAGGCATATTGATCCAGCAGCAATAGTCATGGCCAATGGTGCACAGTCAGTTGGTCACATGACATTTCCTTCCTGTGTGAAGGGTGTATATAGGGACCTGTAGTTCTTTTTTGCTTGCAGTTGTCTCTTATTCTATGTCTTCAGTGTGGAGCGTCACACCTTTGCTTGGATGGAGGTAAATCTCGGTTGGCTGAGATGAAGTGTTGTGTATTTCCTGTTTCACGCTCCCCTCCTGACCCCCGCTGTGCCCGGGCCGCAGAGGGGGGGGCGAGGGAGGGATTCCTGCACGGCACTGTCAGGCCTGGCAGCGGGTGGCCGTCCTCATCCTCTGAGGGGGCCGGAACTAATCTGCCGCTCCCCGCGCCTCGAGCGAGGGGAAAGGGGCTGTTTTGGCGAGCGACGTCGCCGGGGGGATGGATTAGTCTCGGCGGCTCCGCCCGTCGGTCGGCGAAAACCCCATCCGCCGGCAAACGGGGATTTTTTGACGGGTTCCGCGCTGCGATAGGGTTGTGTGGAAAATGGTCTCCATGGCAACGGCAGTGCGGCCTGTTCGCCTCTCCAAAGGAGGGCCCCCGAGTTGAGCGTTGCTCATAGCAATCGAGCTCTCTCGCTCTCTCGTTCTCTCTAGCTCTCTCGCTCTCTCGCTCTCTCTCTCTTCCCATCTGAGCAGGACTGAAAAGCTCTCAACTCCCCCAAGGCTGGCCTCCTGGGATCCTGTCTGCCCCCCACTGACAGAGAGGGACACTGCCGCACTTCCCAGACTCTACCCCCTCCTTTCAGCCAGAAGTCTTCCAGGAGCCAGCAGCTGGTCCAGTGGGTCACATGACCATGGCTCAAAGACTCCTGGCCCCTGGATTTCCCTCCTAAAGCTGCGTGTTGGTGACAGCTGGCCGTGGGTCAAGCACAACGTGCAGCATGTGCCGATGGACACGTAGCAGCAAGAGCCGCCTCTCACTCATCGGCCTTTTACCCGAATCATCAGGACGAAGAACGCTGTGTCCGAGGGATGCGGAGGGATATCGGCGCGGGGCTCTGGGACGGTGCCTCCCGAAATCCCCCCTCCGCCTTGCCAAGTGGAAACTTTTTTGCCAGGGGATGCAGCGCACATGTTTATTCATGTTCATAGTACTCTACAAACAAGGAGGTCACGTGACGTGTATAAACGAGCATTTGAGTTCTTTCACACAATCTCTCTATAGTGTATAATGTGTGAGTGGCAGGGTCTGTAGGAGCCGGGCAGCCTGTCTCCTAATCAGGATTATTCTGCTGTTGCTGTTACACCACCATCTAATACCACAGGCTCATCTCGATGACACTCAAAAAACTCCTGTCTGTAATATTGATGTTACTTTGCCACTTAAGGTTGATATTGCATTGAGAGTAAATTTGACTGAGTCGGTGATATTCTTCTGAATGCACAGCATGGTTGAAATCTTTACCAACCCCTTGTCATTTAAAACAAGAGAACGTAGCTGTTGATGTCTAAATAAACTTCCAGAAGTGTGACGTTCTCGAGAGTGAAGATGACTTGGCTGCACCTGTCAAGGACACAGCAGGCTGGCAGAGGAGTCTTAGTGATTCATTCACGGCACATCCAGCCCAGCGTTGTCCCCTAGCTGATTTCTTCAGAAGGCCGCTCTTGCATGTTAACAGAGGCACACATGCACCAGTGTCCATCCTCACTGCAGTTTCTCTCTCTCTCTCTCCCCCGGTTGTGTTGGCATGTAAGTTTTGCCTGTGCTTGTTGCGCAGTGAGTCAGTAGTGACCCACTTAGTACTCGCCGTCTCCATCATCCTCACCCCCACTGTTCTGGGTTCAGTGCCAGATTTATGGCCGGCGATGCACTCCCCTCCCCTCCCCCCGACCTGGTCGGGTCCAATAGCTGCTGCCTGGGGGGTCCAGCCCGGACCTCGGCGTGATGCCCCAGTTGGGGCGGCTGAAAACGCCCCCTCGGTCGGGGGGGGAATCGATAGCCACCACAGGGGCCGTGGATCCATCGCACTGGTTGATGGTTTGGGATTGGATTCCGCGTGCGTGCTCTCTGGCCCTATCGGATTTTGAGAAGTAGGCCATCGCGTTTCGCAGAGATCGGCGAGCGGGAGCTGCTCTTAATTGGCTACTGAGCATGCTCCTCGGCTGCCGGAGAGGCACCTAGGCTTGTGTGAGATTGCAGTAGCAGTGCTGACAGCCTCGGCGGCGGCAGCATCATCCCTCGCTCTCTCTCTCTCCCTCTCTCTCTCTCGTGCTCTCGCGCGCTCATTCTCTCTCGCGCTCTCTCTCTCTCTCTCTCTGTGCCCTCGCTCTCACTCTCTCTCTCTCTCTCTCTCTCTCTCTCTTGTGTGCCCTCGCTCTCTTTCTCTCTCTCTCTCGCTCCCTCTCTCTCCCTCTCTCTCTCTCGTGCGCCCTCGCTCTCTCTCTCTCTCTCTCCCCCTCTCTCTCTCTCTCTCTCGTGCGCCCTCGCTCTCTCTCTCTCTCTCTCTCTGCTCCCTCGCCCGCACGCTCCGGGCTCTGCTGTCATTGAGGCCGCCAGCAGGAGGACGGGCTCGGAGCTGCCGGCCCCGTGGCATTCTCTCTGACGGCAGAGAAGGGACGGCTCACTTCAGCAGCTCCTGCACTCAGAGTGCACCTACTGTACAGCTTCCCCAGCTGGTAAGCGCAAGAGGTGTGTGTGCGTGTATGCTTGTGTACACTTATGTGCATGTTTGCGCTTGTGTGCGTGTGTGTGTGAGTGTGTATGTTTTTTTTATTTGTATATGTGTATACCTGTTTAAATGTGTGTGTTTGTAGGTACCTGTATGTGTTTATGTGTAATGTGTGTGTGTGTGTGTGTGTGTGTGTGTGTGTGTGTGTGTGTGTGTGTACCTGTATCTGTGTTTATGTGTATTTATATGTGTACCTGTGTGTTTATATGTATTTGTTTCTCTGCATGTTTTTGGCTATTTGCATGTGCTCACATGCCTAAGTGTGTAGGTACATGTATAAGGTCTGACGAAGATTAAAAAAATTAATACAGGTTTTCACATATTTTTATGTCTGCGTCTGTGTTTGTGTATTACTGTACGCACTTCTGTGGTCCAGGAGGTTAGTCTGCTTGTGTGTATGAGTGCATGCATGCGTGTAGATGCGCTTGTGTCCCTGTTTTGTCCAGAGGGTTAGTTTGTGTGCGTGCGTGCCTGCCTGCTTGTGGCTTGTGTGTGTGTGTGTTTGCACATGTGTGGAGGTTTGATTGTGTGTCTGTTTGGTCCAGGAGGTTGGTATGTGTGTGTGTGTGTGTGTGTGCGTGCGTGTGTGTGTGTGTGTCCGTGTGTGTCCGCGTGCGTGTGTGTGTGTCTGTGTGCCTGCGTGTGTGTGTGCACACGTGTCTTATGTGTATTGTGGTTAGTGTGTAGTGCGCTGGCAGTGTCGTGTTGAAGCTGCTGGCATCCAGGTGTTGAAGCCCCAGTGTGGCCAGGTGATCAGGGCCGCGTAGTGAAGCCAGCGAAGCGTCTGTGGCTCTGTGGGCGGTGCCAGGGAAGGTGTGTCTGAGCGAGCATGGCCGTGTCCTGTGTGGGGCTCCGCAGGAACTCTCACTAAAGGCAGTGCTTCCAGGGGCTGACAGCTTTCACCCCTCTGATAAGGGTGCTGCTTTCCCCTCCCAGGGCAGCGGTGATGGCTGCTTCTAATTTCTTTATGAGCTGAAGTGTTTGACCTTGATTTCCTTTCGCTGACATGCTAGGGTTGAAAAGGAGGAGGAGGGGGAAAGAAAGGTTATTGTGCTCCGTGTAATTTTTCACATACATCTATGTTTGGATACTAACTAGAATATTGTGAAGCCCTTTATATTTGATGGAGTAGAGGGACACCTGGGGTTCACAGCACTGGCACTGATAAACAGTAATAGGTGCTTACACTCTGGAACTAAAGAGGTAGAAATGCTCAGACATGCTGTGTTATGAAAAAACCAATTGCAAATGTTATTTGGAATAATGATTTTCTCAGACGGTAGCTGTCCTTTTGCCTCTGTTGTTTCTGTGGGGGGACTGGCCGGAGCTCTCTGGAGCACACAACAGAGATGGGAGGGGGCTCCTTTCATTGAAAAATGTTACATAACACATTCACCTGTGTCATCTCTCTCTCTCATGCAGATGTTTCTCTCGCTCCTTCTCTCTATCACCATCTCTCACTCTTTCTCTCTCTCTCTCTCTCTCTCTCTCTCTCACTTCATCAAGCAGATGCATGTAATTAAAAAAAAAGGGGGAAAAAACCTCCATTTCGTCGGCGTAATCGATTTGAAAGGGAAAACAGTTTCAGGAAAATGAGGCGTGTGGGAATCACGGCAATGATTATGTGTCTTCCTCTCGAGCCTCGTGTTGTTGCTAATCAGTTTTTTCTCTTGCTGTGTGTGTGTGCGGTAACCCCGTCGGGGTAATTATGCTGTTCACCAGGCAAACGTAGGACTCACAAACAGTGGACATTTTTCTGTTGGCAGTCAGAGGCGGAATTAGGATATCCAGCAGGTAATGAATTAATACATCTTTATTAGAACACTGCCAAATAAAATTGTGTCAAAAACAAATATCCTGTTTACTGAATGGGCTTTCAAGAAGGAAAATTGTGGCTCTGCCATGGTTGAAGGTAAAATCTTTGATTTGCTGTCAGTGAATGTCCTGATTCCACAATCTCCTAGAAACGAAAATACCAAGGGCAGGAGGAACATAGAGCTGACAGTCTCTTCATTAGCGCTCTCTGAGCACAATGTTCTGGCTGTCCCAGGACAATCTGCCCCATATCTCTGTCTCTGGTACGGTTCTGTGACGGAGTGCTGACCCAGCAGTCCTTGCGACTTTCCCTCGGCTCAGACCTGAAGGAGGAGATCCCCGGCCGTGAGCAGAACGCTCCTGCGACGGATATAAGCACTTAACAGGAATGCATTCGGCCTCCGTTATAACCCCCCGGGAGGCAGCGGTGGGGATTATGGGGCGCGCGCTGCTGTTTTGCCAGCATTAGCGGCCGGGGCGCGTGTAGAGAGAGCTGCGTTTGAGATTGGCAGCACAGACGCTGATGTGGGAAGGGCACGGCTGGGCCGTCTGGGCCGCGGGGACAGAGGCGGCGTCCCCAAACCGCTTCACTCACCTGGCTCAGTGCCACAGCACCTCAGCATGGCAATAAACCGTGGGCGGCGGTGTAGCGTAGTGGTAAGGAGCAGGACTCGTAACCGAAAGGTTGCTGATTTGATTCCTCACTGGGGCACTTCTGCTGTACCCTTGGGCAAGGTACTTAACCCACAGTTGCCTCAGTAAATATCCAGCTGTATAAATGGATAACATTGTAAAAACCTGCCATTGATGCAAGTCACTCTGAATAAGAGCGTCTGCTAAATGCCAATAATGTAATGTAATGTAAACTGGCATGTCGGGCCCTTGCCCGTGTTGGCCGGTGGTGGGGTCTGTCTTTTTTTTTTCTTTGCTTTAAGGGGGGGGCGAGGGCAGGGAGGGAGCAGAGGAGGACCCGGTCCTGGCTTCTGAGGGATGCCACCGCCCTCCTGCCGGCCAATCCCAGCTCAGCAGTGATCCATCAGTCCATCCACTTTCACAAACCAGCCATGGGCACAGTCGATTCTGTCCTGTCAGACGCACAGCCCAGCGAGAAGTTAATCTTTTTTTACGAATGCTGCTCAAATCTTGCCGTTAATTGGAAAGGGGAGATATCTGATGCAGGTTTTGAAATTACTGGAGTTACTGGAGCTAGAAATAAGCCTGCGGTGAATGCTTATTTCTGGTGAAACTTCATATTCAGAGCAATGTGTCAATTTATGTAGCTTTGTAACACATAGATTGAGTGAAGTAAAAAGCATACATGAACTTCGTCTGCATAAGCACATAAACAGCTTTAATATGCGCTCTTACTAGTGTTATTCGGAGCAAGGGCTGCTGTGACACACAGTCAAAGGATGTAAGCCATCAAAACTTTTGGTTTAGAAAAGGTAAACATCTTGCACGCATGTAGCCTGCCCGCTAGATAGCCTGCTTAATGCAATTCGCAAATTAGCTGGCTAATTTAGAGAAGTGCCCACGACTCAATTTATGTTTCCTATTTAGAGCTTAACTCAGTTAAATATCGGATATTAATCTAATAATGTTGCCTCATAGTTTTCTTTCGGGGCTAGTTAGATTTGTACAGCACAACCTAAGTATTAAGTGAGGTTTTAGGTATAAGGGAAATAATGCGTCTGTAGCATTGCTTTGTTTCCTTTCCCTTCACAACGTAAATGAATCACTGCGCCAGTTCAGCGTTTTGAAAATGGCCCCCGGGCCTTCTTAGCATGCGTAGGGTTTTGTGTGTGTAGGTGTGCGAGTGTGCCTGTGTGGGTGATGTGTGTGGGGGAGATCTCTCAGGCGGTAACAGAGTAAGCAGCTGCATGGGGTAACTTTCAGCACAGCAGTCCCTTGACCTCTGACCTCTGACCTTACGGCCGGGGGGAAGCAAATCCCTCTGATCCGCAACATCATCACTCTCGGTGTGGAGGGGATCTCTGTCCGCGCTTGCACAGGGAGGGGCCGGAGAGCAGGGTTTCCTCAACCTCCTCCACACCAACGGCCTGCTGACACCCTGACTCCCTGTCTCCCTGTCTTTCACAGGGAGTAAAGCTGAATGTAGACATACCATGTATATACATACGTGAACTCGCGTTGCACTGCAGTCAGTGATGCTTTCCATGCCATCACCTGCTGTTGTCCAGTTGCACATCTTGGGTTGAGTGTGACAGAGTGGCAGGACTTGTAACCAAAGGGTTGCCGGTTCGATTCCCTGCTGGGGCACTGCTGCTGTACCCTTGGGCAAGGTGCTTATACCAGAATTGCCTCAGTAAACATCCAGCTGTGTAAATGGATTAAATTAACGAGTGTAAGTTGATCTGGATAAGAGCATCTGGTTAAATGACAATAATGTGTGTGATGTACGGAAGATCTAACTGCCGCATTGCTGCACTGCCTCCTGCTGGGGGCGCCACCTCGAAAACAGGGAGTTTTCAGTCTCTCTTCTGTGCTTTATTTCAATTCTGAGAGAAAAAGCCAAGCCCCTCACGAACCCCAGCGCTGAATCAAAAGGAATAAAAACCCACTGACACGTATTCTCACCAGTAGTTAATTTTGAATTTTCACACACAGTCAGCGGGTGCTCTGAAGCCACATGGATGAAAGGGGGAAGGCCATTTTCTCGTGGATGGAAATTTTGTCTGAAGTCCCGCTTTTTTTTGTTTAACTAGTTTTGAAAGTCTGGTGCGCGCTCCCCACGGTTGAGGGACGGAGAGGGGCCTTCTGAAGGCAGCGGGCCTAGCGCATCCCTCTTTATTCTCTCTCTGCTTTCATCCCTGCTGGGATCCTACCTGCTCTGTGTTCTTTGCCGTTTTTTTTTTTTTTTTTCCGTTTTTCCTGTGGAGAAGCACGGTCAGCTCAAAGCCCCTCACATCCCCGTCGCTTGATTTGAAAGCCCCGCTGAGAGCGCACAGAGGGAGCTCGAAACGGCCAGCGGATGGGGGGGGGGGCAGGCAGGCAACGGAGCTCCGCTGCAAAGCAAGTGACAAGAAACCCTCTCTGCCTTTTGATCATGTCGGATTGGGGCGGGGTGTTCTTGGAGAGAGTGGTGAGAAATGTGAATGATACGGTGATATTGCTGCAGGGACAAACGCAAAGCCACTGCCATTGGTAAGAGGGAGGTGTGCGGTATCTAATGGCTTTGGGGTGTGGTCAAGGTGGATAAGCGATTGGACACCCACAGAGTCACATAATTTATCCCGTTTAATGCAGAAGAGACAGGTGACATTGCGCGTGTGGAGTGTCTGAGGAGGATTCCTCACCACCTTCAGATTGCAAGAACCTCGTACACAGAACTCATTGTTAAGCCAGGCGTCCAGGTGGCAAGCTGTTCCCTTTCACTTCATCCCAGACACTCTTAAATTAATTTTCTGTTGAGTTTAGTTTTAGATTTTATGTGTGCTTTAATTGTTTTAGCTATAATTTAATTCTGCTTGGTTAGTTTGTCCTATTTTTCATTGTTCTGGTTCTCATTTCACCTGCGTGTATATGTGTTGTCTTTTATATTATGATAAGACTATATTTTATTCATGGATGTGCTGCATAAATCTAGGATAATCTCTATTTGCATGGAATGCGAGTGCGACATTTATCGCAGTTGTCATCCTTTGTGGCAGGTAATTGTTGGCACTGATTATCAAGGAACCAACCATACAGATATGTAGATATGCAAATCAGGTGTTGAGCATTTTTCCTGCTGCCAGAGCTCATAAAACGCAATGGCCAGTCATTTCTGATGACATTTCTGAAGATGGAAATTTCTCGTCGGGAAGGGGTTGAGGGGGTTTTTATTGATATTTGCCGTTCTGCATCAGGAAACCAGGTTCGGCCTTAATGGCGGGGAACGCAGACCTTAATTCCCCTCTAATTGGCTCATTAGCGCGGTAATGTATGCGGAGCGGCCTCGTTCCATATTCATGAGCAGGGGAGAGGAAATTGCCCGATTAGCGCTGTCAAACCCACGCCGTTTCGGCGCTGCGCTCTGACAGGGTGAGCTCAGGGGAGGGAGCCAAGCGGGAATCAGATTAGCGCAACCTGACGGGTTTACCAGAGCCGCAAGAGAGAGAGGGAGAGAACGCAGCACGCCGTGTTATCCACACAAACGATGGGAGGGCATTAGCGGAGCGGTGGAGGCGGGGTAGCGTGGAGGGGGATCTTCAGCCTGTCTGTAGTGTCGTATTATCATACTTACATAATCGCGAGCCGCGGCTGACAGCTGAATAGGTAAAGCCCGTGTGAGCGCCAGGGTATGGGTCATGTGACCGGAGACCTGGAGTTCAATGTCACCACGCGATCTTCCCCGCAGCGGGGTAAGCGAGAAATAGGGAGGTGGGGTGGGAGGGAGGCGTGTGTGTGCGCGCCTGTGCATGTGTCTGTGTATGCGTGTGGGTGGAGTAGGGGGTTAGGTTGTTTACGTGTGTGTGTGTGTGTGTGTGTGTTTCTGTGTGTGTGTGTGTGTGGGTGGAGTGGGGGGCAAGGCCGTTTACGCAAGAGTGCCATACCATTGATGTGTTATGTTTTGACTTGCAAACACTGGAATCTCAATTGTCAAAGTTGACAGTGCGCTCAAACAAACACCAGCAGAAGCGGAGCGAGTCTGTGGTGTGCTGGCGTGCCTTTGTTCCCGTGTGCGAGGGTGTGTTTTTGCACTGGCGTTCACGGCAGGCACCTACTCAGGGCTGGAGCGTAGTTCACTGATCCAGAGTGCTGTGAAGCCTCCCTCAGTCTCCCTTCGTCACTCGCCCTTCTCATTCCGCCTCAGAGGTTAGCGTAAATCACACTCCCATTCCCTTCCACACAATGTAGAGCACTGTGCCACCAATTAGCCTGTCTACTCTAGCATTAAACACATTTCGGACACAGGCTATTGATTTTCAATGTCTAATTAGTACAGTCCCCAAATTTTCTGCCCCAGTCTATAATTATGACCATTGGTGTGTGACTGTCTGTGCCCGCTTTTCGCGCCGAACTTCCTGACGGCCTCGGGCGATGGAGTCTCTCATTGGTCTGAGGGATTAAGGGGGGTGGCTGTGAAACCCGGCACCCTTCAGCTGACCTGGGGCTGACGGTTGATTTCGTGAACCGCTCTGGGCAGCAGGGGATTAATCAGGGTAGTGCACTGTTAACTGCATGATTGTAGCCGACCCCTCTTGCTTTCCTTACAGTACAGTAACCGGTGCAGGCCGGCGGAGGCCTCGTTCCAACCGCTGAGGCGCAGGTTTCTCTGTGTCAACTGTAAAAACCACAGGCTACGAGCGCTGCGTGCGGCAGACTCCCCCCCGTCATCTGTTCATGCTCTCGTTTGCAGCCATCCGAGTGCGTTACTGCCGGGGAAGTGCATTATTAAGTGGGCTGAACCGCCAAATGTCACTTTTAAGATGCTGCACGGGGGAGGAGTTCTCCCGGATGCATCTGCCGGGGCTCTGTGTGTGTGTGTGTGCGCGCTTGTATTTTTTAGGCCCAGTTTAATTTGGAATGGTGTTTCTCTGCACAGATGGCAGTCGTAGAATCCTGAGTTGTTTCTTAGCCGCTGTGCTAATGAAATCCAGCACTTGGCCGTGGAGTTCAGAGTCCTGCTGCAGAGACCCGTGGATGACCTTGCGTTTTATTTTGGAGGGAATAATGATATAAAGTTGCCACTTGCAGGCTGTTTACCGTGTCATGCTATCCGTGAGCTCTTCCTCTCTCCTTCCCGTTGCTGTGCGTGTTCTCCGTTTAGTTGTGCGTGCTGTTCCTTGCGAGAAAAATCCACTTCTATCGTTAGAGTATTGGATCTCTGTTAAGAACGGTTTGGGGGGAGGCTTTTTGCGTCATATTCTCAGTCACGTTTGACCTTTGCCCCCACCAGTTTCTAATGCTGCCAAAAGAGGGGTCGGGTGGGAAGGGACGAGAAACGGTTCATTTCTATACTGTGAGGATGGACCCCTGTCTCACGCCACAGCATAATCCTATCAACGCTGCCTTAATTATGGAGCCCAAAATAACTCTTCACGGCACAGCAATTCACTGGTGAGGACTTTCTCTGGAATTATGGGAAAATCTGCTTAGGTTAGCGTGCTCCCAGCTCAGGATATGAAAAAAAAAACCTCACACACACGCAAAAAAAACCTCTCTGAATTGCGGCCATGACAGTATTGCTGTTACATTCAGAGAAAATATGAATTCAGAGCATTTTATTAAATCTATGATTTTAGCCAGTTGGTATTGAATTACCCATTGTAGATAGAAAAGGACAATTCCAGTGTTGAAGCTATCTTAAAATGACAGGGGCCATCCAACCTCAAATTGCTCACCGACTGGGTTTGAGTCTGAGGCGTTCGGCCTTATTTTGCTTTGTTTCTCGGGGTTGATAAATGAGTCTGTATTTAAGGAAAACACTGACATGGAAGCAGTTAAAAATGAGCTGCTGGGTCTCTCGCCACCCCCTAAGCCTCATTTATAGTTTAACTTTATAACCTACCTGTGTTCGTTAACTTTGAACACTGATTAGGTCAGGGCCTTAATTACAGTGAGGCATTCTGCATCCGCCCACCCACTCTAATTAGCGCGTTCACTGGCACTGTGCTCTGACAGGCTGGTCTTTACAAGGCTTCTCTCTGCGCTGTGATTTTTTATTACCGAGTCGCCGGCCCTTTCCCCAGCAGAAGCCTCTTTAACCGTCTGTACAGTAGGTGTCAGGATATTATTATTAGTCACTCACTTTTTTTGGCAGAGATATCCAAGCATTTTAGTCTGTTTTGACAGTGAAATATGTGCACACACTTGCGTGTACCGAAGTGCCGGGCTTGCTGCAAAAGGGTAAAGTGGATTGTGAAAATCGCACGGTGCCACCCTTGAGGTTGGGGTGTGTCGGCCCGCCCCCCAGCGGGGTCTGGCTGTGGTTGGGGTGTGTCGGCCCCCCCTCAGCGGGGTCTGCCTGGAGCGCATGGAGAGTAGGCGCATGTCTTACTGCTCCGATGCTGGGGAGCTCAGCTGCCACGCTTCCTTTATGATGTCAGTGCCTGTGTGGGCGTGTGATTGAGAATGAAAAGAGGCTCTCTTCCTCCTCTCACTCTCACTCTCCCTCCTCCTCCTCCTCTATTTCTCTCCTGCTTTCCTCTGTTTCTCTCTCTCTCTCTCTCTCTCTCTCTCTCCTTCCCTTCCCCCTTGCTCCCACTCTCATGCCCTGTTCCAGCTGCCTCCAGCACTGTCGGTCTGTAAGTGTAACCTATAAACCCTGAAACCTGGGGGTGTCACACATGAACTAGTGGAAGAAGAGGTGAAACTGGGTGCCACACGTGGGAGGACGTACCATCAAGGAAAACTCAAAGGAGGATTTTTCTTTTTTTTCCCCAGTTTAGATTCTTGCAGCCTTGTGAGAGGATGCATATGGTCAGATTGTGGAGGGCCTGCCCCATACAGGATAATGTTCTTTACAGACTACCTGTAGCAAATCTGAATTATTTTTAAGGATAGAAAAGTCAGTCACCCACCCACTTGAAAAGTCTGCTCATCCTTGTCCATGATTACAGAGGAAATGGCTGCTAGCACTCCAGAGACCTCAAGATGGGGGCCCCAATTATGTGCTGATGTCATTTATTCTGTGGTGTCTGTTGTCTTGAAGTGGGGTTGCAACCTTACACACACACACACACACACACACACAAACACAGTCTAACTGCTGATCTCACTGCCTCGGCAGCTGAAGCGTTCTGTCTTTTGTTCTGCTTAGAGCTGCTGGAATAAAGAGACATCTTGTAGCTGTGCAGTTTATCTTCACAGGAAGTTTAGTCAGTGTCCTTCAGAGAGTAGGAGTGATGTGTGTGTGCGTGTGCGCATACTTGTGTGCGTTTGTGTGTGTCTGTGTTTGTGTGTGTCTGTGTGTGTATCTGTGTTTGTGTGTGTGTCTGCATGTGTGTGTCTGTGTGTGTGTGAATGCGTTTGTACACACGCGTGTGTGTGTGTGTGCGGGGTTCTCCGGGCCCCGGCCTCTCTCTCGGCCCTGGCGGACGGCAGCAGCAGCAGTGATTGGCCCTGTCTCCGCGTGCTGCTGAGGAGTGTGGGCTCTGGGCTTGGTGACGCTCTGTGTGAATCGCTGCCACTTTGGGGTCACGGCGCTCCTGCTGCCCTGATGTTCCTGTCGCCAGTGGGCTGAATCAGGACTTATTTATAGCCGTAAAAAAGGCACAGGAGCACGAGCCTCCTCCCTCCTGCTTTGTACTGCTTCAGTGTGGCACCTCTCGGCTCCTAATCTGGCACCCCGAAGTGCGACCTATGCTTTTGCAAGGTGCGAATCTGCCATGAATTTGCAGTTTTAATTCTCCGTGTGTAAGGCAGATGGAGGGTGGCAAAGTAATTAGTGAGCAGCAGACATAAAGCGGAAGGAGATGCTGTCTCTCCTCATGACGAACGCAGGGAGTGAGGCTGTGTATACCGCCGGAGCCTGGAGGGTCTGAGGCGGGGTCAACGTACACCAGTATACCCCCCCTTGGCTAGACGCCAGTCCGTCGTAGGTTCAATACCCCAATCCATCTTTGCTGTTTAGGGAATCAAGCAGCGAGGCGGGTGTCTGTCAGGACCACTGAGCCAGCACAGCCTGAATGCACAGATGCAGTAACACGCATCAATAATGCATAGACCCTTCCAGAGAGCAGCACTGTGCTGGATGTGCTGATAACTGGGCCTTTGTGTGAAGGTCTGTTCCCCAGCAAGCAAGACGACCGGGGAGGCTTGTGTGGCGTAGCCTGTGGGACTGTGGTCTCCCTTTCCGTGATCTCTGATCCGCTCCCTGCTGTTCGGAGCTGGCGGATTCGCAGCCACGCCCCCCCGGGAGAGCGGGCGGCCTCTTTAAGAGCGCACATCGATCCGCCGAGTCCCGCGGCACGAGGAGAACGCACATGACTCTGCAGGGCTCACCTCACGTGGAAGACCAGCCCCCACTCCCCTCAAATTACAGGAGCCGGGAGCGGGTGTGAGTGCTGGTAAATGTAATTGTGTGTGAACGGGAGTTGGATTCGGCTCAATTGACCGTTCAGCCCATGAACAGGTGTCCGTCCCCGCTAAGGCAGTTACGTCTTCTCTTTGGGGGGATAATAAACATCCCTCTGCTGTTGCCGTCTCCTGCAGAAAAAGCAAAATAGAGTGGCCATTTTGGACTTTAAAGACAGTTTAGTGTGAAAACTGTCTAAAGTGCTGTTGGTTAGGAGTAGAGGAGCTGGGTTGGGGGTAGCTGCATTACTGCTGGAGTTGTGCTGGCAGTGTGAAACCATCTTCACGCGTTTGTATGAAATATTGCCGGACATGTGCATGTACCCACCCTATCGTGCCGCTGCAGACAGTTTGGCCACCACCTCTGCTGTGAAATAAGTTTTATTCTGAAATGCGTGGAAAATCCGCTGGGCTGACCGCACCTCACTGTGAAACAGCTGCTGTTTCTGACAGAGTGGATGCCGCCTCATTGTCTGCATATTTCTCTGCATTCCAATAATCAGAACATTTCCTGTCTGAGATTGCAGACCCTCCTGCTTTTGATTGAACCTCGACCTCTTGTGGTAAACGCTGGTACTGCAGGTCACAGACAGGCAGGTTGGGGGATGTACTGGGCAAAATGCAGTGTCCCTGAGGTGAAAACAGTTGTTTTTTTTATATCTTTGCATAACATCAGAAAAATTCTTCAATGCAATACATTCAGAGAACAGATGGATCTCATCCAGTCAATTAATGTCTTTTAAGTCAGGTTTTTATGAGCATTGTTTTTAAAAAGACTGGCGAATATAAGGGAGTGTCAGAGCTATAACTGAGTCTGTCTTGAATCATCTTTCATGTTATATTGTTATATGTTATGTTGTCTTTTATATTATATTATATTGTCCTCAGATTGTTTGAATGGTCCCCGATGAAATCTCCCCAGAGTGCTTTAATTGTCATTGATGAAACATCCCCAGATTGCTAGAATTGTCATTATGCAGCATCCCCACCTGTTGTTCCCATCACTGTGTACAGATATCCTTCTGAAATGTGCCTGTTTCAGTGTCAGTGACAGTTCAGCAGATAGCAGTATCTGTACATGCACTCCTTTCACACTCTGTCAGAGAATCAAGGGTGTGTATGTGTCACCTTGGTCATATTAGAGCAATCCATGTTATAGTCCTCATACAGACCATATTAGACCCATCATTCTCTGCAAGTCACGACTGTGTTTCTTTGAATGATGCGAGTAGTTTAGCTTGAGAGAACTTGTGCAGAGACACATTAACAGTATGAGTTTCGGGTGATGTATTTCCAATGCCTTACTATTTACTCCACTATTTACTGCTGTTAGCTATTATGTATTGAACCATCTTAAAGGAGAACGCTGTTGCTAAACAACCACTTTGTTCACTCATCCAGTCTCTGGCACGTTTGATCTCCGCTGCTCCAGTCTGTGTGTAACTGGAGGTGTAGCAGAGCGTAGAAGCCGAGCGCGGATTGAAGAAGTCGACGGTAATGAGGTCTGGAGAGCTTCTCACTCAATACTGCGGCAGTGAGAGTGCTTCCCTGTTAAACCCTTCAGTGGCATTCTCCATGCTGTCGAAAAGCAGCACCTTTCTCTGTGGTTGCTTCTTGTCTAACGGGAAGGCAAGGACGTGCAGGCTGCCATTTTGGTTTTCAGCAGAACACGCAGATCAATGCTGTGTTTGGGCACCGGCCTTTTTAGTGACCAGGAAGTACAAGTGTCGCCACACAGCGCATTCCCACAGAGGAGTGCCTGAAGTGAAACACATTTGGCCATGCCAAGGTGAACGAGGACACTGATGGGGGTGGGGGGGACTTCAGCAGGGTCATTGCGTGCTGCTGTAATCAAGCTTTGGCCAACCCAATTACAGGCTCTTTGATCTTTGACATGGCCTCTGTGGTTGTGGCTGCTGTGTGTGTTTGTGTGAGTGCCTGCTGGTGGTGTAATTGCCCTTTATAGGGGATCAAGGCATTCTACATCTGACCTGCTGACCACAAGCTCGTTAATTAAAGGCTAAGGGGCGAGGGGGGCGAACCACATGCACTTGGAAGACTGAGTTTCACTGCACTGAAGTGCATTTTACCATGTGTGCGTAATGGAGGCATCTGTGCTGATGATCAGTGTGATAAAACCCGTCGTCTTTGTATCGCTGCAGCCTTAGCGATGCTGGGCTAACGCATACGTGTTAAAGGAAAGAAGCCCTTTGTGTCTTTGCATGCAGGGCTACTTAAGCCCGAACTGTGACGTGTTTCTGTAGTGCTGCAACAGCATGAAACCAACCTGCACGTTTTTGGACCAGCTCCCTTACCTGTTATTACCAGCGGCAGAAATGAGCTGAAGACGCGCATGCACACACACACACACACACACACACACACACACACACACACACACACTCTGACATGCGCACACGCCACACATTTTTAAATCAACACATACATAATTGAAGAAGCCCGGAGAGGAGGCATGTTTAAATTATAACCGGGCCGTGTCAGAGAGAGTTGCCTTATGTAATGCAGGGCTAATTGAGTCAGCGCTGGGATAGTCCTGATAGGTGCAGAGGGGACTCCAGCGGGCGACTCCACACTTCTGGACCGATGTTATCTGTGACGTCGTGGAGAGTGAGCTGCTCCTCGCTCCAGACCTGCGCCCACGCACACACTCAGCGTTCAGCAGAGAAACGTCTATGGAGAGGGGCCGGGGTGGGGGGGGGGGTTTACAACTTGGAGATAAATGGCACTCGGTGCGGAATGACTCAGGCGGCACACCGCTAAGTGTGCTGCATTGTCTTGTGTAATTGTGGATTTGGCGGGCTTTGCTTTGCCGTGGCGACGGCACCGCTGCAGAAGCACAGGGCGCGCTCGGCCCTGTCGGACTGGAGTGTGGATCTGAGTGGGAGAGGGAAGAGTGAGGCGCCACTCATCTCCATGAAGGACTTTGGCCCACTTGCGGTCTCCATGATCAGCTCAGGGCCCTCAGCCTGTTTCTGGGGCTGCTATTGCCAGGAAACACAGGGAGCACGAATCTGCTGTGCCTTTCTCTCCTGTCTTATTGCAAAACCATAGGCCTGCCCCATCGGCTCAACTTACTATACTACAACAAGATACAACACAAATTCAAATGGTGCCTTGCAGAACATCAGTGAACTGGGGCAGCAGTGTAGCATAGTGGTAAGGAGCAGGACTCATAACTGAAAGTTTGCTGGTTCGATTCCCCACTGGGGCACTAATTCTGTGCCCTTGAGCAAAGTACTTAACCCAAAATTGCCTCAGTAAATATCCAGCTGTATAAAAGGGTAACATGTAAAGTTGTAACCTATGTAAATCTCTCAGGATGTCTAAATGACAATAAATGACAATAATCTTAAATTCAAATAGTGCAGGGCAGGACATCAGTGAACAAGGCTGCCCCTCTAAAGGCCATGTCCAGAGCACCGTCCACCTCTCAGGCCTGGAGATGAGGCAGAACTGTAGGAGAAACAGGAGTCGGTAATGAAGGGAGAGGCTTCAGCCCGTGTGATTGCCGGTGTGCGTTGACTGACATGTTGCGTAACTGCTTTCAGCCTGCTTTGCCCTCGCGATGTATCACATCGGAGTTTGCAAGGAGCCGTGCAGGGGATGAATGAATGAATGAACGTGGGTGTAGTTTGTGATCTCTCCATATCTCCCCCGCCATACACACACCCCCCACCCTTCCTCCCACGCAGCCCTGAGTCTCCCTCCCCCTCCGGCAGAGACTCCACAAAGAGGCCGGTCCTGCCTGCGGGCTGCTCTCCCCTCACCGACACGCCTCTAAAAAGCAGGAGGCTCCTCCATCGCTCCGCTGTGTTTCCGCGGCCCCGCTTCCGCTAATATTATGAGTGAAAAGGCCAATTAAATATTAATGTTTAATTTTGTTGTGTCTCGGGGGGTAGGTTGGGTTGGAGTTGTTTTTGTTGTTATCAGTGTTGTTTTGAATGAAGGATGCTGAATGCATCAGTTGGAATGAATTGGGGAGGGGGGGAGGAGGGAGTTGTACTCTTCTCCGAGGCCTCCTGCAATACTCTGAACTCCGGAGTTAGCGGCTGGCAGCAGCATCGCGGTTCAGCTTTATCTTTAAGCGGGTAATGGCTCAGATAAATTGTGCTGAAAGAGATTTGTTTCTCTCGATGCGTTGCTTTGACACATTTGTACTGTACATGAGTGAAGAGGGGGAAGTCTGGTACTCCATCTTTATCTTAATGCATTTTCTCCCTGAGACACAGAGTGAGCTTTTAGCACTGTAACACTTTCTTCATTATTTATTTCTGTCACCCTGGTTGCTACATTTTTATTCATTTTTTCTTTAAAAAAAAAAAAAAAAAAAAAAAAACAATGCTAAAATGCATGTCTCTCAGGGTGACTAATGGTGTTAGAAGGACTCCATCTTTCCCAGAAAATTTCTTTCTGCTGTTGACGAATTAGTGCAAACGTGATAATGCTTCTGTTCATGTACTGGAAATTAACCCGTGTGCTTCCATTAAATGGGCTTCCTCCCTCCGTGGTTTGGCCCTCTTGTTTCAGTGAATTGGAACTGGAGCTGTGTGCTTATTCAGATCTTCATGCCACCTCTTTGTTACCAGCTTCCGTCCGTGTGGATATGTGGATATGCTTTAAGTGAGCTGTCTTCGGGAGGGAGGGGGCCGGGGTGTGTTTTTGATGGTGACACCTCAGAGCTCCTGTAGAACAGCAAGGTTCTGTTGTGCCGTCGCCGCGGCGACAGAGGGAGGACGATCCGTGGCTCGCTCCCACTCACTGACCCGATGTGGCGCTCCACTGGCACGGAACGTCTCATCTGATCCCGTCTCTCTCTCTCTTTCTCTCTCTCTCGCTCTCTCCCTCCCTCTCTCCCCCTCCCTCTCCCGGTTTAGCATCCTGCTCGCTCTCCGTCCATCTCCCCCGTTTCCTGTGTGCTAAAGGACACTGTAAATATCACGGTTGACGGGGCCTGCTCACCTGTTGCCCTGGCAACTGGGGGTCCAGCGTGCGGCACATATTCCTGAACAAACACCCTGGATGGAAAGCGAGTTCGCTGGTGTCCAGACTGGCCCGCGCTCTCTGTAAATAAGAGCACCTCCCTGGCCGAACCCTTTCCCCGCCATACATCACAGTGAACGGTCTTTATATCTGGTGGTGGGCTGGTTTGATAGTGAGAATGACTGCTTTGTCTTTGTGAAGGCATTAGCCTGGGTTGTGCGGACTTTTTGGTGCACTTCCTTGGTGCTGATGGTCCTCAACTCCCCTTCCTGGGTCACATGACATTATGACCATGTTTCTGGAGTAGAGGTGGACTCTCACTCACACCAGCTGTTTTCACAGCTCTGCCCATAACTCTGTCTCTCTCCTTTTTTTCCACTGTGCACATCTACAGTAATCCTCTGTATAAAGGAAAGATTCCAGGGATGTTCGATGTGTCTTTGCAAGTTATGCATGGCTTTTTGGATAAAGGACCCTTAAAACAAGCAGACAGCTACTTTGTACAAATGGAAAGTTTTAAAAAACTTCTTTTTTGGACTCTCTTTGTCTACCTTGTTTCATCGTCTGGGCTAAAAATGGGAAACCTACATTTTCTGCGCTAAATATTAAATTGGACTCCCGAACTAAAAGCGAAATCCCTTCTGATTTTTTGGCACAGACCTTGTGTACCTGCAGCTGCACCACTGTCCTTGACATCTTGTTCCAGAAACATTCTTTCATCCAGCGAGTAGGAAGTTAAAGACAAGGAGTATGTTCACTCAGGTTTTAAAGGAGAGGTTGGGGGAGTGGGGTTTGAATACTTCTCTTAACCCCCTCGAAGATTTCGGGAAGACAGTCAGGCCACCTTAATTTGGTGAGTCTTGTTCAGCTACCAGCACCGAAAAAGGCAGTAATCAGTATCCACTGAGTATGTCTTACTGAATCAAATCAAGATGTCTAAATGACATTCCCAAAAAGCCCCGAAATGATCCGGGGAAATGAGTGTGGTGGAGTAAATCATTTAAACACCAGGCCTAAATCTCCCGCACTGAAAAGATGAGCTCTAATAGCGGCAATCGAAAAACAAGTCAGTCTTTCAGTCTTTTTTTTTTTTTTTTTTTTTGAAGTGTTTGACGTCTTCCTGGGCGCGTTTAATGTTTTTTTTTTGACGTCGTCTCGGGAGCCGTTGGGGGGACCTCTGGGTGAGCCGGGTGAATTCACTCTGCGCCTCACACCTCAGTGAGCCTGGGCAGCTCCGGTGGAGATGGAGGCAGAGCTCTGGAACCTGTGCTCAATGCGAGAGTGAGTGAGACCGTCGGCGGCATTAGTCACAGTGTCTGAGCGCAGCTGTGTGCCGTGAGGGGAGAGAACAGGGGACGGTGAAGGGGGGGTAATCTCATCACGCCCCCCCGCCCCACCACAGAGCACGCACTCACAAGCCCCCATGCTCTGTCACCCTGATGCTTCTGGAGGCCAGTGAGTTTCCACTGTCATTTCCTTCCCTTTGCTGCAAATCCCAGTTGGACAGAAAGTGTGTGTGTGTGTGTGTGTGTGTGTGTGTGTGTGTGTGTGTGTGTGTGTGTGTGTGTGTGTGTGTGTGTGTGTGTTAGACTGCTTTTTAACTGTTATCAGAATCTCAGAGCAGACAGCTTCATCCAAATCATCTCTGTTTCCTGGCCAAACAACATGCACTCTCCAACAGAAAACAGTTTTGCCAGGTTACACGTAATGAATTTCAGCAAGCTTGATACTAATTTGCAAAATCAGAGATCTTCTGGAAACACTGTAATGATTTAGCCTGATCTGCTGCAGCACCGCCTCTTTGTACATGGGTGTATACAGCTATCTGAATGCAGCTTCATCCCTCCATGTGTCTGAGAACATAACTGTGTGTATGCTTCTCATGAATGATTGATCACAGTGTGGGACACACAGAATCTGCAAACAGTGTTTCTCTTTTTAGACTAAAAAAGTCAGGGTGGGGGCGGAGAAACATCTCTCCGCATTTGCTTCAGACCAAAGGCTTTTCTTGGCTGCACTCCACCAGGTCAGTCTGCAAAAGCTGAAACACCTGTCCGCCCCCCCATCCCCTCGTCTTATCCTCCTCGGAGCCCGCTCGGGGGACGAGGGAGGGCGGATCTGTCATTGTCGTTTCCGCCAGCTTCTGGTGTTCATAGCTTCCCTCACGTCTGTGTGGGGCTCCTCGGTGCTGACCCGTTCCTGCTCCACCAGTGGGGATGCTGTACAGAAAGCAGTTGGGGAAGGTGTCCGCTCTTTCCCACTGCTTTGCAGGACTTTTACCCTAATCTCCGTTGCTCCCTATCGTGCCCACAAATCATGGGTGTTAGTCCTCTGTGCTCTGCTGTGGAGGTGGTGCGGCTGTGTGACATGAACCTCTCTTCAGAACCTCATTCATCACCCAAGAACCAGGCAGAGCAAATACCAGCAATCCAAACAAAAGGCTTACAGCGCTTCAGACTGGTGGCCAGTTTGTTGAAATAAGAGAAAAGCCTGATGGTGCTGGTGTTGAGGAGGCAGCAGATGTCTCTGCGGGTGCCCCTGGCTCTTTTGGGGGCGGCGTCTCCCAGGGGACTTCAGTAATGTCGGGGTCGGCGGACTTTCCGAAGGGAGCCAGACGACCGCAGCAGAAGCGAGGAGATCACAGAGGCTCCCCCCCACCACCAACCCCCCATCCCATAATATCAGGTTTCCACAGCAGCTGAGCAACCTTTTGAAAAACACTTTTCGACAACATGGCGCTCTGCAGTTCATTTCCGTCTCGTCCTAGATTTGCCACACAGTTCCACTTCACACTTGTTTACAAGCTTGTGTGTGAAGTTGTTGAGCTCACAGTTTCCCCGCCGTGATCTTTGCCCTCTCCCAAGCCTCTGCCCAGCCTAAAACCTCATTAGGCACGGATTCCTCCAGCGTTTCGCACAGATAACACCATTACGCACCTCCCTTTTTCTTTCCTCCTCTTGTTTTATTCCTTATTAAATCTCCATGGATCTGTTCTCCTGGAGCACAGAGCATTGGGGTGATTACCTTCCCAGTGGTCTGCATGTCCATGCGCCCCTCTGTCTTACTGGATAAACATGTTTCACAGACGGGTCGTAAATGTCTGAAGGACTGCATTTGTGTAACACATGCTGCACCTAATGGGTTTGTAATCCATAATTGAGATGTTGGCTGATGCCTCAGAGGACAGATGGGTTTGGACTATATGAGCTTCAAGTACAACTTATGTGTTTTTTTTTTTCATTAAAAAAACTGTAATTTCATTTTCTTGTTATATGGGCACTACAGACTGCTCTGAAGTGATAAAATAAGTTTATATGTGTTCTGTTGCCCACACCACATGTGAGCCTCGATGAGTGAATATGTAAAATGGATTATGTGTATGTTACATTACAACCATCATATTAATTGGCCTGTTTGTTGTGATTTAATAATTGGTTACTAATTAAAATGACCATTGTGGTGTACAGAAATGGCTGATGTACTGGAAAATGAGGACACAATTTCAAATTATATTTATTGATCTGTTTAGGGAAATTGTCAGTCTCGGTGTTTCAGAAGCCCTTCTCGTGGCAGCCGTTCACTGTCTGAGACTTTGTGGCCTCACTTGTAAACTGGCCTCCTGCTGTACCGTATCTCAGGAGCTCTTTTCAGTGCCACAGGGGTAGCCATTGACAGCCCAGAAAGTAATAGGTGTTTACTAATATGCGCTTTTTATTCGGGGATGGGTGCCTCTCGCGTTTTTATCACCGCTCGCGTGGGCTCAGAGCTGTGAATACAGGAGTTAACTTGATAAGCCTCTCAACAGCTTTTGTTGTTGTTTTTTCTATTCGTTGAAACAAGTGGGGGGTTTATATTTGAACTTTAGAACTGGGCCCCCTGGGGTCCTCTGTTATCCCATAGCATGTTACAGACACTGATAATCAGATTAAAAGCGTTTTATCGTGAGAGCTGCAGGATGTGTTCTGTCGGATTTAGCGGAATACAGTAAACGGAGTTTTGTATCGATATTATTGCGTTCTGTTTACATTTTTTAGCCAAACACCATCTGGAGAGCCATGAACTGGGGACCTTACTCTGTTGACCTCGGTATGCAGAAGGTGGACAATAAGGAGAGGCAGACAGAATAGTTAAATATTTGCCGTTATCGGTGGCAGTAGGGTTTCTTTTTTCTACTTTTAGACGTCTTTGATGTGGATGTAAATTGGGGTGAAGGTCACGTTTTAGCTGCCTCTTTGCCGCTGACCCCCTGTTTCGGTTGGTCGCTTCAGAGACTGCGAGCTACCGCGGTTTGACAGGCGGACGCTCCGATTCCCAGAAGCGCGGAAGCAGAGTGCAGTGTTTGCACAGTCTTTTCACTCGGCTCAGACACATAAAGGGGAGTGATTGCGCCTGGCCTTTTCCCCCAGTTGTTATTGTCTCTCTTTTTTATATTCCGTTTTCTCCCTTTTTGTCTCCCGTATTGTTTGAGAGCAGAGAGAATACAGCCCCGGCTCGCTTTATTGGGAGCCGGAGCATGACATCACGCGGGTTTCGGGTTTCAGCTTTTACTACGGACGCACACACACACACACACACACACACACACACACACACACACACATACACGCACACGGGGAGGCTGACAGCTGGGAGAGTATTTCCTCCGGAGCTCGGCTGTCTGAGCGCACTGCGCTGGAAGCTGCTCGCACGGAGCGCGTGTCCATCCCTGAGCTCACGAGCGCGCCGCCTCGGCGATGTTCCGCCGCTGGATAACGGCTTAAATTCCTTTCGCTGATAAATTTCCACATTGCGTTGTATTCCATGTTTTCGTCCGTAATTTTCATGGTAAGTCAACAATTATTACAATATTTTCATTCATTCATGTCTTATTTTGCGGAGGTGGCTACAGCTGTTTAATTATATTCGTGTGTTCTGTTTTCACGTTTAATTCGGGTGAAGTTAGCGAACTACTAAGATTTACCTAACATTCTGTGATGAACGGTGATCGGATAGTCACAGCCTTCGTTTGCTGTTTGAGATATAGACTAATTAATTTTGAAATCCTCTTTTTATATAGCAGGTCCTTATGTTCATGCTTTAATTACATGCTGCTAAAAATCGATGGAGTGTTTGCACTTTTCGTCTCTAGTTGTTTTCTCTCTTCGTCCTGTTAAGTTTTTCATGACATGCTGCAATTATTGCTAATTATATTAAATGTTCACAATGACATCCTTTTGTTGTGTTAGTTGTTTTATTTCAGAGGAATGAGATGTAAATTCCGGTTACTTTGATGTAAAGTCGTATTTCACTTACTGGACCGTTGCACGCCCAGCCGCTCGTTCTGCCCTGGAGCTGTTGTTTTATTACTGCTCGTTAACGTGCGCTGATGGTTCCTCCCGCTCCGTTGTTCAGTTAACCTGTCTTGACCCTCTGGGGATTAAAGAGTAAAACAGCTCATTGTTTTTTTGTGCATCGGAGACCTGTTCGCTATTGTCTGCGCCCTCCTGCTGGGCTACTTTCTTTCTGAGTGTGAAGAGGAAGTCGAGCCGAAGCCCAGTCCTGAATTCAGACGAATTAAAAGTCTATTTTGCGGCTGGAGGTTGTGGGGATGCATGCGGGGCCATTGGGAAGGTGTAGTGGGTGTGTGCTGGAAAAGGACCTCAGCATCACCAGGTCATTTACATACAGTTAGGGAAATACCATTGCCTTCCCAGGTCGTGAACTGTGTGGTAAAAGGTGTTTGCATTCCGCAGGTAAATGTAGGCAAACTATTAAGAACACAGTTTTCTTCAGAATAACATTTTGAATCCTTTTTTTTTTTTTTGGGGGTATGGGGGATGTGAAAAAAACTTTTTATTTAAACCAGTAACAATAGATAGAGGCGTGTTCATTCCAACTACCTAGGAGTTAGGAACAGGGGTTGAGCAATGTTGGGGATGTTGTGCCATAATCCAGAGAAGAACAGCATTGTGACACAATAATTCTTCAGTAAACTCTTCAGTATGCTGTTCCATGTCTTCTGAGCCATCACTTCCTATCATGGATTGCAAAAACATGGTGACTCAGGATGAATGGATTTGATATTTTCAGTGGCCCAAAGATAAGGAGTGCTTCTGTTTACTCTACATGCTGTAAATTGCTTTGTAAGACTTAGTTTAATTAAATTTAGCTGGCTGTGTATGTTTGTTTGGCTTCGGATTTGACATTAAATTCTGGTTAATCTCAATGAAGTCATTTGTTGTACATGTAGATATTTCCATCTGGGCTAGAATTTAATTACTGTGAAAGCTCTCCATACAGAGTCTTCAGTATCTGTGTGCTGTTGAGAAATAGGCAGAGGTTCAGAAGGATTTGTACTTCAGTGATTTGTTTTACAATGAAGCTGATGAGTTCTTTTTTGTTCGTTTTTTATTGTAGTCAGGCATACGTCTGTGGATGACGAGACCTGAGTGCAAATTTGCATATTCTGTGTTAGGGTATTCTTACATATGTGGTAGAGCTGCATAAAACACACCCAGAAAATCATGTCGACATGTGTGCTCTTGTGCGGGTGCGTCACAAAAGCCTTAACTTATTATTTTTTTTTTTGCCTGCTTCATTCCGTTCAGCTAGCCTGAGTGCCAGTGTGCTGCAGTAGCTAAAATGAACCTTCCAGGCCGAAGGTGTTTACAGCCTTCTGTATCAGTACTGTGTATTCGGCTTCCCCTAAATGCACTTTTCATTATTTATTTTCCATATGGCTCCCCTGAATTTGAGTTCTGTATTTAGTATGTGTTTAGCCTGAAAGGGTATTGTTAGCTCACAGGCTTGTACCCAGGCTCCCTTTTAGCCCACAGATTCACTTCTGTGTGGCTACTTTCCCCTATTGCAGTTTGATTTTCTGTTTCTCTCAGCCTCCCAAATCTCTTCCCTGGTTTTAACACAGTAATGTAGAACACCAAAACAGAAACTCATGCAGGCTTTATATTTTATGTGCTTTATTTACAGACCTCCTTATTTATTTACATGACATGTGTAATCAAGATGGGTGGGGAATACATGAGATTTCATAGCCAAAGAAAGTTTTTTAGAGAGGTTGTTTGGGAATTTGACCAGGACAAAGGGGTTGACACTACAGGCTATAAAATGACTACAGCCCTTTAAAATGACCACATAGAGTCATGCCCTCTACAGCAAGTTGGCACCTTCTACAATACAGTGCCCCCATGACTGTATTGGGCCATTGGATTTACTTTGCCCAGAGGGAATACTGCCCTCTACTGGTTCACTAACACCACCTCCAACAGCAAACTCTTCCCCCCGCCCCAGGAACTTTCCTATCCAACTGCCAGCCAAGCCCAGCCTCACGTAGCTGAAGCTGTTTAGGGTGGCAGTGTAGCATAGTGGTTAAGGAGCAGGACTCGTAAGCAACTGCTGTTGTACCCTTGAGAAAGGTGCTTAACCCAGAATTGCCTCAGTAAATATCCAGCTGTATAAATGGATAACATTGCAAAAAAAAAAAAAAAAACTAACCGATGTAAGTCGCTCTGGATAAGAGCATCTGCTAAATGCCAATAATGTAATGTAGTGTTTAGAATACGAAGGATACAGGGCAGTATAGCCACCATTTCTGGGGAGAACACATGGATTGTGTTCATGTGTAATCAACTTAGTGAGACATCAAGGTGCACTGACTTCTGGAGTGCTTCAGAGAGGGACATTAGAGGTAGCAAATTTGGGATGTAGAATTTGGACCCAATGTTCTGATGTCCTGGGTGTCTGAGTTTAACCAAACTACTAACTGGAACCATTCCAAAGCATGAGGCGCTTCTGTTAGCGTAAACGTTGTCTGCTGTTAGTAGTACACGCTGATTGTGTTAATACACCCTTAGTTTCTTTGATTTGATTAGCACGAGCAAACTGTAAATCAGAGCCATCTGGCTCGCTTGTTTACTAGTTGTGGGGTGGTGCTGTACTCTGAGCATAAAGCTCAGTGCAAAATAATTATTGTAAGTAACAGCAGGATGCTGTGTGATATTGCAGTGTACTGTGGCTTTACGCTTGTACTTTTCTGCCTCCATCTTTCTATGTACATTAAATTTAAATGCAAATTTTGTAGTGGGCAGCCATAAGGTAGCATTTGGGTAACCCTATGCTCTACTACACACAGTAATATTTTGCCCACTGCTGCTTATATATGGAAACACACCAGTGCCCCTTCCAAAGAGTAAGCGCCTTGCGAATTTCGCAGCCGTCCCTCCTACTACCCGCTGTCGAGAGATACAAGCTAGTTCTCCGTTTTTAGTTTTGTCTGTTACTCACAGTCCACTTATCCGGAATTGCAGCGGCGCTTGTAAGAAGCTCTCCGTAATTCAGCGCAGTGACCCGGACCAGACTGCGTTTAATGCACAGCGTGTCTCCGGAGGAGGGGCCGGAGCCGTGTTGGGTCACCGGCTTGCCGCGCGCCGGAGGAGCAGCGGAAGATGTCAGGCGTTTCACCTCCTCTCCCCTCTCTCCTCCCTCCCTCCTCCCCCAGTGCCTACACCTCTGCATGCCGGGCCCGGCCGCTTTTCACCCCCGGAGTGTGGAGGTTTTCCTGTTTGAGCACAGGGACTGCTCCCTCTCTCTTTAAAGGGTGTGTGGGTGGTCCGCTTTCATCCAGTTTAGTCATTTTCACAAAGTGCAAGTGCAGGTTATTTTTGCGCTAGCGTCGATGTTTTTTGTCTAAAGAAAGACTGTAGAAGGGTTCAGTTCAGCCCTGTCCAGCTGTTGAGTGCCAAAGCAGAGGCTATTCTAGTTTGTGCGTGATTCACTCATCAAAAGCTATAAATATTCTGTCAGTGAGTGCACAGGAGTTGTGTTCTGGTACAGACAACATGGCTTGCACGGGTGCATTGGTTAAAGCATGCATGCAGGTGCTTGTGTGTGAGTGAGAGAGGGCGCTGACCCCTACTGGTCTTGGTCAGTCTTGTACTGTTGTAGAGCTTTTTTGCTGGAGCCCTGTACTGTTACGACACCCTCATTTGAGTCTGGCAGCAGCTGGTTTGTAAGTGTTTTCCTGTTTTTTTTTTTATTATTTGGTTTGCTCTGCTTGATCCAATAGAAAACAATGAGCAGGCCCTGTCCTGGTCCTCCTCCTGTAAAGACATGCCCGGCACAAAGGTGCAAGAGCGCCCTGCTCACCACTCACAGCTTTGTGATTGGCTGTTAGGAGCAGCTGCCTTACTCCCATTGGCTGGGCACTCAGAGTGGGTTCTGCCGTGTGGAGACTGTGGGCTTGGCAGTGCCTCGCCGCCCCAGAGCTCTGGCACTCCCGCACTGTCCTGGTCTGTATCCACAGCGGCTGAGGGAAACGCTGACCAGAACCCGCTCATTCCTGTGGTACTGAGCAGCTCCGGCAAGTCAGCACTTTCCCGTCTCTCCGCCCGGTCCAGTCCACGGCGTGCCACTGGAGGTTCATGCTAATGCTACAGAGACATGGTTTTAGTGTAGCTGAGCTACAGTATGCATTCGTCCAGAGTGAAAACCAAAACTAGAACCAGAAGAAAATGGGGGGAAAAAATAGCAGGTCTGCGTGGCTTGTTCATTTCAGGAGCTGAAGGCATGAGAAGAGGGAGTGCTTGGAGCTGTTTTAACAGGACCCTTCCCAGAGCCATAGCACAGCATCTTGGGTGGAAACCCCCCCCCAATGCATTAGTATTTATTTCTCTAGCTTAATTAGATTTGAAGAGCAAAGGAAATGTAGCTGCAGTAATTGGATCCTCCCCCAGGGTAGGTGGCTACACCGGTAATTGTCTCGGTTTGGTGGTCTGTACACAGTACAGAGATTGGGGGGCAAGAGGCTGGGGTGGGGGGTTTGAGTGGACTGACTGAATGATGGGGGTGAGTCACTTTAACGTGGGATGGAGATAGAGAGGGATGACATCCTGTTTTCTGAGGCCTCAAGAGCCCTAGCTTGCCCCGCTCGGAGATAACCTCAGCAACCTCAGAGAGCTCACAGGAACAGCAGTGTACTCCTAACTTTGAATAGCAAAAGCTTTGAGTGTCCAGCTACTTTTATTCGTTTTGTTTTTGTTATTTCTTTTAATCTCAGGGCTTTTATGTAGTTTGCTCCACGTGTTGACTGTGCTGTTTAAAGCGGATCGGAGTTCACGGAGTTCAGTGGTAAATTTTGCTGATTTTGCCGACGTCGGCGAGCGGCACCTGTGTCTTCGTGCCGCCAAACTCACCGCCGCATCTTCCCCGTCGCCTCGATCGTTTCAAACAACTGCCGTGATTCATATTTTATTATCCAAGCAGATGGTTCCTTTTCCGCCCGCTCCTAATTGAATGTGAAAGGCAGCCGATTTGTTTTGAGTGACGTTAATGGTGGGCACTGTGGCAGCGTGTGGCAGTGCATTTTTAATGCCTCCAGCGCGCTCGCCCGCGGAGCGGAGCACACGGCATGTGAGCGGGAGGGGCGGACACGTGCGTGCGGGTGTGTGTGTGTGTGTGTGCCGGGCATGGACGGGCGCGCATGTGCGTGGTCCTCGAGCTAAAAGCATGCATGTCGGACGCTTAAGTTTCTCGCTGAAAACGCCGCTCTAATGGCTTTTTAAAAAGAGGTCCCCGTGACATGATGGTTTTTGTCGTCCCTTTGCCGGGCTTTTGTGCCGCCCTAGTGCGGCGCCCCCAAGTGATCCCCGTCCGCTGCCAGCACGACACTTTCACAGGAATGCCTTTTATCTTCCCTTAAGCCCATTAGCGCGCCGAAATAATTGGTCCCCCCCTTTTTTTTTTTTTTCATCCGAGAGGTTGGACAGGCTTTGGCGCGGAGTTATCAGCGGGATGATTCCGGCCAGCAAGCAGCAGGAGGACATCTGGGGCACCAACTCCTCAGGGGAGGAGTTCCACTTCTGTGCCACTTTGCCTGCTCCTGGTTGTGGTTTCAACAAGGAGTGCACATAGAGGAACCTGAACTGATTGTGATTTAGGGGACAGTAAAGTGTGCATGGGGCGGCGGTGCTCACTGTGGAGGGCTGTTGAAGCACAGCCAGAGTGCAGTACGGTGGCCTGCAAGGGTCTTTTATCCAAGAGCACAGAGCATGGGCTCAGCCAGCAGTGCCACATGCCACAGTTCCGTTCGTCTCCATGGAAATTCTGCCAGGGAGAACTTTAGGACAGGACAACCGTTTGTGTGATCTGCCTTGTAAATTAATTTCTTTTTCTCCTCCTCCAGCTCTCTCTTTTCTTTTCAAAGATTTGAGGAAAAAAAAGTCTTTTCTGTAGCATTTATAGCCTGGCAGTAAGTTGTAGAATGCATTGAACCAACCGCTGTTGTACCATCTGCCATTGATGGTTGCCCTTGGAAACACACTTGTATAACCTTCAAAATGCACGGTGACTAAGTTTGATATTTTGTTTGCTTGGCTTCATCTGCTGTTTCGCTTGCATTTGGTTTCACTCTCTTCAGCCTTCTCTTTTTGACTCAGAGTCAAAAGAAGACAAAAAAACACTTCCAAAACAACAAGTTTGACTCAGCTGAATGGATGTCAGAGCAAACAGAGGGGTTATATATTGAAATTGGCATCCCTGCGAAAGCTAGAAAAGGTCAGTGGTTTCCTGCTCTTGAGCGAATCCGGTGTCTGCAACTTTGTTTTATTGAGTTTTGTTCTTTGCATCGGTAGGGAAACCAGAAGCTTTGCCTGTTTTTCTCTGACCATCAACTGCAGCAAGAGGGGGTCGGCAAATTCGTAACGCTAACCGCTGTGACTGTATTCTAAGTGTGAAAAGCACAATGGCTGAAGTTTTTCCACTGAAAAGTTTCTCTGTCTCTGATCACGTCCTGCATTGATGGTTTGCTGTCCTGGTAAGCATCTTGTCAGAGCGGGAGACAGAGAGAGAGACCAGCCTATTGGTCAGTCTTGGAGTTCACAGCTGGAACCCGCTATGCAGCCTGGGTAAACCCAAGACCACAGGGAGCACGGCTCCTGTCCTACACAAGGGGCTGGAATTGCAGACACTTGTCACAGTCCCTGCCATCCGAGAACATTTCCCTTTGTGCTGGCAAGGCGCATGATTGGCCAGTCGATTGTTCGACCGTGTGGACACTGATCAATTCGCCACTTGGCTGTTCTTGCCTTCCAGAGAAAAAAAATTGTCAAAAGTATCCTGCTGATTGGTAGCAGGACTGAATATTGACAGAAAGTGGAATTTGTTGATTTCTTGCTTCTGCTATAGCTTAAACTAGTGGGGGGCCTTGAAAGATAAAGACACAATTCTCACGGAAAACATTTAGTGTGGAAGCACTCGGAAAGAGTCTGTTAAAGGGTGTAAAGTATGTAGTTGATTCATCAATTTTAACACCTTTGGACGGTGTGATTTCCAGGAGAGTCATCCTATGAGATGTGATTATCTGTGGTTCGGGTTCAGGTTCCCAAACCCTGGGAAAAAAAGGACCAGCCTTTTCCAGCATGAAGCCCCTTGTGCTGCCACTCATCCCTGCAAACCTCCCACTGATATTATAGTATAGTATCCTTTGCTTTTTCAGGGTGAGTTACACAGCCTACATCTGTAGATATATTTACTGTAGCCCTTCATATAGTAGTTCTTGTATTGAACCCTGTTCAAGGGCACAGTTCAGCAGCGGTGCTCCGCCAAAGAATCCCACATGCATTTTTCCGCTTATGCATCCAGCTCCTTAACTACCACCCCACTGCTGCTTTCATGGGCCGCTCTTACCCAACCACCCCCTGCCTCGTCACAAACAGCACCCGAGAAACGGACAACCCCCCAATAGCTGCTTTTCTCCCCCACAGATCAGATAGCTCTGAGAGGCATTAGCGGCGGTTGGGTTAGCCTGCGTCAGCAGCAAAGTCCTGCTGAGACCGCACTGAAAGGGCCGAAACGTGGCTGTGGCGGACGGAGCAAGGCTGCCTGTCAGTCGTTGCTCCGGTTTACCCCCGTGCCTTCCCCAAAAGCTGCGCTGAGCTCTGAGCTGCTGTTGTCTTTAATGGTGCCCTGAAATTGGATGGGGAGCCATTAACTACCGGGAAAGTTTAGAGGGATGTAATTGTAGTGCTGGATTGCCAATGGAGATGTGTGGTTAGCTGAATGTTTGGTATGGCTGCATTTTTTATATAATACCAGATGAATCAAAGTGTGGTAGGGAAATGTTATTTTCTCTGGCATTATGGTGTCTTTGCAATTTTGCTCATCTTATGCTGTACTGTATGTACCAGATGCTCTAACTGACACTTTCCCATTCACTTACTGTAACCAGTGGAGTACAACCAGCAACACTTGACATATTTCATAGGTCTCCAGGGCACTTGGCCTGTAAAATATCAATCTCATTGAAGAACGACTCTGAAAATGTGTGAATATAACTGTAAAATGTATGTGTTTTGTGGTGGTAGAGTCATGTCTTTCAGCTACATCTCCTCCTCATTCTCTCTCTTCCACTTGTACCTATATACCCTCCTGCTTCTCTCTCTCTGTCTCTGCATAATTTCTGCAGTCCCTGTGTATATGTGGTATTTTTAGTGTGGGGAGCAATCCCAGCACAGGGGTTGTATTTCCCAGAATCCCTTGTTCTATGTGCTTGAGATAATGCGGTTCTTAGACTTATTCTTCCAGCAGGCTGTCAGTACACCGCTTCAAAGATTCAGGCAGCTGCTGTGTGACCTTCACACAGCGTGCATTGTAACACACACGCACACACACAACTATGCACCACGTACACACACACACACCCACGCATGCAGGTACACACACACACCCACGCATGCAGGTACACACGCACACACACCCACACACCCACCCGCCCACGGACGTCCTCTCTCACACACTCACTCACACTTGCGCGCGTGCACACACACTCTCCCTCACACAGAATACACTGATTGAATTTCCACGGAAACAATCTAATTAGCAGAAGGAATGGATTTGCCTGCGTGTTTTTTCCTCGGCGGATTGAGCTGGACCGGGGTCAGAGCAGTTTTCACTGTGCCTGTGTGACGTGCTGCCGGGTTCCGGTGTGAGACTGGCTAAATGGCTCTCTCTGAGGTGGTCCAGGTGTGTCTCCACAGCTGCGTTTGTAGTGGCTAGCGTGGCAGGGCTGTAATTGTCTCTCCCGCAGGTGTTTGGGCCGGAGGAGCCGAGATTGCCGAGCTGAAAGGACGGGGGGGATTATAGGTTCTCATCTGCGCCTCCCCCGAAAATTCAGTTTCCAGTTTTCCATTTAATTAACTCGCTATTTCTGAGGCTCCATCCTTGCTTTAAACTGCCGTGTGCTTGACCACCTTGTTTCGTTCTGTAGAAATTCCATTTTGGCACTGAAATGGAACGGTCAAGTCAATGTGAACAGATCTTTTATGTTCACTATCCTGCCTACAGCTATTTGCCAGTCCAGAGCATTTGGCTAGATTGCAGACATTTCTTCTTCCAGACAGATGATCATTTTTAAATTTAATTTCTATGATGTAAGTCCCGCTCTGACAGGATGTCAGACTCTTTTGGTGTCTCTGATAATAATCCTGATCATTAATGAATCACTCAATAGTCAGTTGGAGCTCAGCCGTCAAAAGCCAGGATGTGTGCAAACAGTGACAAAGGCAGGGTGGAGCTTTTGTTTCAGTGTTGCATGGGGCCATGGAAGTGCTCTGCCCTCATGCAAAGCTAAAAGAAATGGCGTTAGGGTTCAGTCAGACGAGCTGCCTCAGCATTACCTGTGTCTCCCTGCACTTATGCACATGACACAGACCCACAGGACTCACCTCAGCTAGGCCTGCCCCACCCTACCCCGAAACCTACCTCCCTTTTCACCATAAGCACCTCAGACGCTGTAGATCTTTCAGTTTTATCCATCTGCTGCTCCCCAGACAAGCTCCACGTTCAGCTCTGCACGCCGCCGTTGGACACCCAAGCCTCTTTAGGCTGTCTTGAGGGAGCGTTCGGACGTCAGAGTGATGCAAATTCAGCTTCATAAACACCGCTGAAACGCAGTGCACCTGAATGGTCTTTTAATGACGTTGGCCGTAGGTGATGTTCTCATTGTGCCAAGGTGCCCAGTGCCCGCCCCAGTGCCAGCTGGGAGCCAAGCTTCCCTCTGTAACCCGATTTAGAAACGTGTGCTCAGTGACACAGTGGCTGGCTTTATTTCCCCATGAATGGAATCTTTTTTTTTTGATTGAGCAATGAAGCACAAGAATTATTATTTTTTTAATTCCTTTTTTTTCATGGAAAAGGAGCTTTTTATGTCGGCCAGCGGTGTGCTGTGAGCCGCTTACCGCTTTGTACTGCACTGTACTGATCATAATGTTTTCACATGAGTAAGACTTTTCCGTTCCCCTCTCTCTGTGCACGGGTGTGTGTGTGTGTTTGAGTCATTGGCAGTAGTCTATTTCTCAGCTGTGGATTTGTGTAGCTTTGCATTTCAAACTTAGCATTTGCAAATAAACTGCACTACACTTCTGTGAAGTGGTCTTTCCTGATTTTTATGGAACAGCCGTTAGCCATGTACAAGATGTGCTCTCAGTCATTTTACAGCGTAAATTACACTTTATTTTCCAGCTCCAAAGTTGTCAGCCACCTCGAATTAGAAAACGTTAAGCAATATGGTTGTGTGTGTGGAAATGTACACACCTGAGCTCTGAATCTAGCTGGGCTGCACTGATATGCTTCAGGTGATGTAATTAATTTGGTGGTGTTAATTTATACTGAATCATTCACTGCATTTCTCATGATTTTAAAAAACCAATGAATGCATTGAGAAGTGACAAGAAGACAAAACAAAAACAGCACTTGTTTTGGATGCTCTGAGTTCAGGACAAACCAAAGCCCTTTGCAGTGAGGTTAAGATCCCAGTCTCTGTAATTTCCGTTGTCTCTTTAACTTCAGGATGTTTCTTCACAAAAAAAAAAAAAAAACAAAAATGTAGGGACTTATTTATTCATCAGATAATCTATTTAAAATGGTAGAGCTGAATTCAGTCTCCGTCTGATAATCATCTCTGCCCAGCAGGTTCATTAGAAGTGAAAGCCAACCAAAAGGCGTTAAATTAAAAATAATAAAAATCAATTTGTGCAACGGGGGAGTGGGTTTATTTATAGAAATGCTTAGGGGGATTATAGGGGCTTCTTCCACGCCTGGGCTGGAGTTGGTGGATGGAATTCCAAGGCGAAGGCACTGTTGGGGCCAGCGGAGCCGTGTTCAGATATGGCGGCTGATCCCAGATCAGCAGATGGGGGGCTGCTGTGTACTCGAGGGGAAAGCTGCTCACTCAGTGTGCAGGTAAAGGCTTTCCAGGCACGAGCCGCTAAGCCACATAGCGTTTCAGAGCCTCTGTGTGCGTGTGCACAGCACAGGGTTGGGAACAATGAAGCGCCGTCTCTGTGGAGCAGCGCAGCTCAGTCACACGCTCAGTGCTTTCTCCAGGTGTGAGGCTGCGCTGGCGCGGTTTCGGAAGGAGAGGGGAGGAGGGATGAGGGGCTCGTTTGGCTCAGTTGGATGTTTGGGTCCTGAAGGACTTGGACCTGTTCTTGTTTTCTCGTTCTTGTTTTTGCAAGTTATCCACTGTAACAAACAGAAAAATGTGTAAACAATGAAAAAATAACACTTCGTAACAAAAGCAGATTTACCACGAAGCATTTTGGTGTTTATGGAGTATTTGAGTAATTGAATATCGGTGTGTGTTTGTGCCTGTGTGTGAGTGTGTGCGTGCATGTGTGTGTATAAATGTAAAAGCCTCTGCGTCTTTGAGAAGTTTGTTAAAGGGCACTCGTGAGCCGAAAATGTCACAAGTTGACATGCAGAACGAGCCCGGCCACCAAAGATTTGAAAGTCTGCTGTTTCTTCTCCTTCACCTGCATACATGCATGTCCGCAGCTGCAGGCCCCAGAGCAGGTGTCTGTCTGGCCCTCCCTCCCCCAGGCGGCGGCTCTAACTCTCCCTCTGATCTGCACCCCCCGCGGCCTCGCTTCAGGGCCCCCTCATGCTGGACGCCCTGGGGGCTTCTGGAGATGAAGTGAATTTTAAACCGATGGTGCGGGTCTGCATGTACCGGAGCAGCAGGGGAGTCAGAGATGAGGAGGATCAACTTCGGACAGTTAAATCACGTCTCCAAACCAAAGTCTGCCAGCGATAGTTCGGGTATGAAAACTATAATTGTTGCATTGCGTTCGCACCATAAATCGACTGTGAGGATACGGATGGAGTCCTGATTCTGGGAAGGTAGAAACTGCCAAGCAGCGCGACAGAAGTCAAAACAAGCTCAGCGATGGCATAGAGAAGAAGTGGCATGGAGACGAGAGGAGATGCATTTCCACTGCAGGTTTTAAAATCCACCGAAAATCTCCCATTGCTGTGGAAGGCATATGGAGACAGATCAGCGCGATACAATGTGACTCAGAAGAATAAGTGCATCTCTGTGCCCAGTGAATCATGGTGCTTGGTATTTGGTGATGCCGAATGCAATTCTCTCAGACCTCCCTGCTGTGGAATGCAAACGGCAAATCAGATTACACGACTGTTGTCACACTCATAAGAAAGAAGAAAAAAATGCGTTCTCTGTAATTAAACTGCAATAAACCATCCAGGCTCTGCAATAAGGAACATCATCTTCTCTTATGGAAAGTTTCAAATGATTCTTGTTAGCTTGTTTGTTTTTGTTTTCCCAGGGGCCCACGGGCAATAATTGAAGGTCTCGTCAGCCAGTTATCTGTCAGACGGTTATTATTATTATTGTTATTTAATTGGTTAATGAATTTCTCCCCTGCTACTTTTTAAAAATGGTATTTCCACAGGCCGGGGAGCGGTGTGTGGCGTGGAAAGGCCAGCCGACTCGCTGTCTCGCTGACCGGCCCGCGGACTCGGGTCTGGGGGAGGCGGGGTGGGCGCGGGCAGCGCCCTGGCCTTTCGGAAAAGGTTAGCCTTGATGCTGGGGGGACGGGGCTGAATGGCAGGGTCTCTGCAGGGAGGAGCTGCCCATTGTTGACTCTCCCTGAGTTTTTTTCCCTGTGAAAGGAGGGCCGGCAGCGGAATATGAATTAGCTTATTGTTTCCTGACGCCTTGAAGGACAGGAAGCTGCTCTGCATTTAGCAGCGGGGAAGATCGTATCTGCCCTTGGCCTCATCTTTTAACATTTCCAGCTTAAAAATGTAATGTATCTCAGTATGTGAACCACAAAAATATATATAATGTAAAAATCATTGAGCGATACGTGCCACCATATGGGTGGTTTGGTTGTGTTTCTTGTGCTGCAGCTCACTGTTTAGCCCGTTTGCCAAAAAGAGATCCCGCACCGTTATTAGAGGGAGCTGCAGTCGGAGGGGTTTGATAGCCTATGTTTTCGGGTTACTGTTTGAATGGGAAGGGAGTTTGGATCCCTGCTGTGTGGCAGGAGGGGGCCAGGGGACCAGTTTTACCTCCCACAGTGGCGAGTTATTACCCAGAACCCCCCCCAAGACGCTCGTCACAAAAGCACAGCCTCTCCAGCTCCACATGAGTCTGGGCCTGCCCCCCACACTCCCCTTTTCTGGCTGATAACTGTTCCCCAAACCCCCTACCCCCCATGCCCCGCGGTTACCGCCTGATAAATTGTGTTTACAGCCAATTAGGATGATTTGTAATCTCCTTTTGCTTGCTGTCAGCGTGCATTCACATTAAAGGGGGGAAAATGATTTGTTGGTGCTCCATTTGCTGAGTTTTTCATAAACAAGGTAATGATTTGTCTTCACTCCCCCCATCTTTCCTTTGGTGAAATTTAATGTAATTTTTCTAATGCACCATAGTTATAAACCGCAAACTAGTGCATGGGCAGCTAGAACTGATAGAATCTACAGAAACGGCTGGTAATTCATCATCGTGTATCGTGTGTATGTGTGTGTGTGTGTATGTGTGTGTGTGTGTGTGTGTGTGTGTGTGTGTGTGTGTGTGTGTGTGTGTGTGTGTGCGCGCGCGCACGTGCTACCCAGTCCTTTATGGGATAATAATCTCTCTCTCTGCCTGTACTATATGATGAAAAAATGGGTCTCCCCAGCAATAATCAGGAGTGTACTGATGGCGAAGAAATGGAGCAAATGAAACATTAAGGAAACACTCTTGAGAAATCTCCTCCAAGAAAAACAGCCATTTATTCAGTCTGGCCAACAGTAGTCAGTCTTAGATCTGCTGCACAGCTGTTCAAGGTGATCGTGATTAATTGTGCAGTGTTTTTTCCAGGTTTTTTTTTCTTTTCTTCATTTGTTAGCTTTATTATTACAGCATAGCTAGGTAAGGTCAGTGAAGGAGGAGAACCATCAAGAACACACATTTATGACTCGGTTACTGGTGTGCTGATCATGCATGGGGAAATTCTAATTAGCGCTCATCACGCTAATCACCTCAGACAGAGCTGTGCGTCCATACCTCCTCCTTTGAGCCTGGAAACAACTGCAGGCCTGTTAAAGTGAAACATGACAGGCTGTTGAAATCTGTCAAGGGCTGTATGCTTCGGGTTCCCTACGCAGCAGTGAGGCCATTCACAGTTATTGTGCAGTATGTTTTAAAGAGGTATGTGTTGATATGTTTGTAAACTGTATCATTTTGTCAGTAAATTGTTCAGGCAGGCAGAGTCATCAAACTGAACTGTGTTCTTCCAGGCGCACTGTACTTACTTGATCAGTGTCTGTACTGAGTATCTAAACTTGTCAGAGAATGACTGTTTGAGTGCATTCTATGTTGTCCTACTCTATCAGACACATAAAGTTGTGTAGTGTAGTTACTGTGTTTCTGTATATTACACAAGGTTGCAAAGTATTGTTTAATATGCCATACTATCACAACCGAACAACAAAGCATGCCATTAAAAGTGCTCTCACATGTAGATAGCTTTCCGATAAACCAGTGACCTTTTTGTTGTTAGTAGTATTAGAATCAGCATCATTATTAGTCATCATAACAAAAAATATTTTCAATTCTTTTTCCTCAGCTCCTTTGGAGGCCCAGAGATTTAAGCCTTTTGGAGATTTTCCCCCTTTTTGGTTCAGTAAGAGGAATAAAGGCAGAAAAACAGTGGGCTCTGGCCTGCGCAGAGGGGAAAAGGCTTGCATGCACTCCTCTCTGGTCCCCTCTGCTCCTGTGGCTTTAGCAGGGCAGTCTGGGATTTATAACCACAGACCACATCCTACCAAGCATGCATGGTCATATTTAAGAATTCAACTGAGAAGGCACAGAGGGGAAAAATGCTGTCATCTTTTTCTTTTTTTTCCCCCTTCAGCTTCAGTCCAGCACACTTCTACTCTATTGGTTTGGAGAAAAATATGTGGAAAAGGTGGTGAAGAGAACATAGAAGAGCATGGTCTTTTTGAGTTTCTGTGTCGTGTCCATCCCAGACTGGGAGAATCACGCTGTCTGCCCCACCCTAATCTTAAAAAGGCTTTTTTTTTTGTGTCGGTCACACATGCTTCTAATTTAGGGTGACCACAGCTCCGCTCAGAGCCGCATGGTTTTCCCCCTGTGCAACAAACTGCAGGGATTTATCATGAAGTCGTTTTAGGTGTGACATTAGATTATAGTAATCACGCTTCCTGTGTTTCTGCAGTAGCCCTGAGCTCCAGTGAGCTCACAGTTCACACACTGTATGGAAACTTTCTTTTATGTCTTTATGTACAACAGAGTTGTATGTTTAAGTATTTAAGCAGGTTAAAAGGAGAGATTATTACTGTTACCTTTACTAAAACTGTGATAAAAAAACAACTCTCTTTTGCCCTTGGTATGTGGAGTTGAAGGTGAAGTTTCTGTAGGATCAAGAATGAGTCATCTTTCCAAGTGTAAAATATGGTAGTGTGCAGCACATCTGACCCTTTGGAAAGTGGTGTCTTTTGTATTGATGTGGACGCTTCGTCCAAACGCTGCTGTTTTAGTGCAGTATCCCAGCAGCCCGCAGGCCCTCTCGAGAAGACACACCCCCGTCATGAATAAAATGTTCCCTGTCATGTTTGCCTTTGATTTCCAATGCTTTGTGACAGGCATGGAGAACGGTTAATAATGCAGGATTCCTGTGGCTCGGGCTGGCTGGCAGGACCCATGGATTGGAATTGAAACGTTTCCATTTAGGGCCAGAGCCCCGGTGCCCCTCTCTCTGCCCAAGCAGCAGCACTGCCATGATGGACACAGCAATGAGCAATCTGTGAATGAGGGCACTCCGTTTGACACCTGTGAACTGTCTGCGTTAGGAAGGCAAAAGCATCGCGTGTGTGTGATTGTGAGTGATTGTGCAAGTGATTGTGTGTGTGTGTGTTTGCATGCGTGCGTGTGTGTGGGTGTGTGTGTGTGTGTGCAGACGCCAGTGGGAGCAGCTCACAGGTAGCGGTGAGGGCGCCGTGTGTGTGAGGCTGGCTGATGTATGCGCCTCCGCAGCCGCAGTCGCTCTGAGGAACGGCCGGCATCTCTGACGTCAAGCCCCGATCACGTGGGCGGTGTTAACCGGGCCCTGGGCGTCCGTCCAATCCCGTCCCGAGCTCCAGCGGCCGTCCGTCAGCACATCTGCGCGGAGCGCGCCCCGGGCGGGTTTAAATGCTCATGTGGCATCGCTGGGGGAGGTGAAGAGGACCGTGCAGATCCAGCTGACCGCCAGCTGTCTGTGCTCAGCGCAAAGAATACCAGCCCACTCTAAAAACTGAAACAGCTTTACTGACCAGCCTGGACATCTTACACATGCCATTGTCGCTACAGACATTCCTGAAACGGGTGGGAAGGCAGAGGGCTTTGTGGTGCTTCTCTTACAGTGTAGCTTAGTGCTGGAGAGATCCAGCTAAAGGCCCTTCTGTGCAGGGTCTAGGCTGTTTTGTGTCCATTCCCCACGTCTCTGAAAGAACTCATAGCTCCAGTTTCACCGTGTGCAAAAACCCTTGAATATTTTGTCAGCTGTGTGCGGAAACACATTGATTTTATGCAGTTTGTAGCTCGGTCCAGATGCTATTAACACTCCAGAGAGAAGTGATACATTTTGTATTGATTTATTACAGGGGAAACTCGCGTGCCTGATGGATCAGGGAAGGTCTCAGGCTTAATATAAGCATTACTGGCTGCTTTACAAAGAGGATAATATACTGTTGTTAAAGCAGTGCTCTCCATGTTGCCTTGGCTTACCTCTTTAGTTAGTGCTTCAAATGGCAGGGGGCTGGAACCTCTGACCCCATCGCCACTCTCTGCTTGGAAAGGTGCTAATCTGCACCAAGATCTCTTACTCCGCATGGCCAGCATTCAGGCCCTAGTATCGCTTGTCAGCGTGTGTGTGTCTGTGCATGTGTGCTTGAATGCGTGTGTGTGCGCACGCTCGTGCGTGTGTGTCTGTCTGTGTCTGTCTGTGTGTGTGTGTGTGTGTGTGTCTGTCTGTGTGTGTTTTTGCGTGTGTGTGCGTGTGCGTGTGTGTGTGTGTGTGTGTGTTGTGTGTGTGTGTGTGTGTGTGTGTGCGCGCGTGTGTGTATGTGTATGGTAAGGCTGTGGCGTCTTTAAAGTAGATAGATTGATGACTGCTTTGGGTGTTCCAGCATCAGCAGTGCAAGATTGTTGGTGTTAGGGTTGAGACAGAATATTAAGCAATTCAAATTAAATTTTTTCTCATGCATATTCCTAAGAACCACTCATAATAAAACTGATAATTGATATCACTAATTCTCCTGCATGACTGTGTGAATGAATGCAGATTTCTCTGCTGTGAGTCATTATTTTTGACTGGAGTTTCATACACAGCTTTGGGAAAAAATACGGATTTGAACTGTTGATCTTGGGAGCCACAGAGTACTCAAAAAAATGACTAGAATGGGAATGCACACCCCCTGTTCTGTAACTGATAACAGTGAAACTGCCTCTCAGCTGACCATTTTACCCAATTTGTTAAATGTGGCGATTAGGAGTGCTTCCTCATTAGACCTTTGATTGTTCCTCGTTTACGGGAACCCGTTTCTGCCGAGGGCCCAGCAACCCCCCAAACAGCAGACATCGTTTGCTTGTTAAACCCCGATGCATTGGACATTTTTGCAAATGGGATCATTGTCATTTTGGATTGGACTAGAGGGCAGAAGTGCATATATCTGTGTGTTCTCTGTGATTCTGAGACACTGACTGCTCGGTAAGGAGGTCTTGCACTGTGCTCCAGACGCCGTCTCTGCGCACAGCGGTGTGTGTGCAGGCGTGTGTGTGTGTAGAAGCAGCGGGGAGAAGTGGTGCCGTAAGTCTGCCCAGCGACCACACCACCGCCTCCCTGCCAGTAATGCCTACATAATTACAGCGTGTGTCCGCGTGCTAGGCCTCTCTCCAAACCAGGCTGAAACAGATCCACAACGCACTGCTTCTCTTGGGATGGGGCGAGGCACACCCATTCAGTTCTGTGTGTTAAGGTGATTTAATAGAGAAAGGGGTCCTGGAAAGGCTTCCTGTTTCCCAGTGTCCCCATTGTGACATCAAGGGTCATGTGACCATAATCTAGAGTTTGGATTCCATTCCAGACCAGACCAGCAGGAGACAGAGCTTGACAAGGCCATTTTCCACAGTATTCATAGGATTATATGTCTTTTCACCAACAAAATGTTAATGTTCCAGAAACTCAGCTCTGTGTGGGTCATTTGAGTTTTTTCCTAGAGCATCCCTCAATAATGAATTGTATCGCCTAGTAAAGTGCTGAAATTCATATGCCGCCTTGGGCAGACTTCCAGACCAGCTCTCCCTCAACTGGAGTCGGCCTGGAGGTTTCATATCCCAGTGATGAAACGTGCTTTTCTGTATATAAATAAGCATCCCCACCGCACACACACAAAGTGTTGAGTCAGGCCACGTGCCGGCTTCATTACTCCAGAGCCACCACGCTTACGAACCCAGAGAATGGGCCGTTTCCTCTGTAATGGCCGTTAATAGCTCTCCTCTCACATCCTACTTCCTGGGTCCCTGCAAAGAGCCGCTCACAGCCCCTTACAGTGTGTTGTCTGTTGCTGGAACAGAGATTGTATTTATAGATAAATTGCTCCCATGAAAGGGGCCTTAATTTGGCTGGAGAGCGAGGAGGAGGAGGGGGGGCAGAGCTGGGCAGCACAGCGCTCTTGTGATCAGAGCATGACTGGTAGCAGCAGCCAGCCTGCAGCTCCAGGGCCGGCTCAGATCGCTCCTGCTGCAGCAGCAGGGAGACGGGGAGCAACGAAGCAGGGACAGAGCAGCGCCGTGTGGGTCTCGCCTGGACAGGGGGCAGGGTCGCCATGCTGAAGTTCGCCACCACCCACTGCTCAAGGTGTGTAAATGTAGTCCCTTATCTGGGGAAACGTTTTAAGGGGTGGAGAAGGATGGTCAAGGTAAAAGTGAGGTGCTGCCTCTGTGACTGTCTATAGCATCATGCTCAGGTGCAGGAGTCTTCGACAGCCTCCTGTTGCTCTGTTACTCGCACACAAAGTCTGCAGAGCGGTAAACACAAGGAGGGAGTTACAGGGGGAAGAGACTCAACTTGTCTGATGTTTGAGGCTCTTTGCATTTCATACTTATTCATGTGTCTTCAGCAGACTTTAGTGTTTTCATGAATACTGCAATAAGCCATCTACCAGAATCTGAAATCATTTTCTATTAGAAAGTGGATTTTTTTTCTTCTGTATTTCATTAGACATGACTTTGTACCAGGTGATTTGCAGTTTAATAAGAAACAGTGGTGGTGCTTGTTTGTTCCCATCTGTATTTAAATGGATGGCTCTGCTGGTGTTTTCATCTGTTGGGAATGAAATCGGAGGCTCTGCTGGTGTTTTGTCTCTGTTGGCATTTCAGTGGGAGGCAGTGTGGATTTTGCAAGGCTGAAGAGCAGCACAATGTGTGAGGAGTTGCTGCTCTTTTGTTGTACTGAAATGTCGCCTCTGTGTCTGCCTAAGATGCAGAAAGATGAGGTCCTGCCCGTGGGGTTATGGCGACACTGCCTCCATTCCCAGTTCTGCCATAATCTCCCTGCTCTATTGCCGTTTTCCTCCCCTGTCTTCCACCCGGCTGTCACATCTGTGGTTGGAAAAGTTATTTCTGGGGATTAAATGAAGGCCGAGGTTCTTGTGTAGTTTGACAGTCGCTTGTGTGATTTTCGTTGGCTCCTGAACGAACTGTGGAGGAGAGGTGCTATAAAGACCGCAAACAGTATAGGATTTACTGGCGCTGGATGACAGTGGTTTATGATCTGTCTCCCTCTCTCTCTCTTTCTCCAGTCACAATGAACGGAAGGTGACCTGTAAACACCCCGTCTCTGGCTTACCCTCGCAAGACAACTGCATCTTTGTCGTCAACGAACAGTAAGTCGCCTCATGTTTTGTTTTTGTGTGTGCGCGCGTGTGCGTGGGTGATTGAATCAGCTGTGCTCCACCTGTAGTTAAAGAAAGATGAACTCTATCCCTTCACAGTATGTGTTGCAGTCCCCGTTATAATCAGTATTAATTTGCAGGACTGGGGTATGGTAAACATTGGAAATGGGGTTACAATGAGCCCCCTTGCCTGCTGCTATGTGGCCCTCTCCTTATGCTGAACCCTGCGCCGGCCACCTTTTCCTCAGAGTGCAGAGAGCACTGTTTGTGTGCTGCAGCCACATGTTGTGTGCGAGCAGCAGCAGGGTGAACAGCTGAGGAGGAGCTCTGAGAAGCGCTGTAATGGAATAAAAAGACTCTGTGCCCCGCAGGCATCCGAGCGTCTGCTGATGTGACTCCCTGTCACACCTAATCACAGCTTTGCCGGACAGAGGTGCTGGCGTGGCCCCCAAGTCTGCCCCCGAACCCCCCTCATGTCCGCACCTGACTGTGGCTGTCTGAGAGCCTGGTCCCCAGTGATTCAGCCACCTTCGTTCTCCATTGGGGTGAGGGAATCATCCCCCCAATAACCTCCCCCTCCACCTACCCAAGGGAATCAGCAGCTGGCCAGCTCACTGCCCCTCCAGCCACTCCTGTATTGGCAGACCCCCCCAACCCCCCATCTGGCCGGGAGCGCTCAATGCCAGTGCATCTGTGATGTGCATGAGCGATCCGCCACTTAAGAGCGAATGAGCAATTCACATTTAGAAAATGGAAGAGCACAGGGGGGAAAAAAAAATTTCATCAGCACATGTGGAAATGAGATTTTTTGATTGGCTGAGATTTTCCTTGTGCGCAAGATATGGTGGGGAAAAGGAAAAAAAACACTTTCGTCAGGACAGAAAGAGACTGCCTGACACGAAGACCGAAGACATCTGAGGAGAAACTCCAAGCCAGTGCACGCGTGTGTTTGAGCACACGTGTGTGTGACTTCTCTCCTGATGGCAGTCGGATGGGACTCTCTGATGAGTAAAGGACAGAAGCTGCATCTGAGGCAGGAAGGCAGAGCAGCTCTGGCCTCCATAACGTGCCAGGCTGGGCTCGGCCCCCTGAAGAACACCCCTCCCAAGCGCATCCCCAAACTGGGAGGATGCAGTCCCCAAAGAGGGAGCATCCCGGAGCGAGGGCCTGTCAGAAGTGCCCCGGCCGCGCCAGCCTGAACCGCCAGCGTGCCGTAATGAGCCCCCCCCCCGGTCCTCCGGCACAGCTCTGTCCGCTCAGACACGCTCTGCGGCCTGCTTCCTGCAGCCCCTCCCCGCCTGGCTCCGCACCAACAGCTGTTTAGCAAGTACAGCACTATCGTTAAAACCCTTAAGTCTGCTCAGAGAGCCGTGAGAATTAGAATGGGGAGGGGGAAAAAAGTACACAGGAGCTTAGTAAACACAGACCTACAGTATTGCTGAAACCTCTTAAGCACTCCCCATCAATCTCATGGAAGAAAATAACAAGTGGCCTTTCTGTTGTTGTCCATCATGAATAAGACCTTTGCTTTGTTTTTTTTTTTCTTCAGTGCATCCATTGTACAATTAAGGTCTGAGCTTTGTTTTTTCCAGTGCTCTTATTGTTCAACCATGAAGTCTGAGCTCAGTGTTCACTCCTGCAGCAGAAGATGCACTGAACCTTTGTGTAAATAGGAGATGGACCACACCACCAGATTTGATAGTAGCAAAGCCCTGCACTGAAGGAAGGGGGTTCAAGCCACGCTCTGAAGGCCCCCCAAAACCATCACACTCTTATCTCTCAATTGGTGCATTATACTGGAATGGTACATGTGCGTGCGCTCACAGACACACACACCCACGACTCATCGGTGCTTTTGGGGCCTTGTTCGCTGCAGCTCAACACCAAGCTTATGAGCGGCTGTGGGTCAGTATCTGAATGTGAGGAATACAGCGTGCGATTCTCGAAAAGCTGTCTCAGTGGCCCTTCACCCACCTGTGGCTGGCCCTGTTCATTTAGCAGGGAGATGAAGGTGGCAGGCTTTCATTAGTAATGCCCTATGGGCAGAAACCGCAGGTAGAAAGGCAATGCCATAGATAAAAATCGTAGAAAAACAAAATGTGAAATTGGCATTTCCTGTTAATTCATTCTAAGTGTATTTCTATCCCCTTCCATTAAAAATATTTGTTCATTTTCTGCTATTTTCGCCAGATAGCAGTAGTACCTCATAGTTTTGTAAGTACACAGTTTGAAAGCTCTCCTTCAGCATAAATCTATTTAACAAGCACAAGTAGGAATTGCATCTCAAAGGCTGGCCCATTCAGTTCACTGTAAAGCTATTCTGCATGGCTTCAGTTCAAAAAGTTCTGCCCAGAGATAATTTTTTTTAAGTGCTAGCCTTCGATAAAGTGTATTCAAATGGAGTGCAAGCATTTGAGTGAGGCATTCCCGAGTGTTGCTTTGAGAACAGAAGCAATTTCACGTCCTGTATCTCCCGCATCGTTGGCTCTCCAGCTTAGCCGCTCATCAAGAGGAAAGCTAAAAACATGTTTTGTTGATTGTCACTATGTTCACTGCCAAATAATTAAGGCATAACCGTCAACTACCAACTTCAAATGCAGGAAGAAACATAAATAAATAAATAATTCAGAGGAGGAAATTTGTCAGGGAGGGAAAATTAAGAAATGAAACAGGAGTCAGTTTCCCTCTGATCTGAGATCAGTGGAGAGGCTAATGGCGGAAATGGCGGGTGTGCGGTCTGCGAGGCCGAGGTGACCCCCCTCACTTGATAACGAGGTCACCGTGCCCAAACTCCAGGCTCATTTCCTCCCGGTCGCAATGGGACCCGTGTGGCCCTCCTGTCCCCGCACACTCTCTACTTCTGCGCTCCTTGTGAGAATTACACTCTAAAAGCCTCCTTTAATCTTCTCAGCTCTCAACCAAAGGATTACAGGGCTTTATTTTGGATCCAAGAAATGAAAGAAAGCTGCAAAACCCTCGTAAAGATGTGTCTGGGACATCAAGACAAAAAAAAAAAAAAAAGTTGCATAAAAATGTCTTTTCTCTACTTTCGCAGTTTTTTTTCCTCTTCCTCTCCAAAAAGGGTTTTTCATTGTATGAGGTTTATGTCCTCAAGCAGCTGAGAAGTCATGCGTGTCACGCATTTCAGTCATTTATCATTTTAGTCCGTTATTATTATTCATTGAAACGTGTTGCGTCCCAAGGCCCCGCTGTGAGTGTCCTCCAGAGGTTGAGGCGGCCGTTGGCTGGGATAGATTCCTGCTCCTGTTAGCTCCACACACCCCAGCAAACGGCATTCTCCACACACCCCAGCAAACGGCATTCTCCACACACCCCAGCGGCACAGATCTGAATGGAGATGGAGCTTTACTCACCTGACAAGGTCAACCCTGCGCTGCTCGCCGAAGCTCGTCCAACCAGGTGGAACCGTGCTGGGGCTGTAAGAAAAAGACGTGAATTAAATGACAGGGGAAGAGGAAAGCCTCTGTCTCTGAACACAAGGCACATGGACAGACATTCTGTGCTTCTCTCTCAAGGCCCTTCACATCAGCCCTGAGCCATTTTAAATGCCACAAAACAAGGAGTCTTTATGTCTTATACAGGGAAGCGTCTCTGCCAGCAATGCTTGCCTTTTTCACATGTGTGCACAAAAATGCACTGAGTCTTTATCTCCATTCCTCCCCCCTGCCCAACACACACACGCACACACACACACACACACACACACACACACACACACACACACACCCCGCCCAGGGCAGCCATCTCCATGTGTCTCAAGAAGGAAAACTGGCCAGAATGTGGTCTGATCGCAGCCCCCACGCCCACCCCCACCCATTCCAATCAAGAGCACAGACGCTGCATGTAAGATTGATGCCGTGGGTTTGTTTGGAACAGATTGTCTCGCCACCAGCGCTCCCGAATTCTGTCTCCCGTCCAGCTGAGATCACGCCGGTCCTCAGCTAGCGGGGTGCTGTGTGGGACGGGAGGGGGTGGCGGGGCCTCCCGCCGAACTCTCCGCCTGCACTGCAGAGACACCCCCCACACCCCCCAGCAAACATTTGATTTTGGCCATTACCGATGCTGAAAAGCTGGTGCAGCAGCAGGCTGGTGGCATATTACCACTGAGTACAAGCACTGCTGAGCCCTGCATGCCACCCAGAGCAGAGTAAGGCTCCATAACTCATTCCATACACGGGTGTTAAGGTTTCCACCCAAACACACTTAACACTGTATTTACACAGCATTTTTTACTGAACGTGTTTTACTGTGATTCTTTTTCTTATTCTTATCAACATTATTTTCTTTTAAATTTATCATTTTTGAATAATTTTCCAGCAGGCTTTATTTGAATGCATAGCAGTTCATGTTTGTTTTCCCCTTCTGTTTTTAGCTTGAATTGTGGGAAACTGGTTCACCCTGTATTAAACAGGTAATGCATTGCTAGGTTAGAATGACTGCTTTGTCATGCCTCTTACTAAGCTCCATTTGTTTTGGTGAAAGAATAGCGTGCATTCATCTTTCTGGTTGTTTTGCTGTTTTCGTCTCATTTACTCGGCACTAACACTAACACAGGGCAGCGGGTGTTTCTCAATCACCTGATGTCCTGCTTATTCATTGGCAGTGAAAGTTATGCGATTCTCATGTGTGCCACATATTTGTCTTAACCACATTGTTAAATCAAATGATGAGCTCCTATCAATTAACAGTCATGTGTGAGAAGTTAGATGAATACTATTTTAAAAACTTGCATGGTGGTCTTACCCAAAGGGGTTGATTGTATCTCTGGAACCTAAGTGTATAGTCATGTAAAGATACAGACAGAAGTACTGTAGGAGAGACAGTGCAGTGTTACACACTTTTGTATGAAAGGGAGACAGTACAGCACCATTGCACTGTACCCAGAAAGCATCACCTTGTTGCTGTCTAGCTCAGTGATTGGCCTGTGTGCTGTCGCTGAAGGCCGAGCTATGTGCACTGGGCCTACTGTAGCACTGGCTTTGATCATTAGCTTGAATGACTTTGAATGCTCTTGGTAGGAGTTTTGAAAACACAGTTTTGGGTGGGACTGCTTCAGACTTGAATCCAGATTCAGGGAATGAGCTTTTCCACACAGGGTATGACTTCACAGTCGGTTGAGGAAAACTGATCCTCTTTGCAGTCTCTTCTGACTTAGTAGTTAGCCACTGTTCCCTGAAAGGTGATGAGTGCGGCACATTTAGCAGTCTGATGTGGAACACTTAACACAACACGAGCATTTGTCATGAAGTTGTGCTGACTTTGTCTTAAAGCATGGATATGTGAACAGTGCCGGAATGTTTCTGCTGCTGTGTACTTAGATTGCGTTTCTTTTTGTAATAATCACAGACAGTACAGGTAAGAGTCTTAACTTCTATTCTTGCAATACAAGAAGTGTTTGCGCTGTACAGAGTCTGAAAGTATTGTAAATAGTCTGTGTGTGTGTCTGTGTGTATGGTAACGTCTGTACCTTTTGTCCCCGGATTGCCTGCTTGCCTCATCTGTGTATTTGTTTTGTATGAGATGGGCTCTGAGTACTAACAAGGTTTACTTTTCAGGACTAATACACACAGACCTCATCAGGTACATGAGCTGTTTACTTCAGACCATGTCCTCCAAGCTTTGGCCTCGTACTGCATGCGTGCGCACACAAATACACACACACACACACACACACACACACACACACACACACACACACACACACACACACACACAGGGCACTGCCCTCCTCCCCTCAGTCACAGTCAGATAGAGAGCGCGCACACATACGCTCCCTAACACACACTCACTAACACACACACACACACACACACATACACACACACGTACACACATACACACAGGGCACTGCCCACCCCGGATAGGGAGCACACCCCCCATCTCAGTGGAGCGGGCCCATTAGAGTGCAGCATCTCTCCGGGAGTAATCCGTGTCCCTGCCCGCAGTAATCCGCCCCTCGGAGCTCGCCTCCATTCTGTGGCTGCGGGGCTCTCCGCTCCTCTGTGGCCAAGCCGCCTGCCTTTTTGTGAGCCGAGTAAACACACAGGATTTGCAGACTCTCACACAATACCACGCCCTCAAATAGGGGGCCCAGGCAATAGGAGCCCCGAGGTGTGCCGGCTAACACAGGACTCAAAACTACCCGCCCCCCCTCACTCGAGGCACAGTGTCCCTGTAGCAGTGACCAGAACATGACCGACAATGAGATAAATGGCATGTCAAGTGCCACCAAAATCAGCTACGCCCGTGTCAGTGGAGGGGACAGCAGTGTGGCGCAGGAGGGGGCATATCATTGGCACTTTGGGAGGAGAACAGCACAGGGGGTGTGTGGGAGAGGGGGCCAAATGCACAGGCAGCAAGCACCCAGGTGTCAAGGCAGAAGCCAGCAAAGGTTACATTTAAGACTGAATCACTAACACAGTGTGTGGAACTGAAAATGACTCCCTCATACAGGTTTTTTTTTTTTTTTTTTTTACCCATGCTTCCTGTGGGTCCAGTTCGCCATTCACCGCGTTCTGAAGGGACAAAGGGAGGAATACAGATGGGGGAAAACACTGAGTGGGGAAATACAAAACAAAAAAGAAAATCTAATTTCAGCAGGAGAAAAGACTTTGAGGCAGATCTGTGAAATGGCTAAGCTGACCACAGGGGGTTTTCTGCATCGCCACAGCGAGCCAATGGCAGCGCAGCTTCGTGACAGAAAAGAAATGGAAGGAATTAGTGGTCTCAGAGGCTTGCAGCGCTGGAAAAAACGCTGGGCCCCAAGGCGACACAGAGAACCAGCAGGCATGGGGGAAAGGGGGAGCAACCGCACAGAACCCCCTATCCTGACTCACTAACCACCTCATAGAAACCCCTGCTCCCCTCACAGGACACCCTATCCCCCTCACCCACAACCTCACAGAACCGCCTATCTCCCTCATCCACAACCTCACACAACCCTCTATCCCTCTCACCCACAACCTCACAGAAACCCCTGTTCCACTCACAGAACCCCCTATCCCCCTAACCCATAACCTCACAGAACCCCTCAGTATCCTGCTCTTTCAATTCACCTGTCAGATACCAGGGTAGCCCTGAATGACATCGAAACACAACGTTTGATAAAAGGGAGAAATTAATGCCATCCTTTAATTGTTAATAAAGTTCCGTTCACTCTCAGTGACTCACTATTTAAGATGTAGGCGGCCTCCTTTTGTTTTCTGTTTGTAACAGCAAGAGCAGAGCAAACGGCTGTATATCCACGCATAGTGGCTTTGTCTCATTGAAGACTTAGCTGTGTTTACGTGTTCACAGCTTCTCCTTCCACGAGAGCAGCCATGCCTACACACTGCAAAGAGGGGTGGGCACCCAACCATGCCTACACACTGCCAGTAGGGTTAGGCCCGTGAACAGCCCGTTGGCTAGACACACCATCAAATACACAGTGCATTCAAGATGAATGTCACAGTTTCTCTCTACCAGTATGCAAACACTGTGTTGATTACACTTGACTGCATTTCACGTGACTAGCTATGTGGATGTGAAAAACCACAGTGGAACAAGGGCAGATCTGACTTTTTTAACACTTTCCAGAGGCTGTCATTTTCACTTCGTAGAATGCGTTAATTGTATAATGAGGAAGTCATTCAACCAAAGCAGCTGTGAATCGCAGTCTTCTTCCCCATTAATTTATTTACAGTATGCAACCACCACGCTCGCTGACCTTTGACAAAAGATTGTTCAGTTACCCTGCTGTTTAAAAATCTTTAACAACAGAGTGTAAATTATGCCAAATTCATGGCTGTATCTTAGCGGGTGATAATCTCCAAAATGAACCGTGGTGGAGTGGGGTTTTGCGCAATAGTCTGTGCTAAAGAGCAGCTGCCTGCCATATTTCATTGACAGTTTGCAGATCAACCCAACCACAGAAACATTTCATACAAGCATGTAAAACATAAGTTGATGAAATCTTACTCCTATCAGAGAAGTCTTTGTTATAACTATCAGAACAATTACAAAAGTACCAAGTCTGCCATTTTGTATGTTTTCATCAGTTTATTTGTTTTCATACAACATGGCAGACTTGTAGGGCGTTTATTGATATGGAGTGTCCCTATTGTGATGGTGGTAAACCTGCAAAAACTCAACATATAATAGGGCTCCTTCTACTATCACACTGGAGAAACATTGTGTGTTACTAATATGTCCGAAGCTCCATAACATATGCTGGCATGAGGGAGACCAGTGCTGGATTGTGCTAAACCCATCTGAAATCTGCTATTTGATATCCTCAGGAAGGCTGAATTTCTGTTTATTGTGTATGCTGGAAAGTCATCTACAGCTCACCAATTTGCAGACAGCACGGCACACCAGACATGTTTTTCACAGGCTTTGAGGAAGCTGCACTGTATGCTTAATCACATGGATGTGATTATGTAACGCGTCTGGTCTTCGTTCTCTCAGTATGACGGTTGAGTTGGTATGCTGCACAGACCTTGTTTTCCGTGTGTTGACTGTGTTGCACGTGAATGACAGACTCTGTTAACCGTTGCTCGGCCTGGTTGGTTGCTGATGCGAATCCGACCCCTTGTGACTGTGTCTCCCCCCAGGAAGCACCTCTGTGTTCAGTGACTAACACTCTCACCCTCGCCTGTGTCTTGCACGCGTGTCGTGCTGTATGAACCACCCCTCACCCCCCGTGGAAACAGTCCTTTGACATGTGTAAAGCATGCCCTTGTTATCAGTCGTGGAGGCCGAGTGAGGTGTGTGTCTGGGCGGGCCTAAGCTCACTTCCCCCCCCCAGAAGCAGTGAAGGTCCGCTCATGAGGCTGAGGGAGGACAAAGGTTAGCTGCTCCTGTGATGTGACCTCAAACCCAGTATATCTCCAGACCGCATGAGGATTTTTAATGTATTATTTATTTATTTATTTCCCCCAAAAAAAAAAAAAATCCGGTATTCTCGGCCTGTGTGCTCCAGATACCGGCGCTCCCCTCAGACCTCAGCATTGTTCCGTAACTTAAGAATGTAGGACAGCGCTGGGGGAGGAAGAGTTTGGGATTATGTTCTAGGTGTGTCATCATCAGGACATTAAAAAAAAAGAAGATAATTTAAATATCTTCCAAAATATTTCTTTAATTTGCCATCCTTGTTAAAAGAATACTGCTCACTTCAAGCAGTTTCAGCTGAAGTTTCTGTTTAGAACTTTCAGTTGTTTCCCTCCCCCCTTCTCTCTCTTCTCTCTCTCTCTCTCTCTCTCTCTCTCTCTCTCTCTCTCTCTCTCTCTCTCTCTCTCTCTATCTCTCTCTCTCTTTTTTAACCTTCCACTTGAGGAGGACATAAACTTTAATGCAGTTCAATTTGTCAGCCAAACTTGGTGGACGGTTTAAAGTGGTTAGACGTAGAGGAATATATCAGCGGTGGCACGGAGTGAGTGATTGCTCTGATTCATAGGCTTTTTTTTTTCCCTCCCCTTTCTATACGGGGTAATGTACGATGCAGAGATGCGGTCTTATTAAGACTGAAGTCTGAACTCGAGCAGACTGGCCAGAGAGGTTAGCGTCTCCCTACTGCCTCACAAAGCAATCAGTCAGCAGACACGCATGCCTCTAACCGGCCCATTGATTTCGCTTAATTGAAGCGAGTCCTATATTCATTTGCGTTTCAAGGGGTTTGTCTTTTCTTTTTTGTTTTAAAACTAATTTGTCTTCTGTCTTTCTCTCTCTCCCCCGTCCAGACCCGTTCCTAAAGCGCCAGCCAATGAGAAGAAGGAACGACCTGTGAGCACCATGAGCGAAGCTTCCAACTACACCGGCGGCTCTGACTACGCCACTCACCCGGGCAGTCCGGCGGGCAGAGTGAGTGCTCCCCCTTCACCCACCGGCGGTCCCTCACACGGGGCCAAACCAGAAGACCTTAGCCAAGCCCCTCTTATACGCCTTTTTGTGTCTGCTGGCTTTGAACTGAGTTATTTGCGATGCGGCTCAGTTTGGGGTCAAGGGCGGCGGTTGCTATCTGTGTTAGCCTTTGTCACATTGTCCAGTCGGAAGAGTGCAGTTGAAATCCACAGAGACTCGCAGTGGTGGAAAGTGAGCTGCAGAGGAGCTGATGAGTAAGGCAGAGGGAGGGGGGGTGTGGTGGGCGGGGGGTTAGAGGTGGGATGGATGTCTGAGTGTTCAGACAAAGGACAGGTGGGTCACCTGGCTGCCTGAACCCTGTTTGTCCCCTCTGTCTCTGAGCAATGAAGTGGAAATCCCATTTCTTCCAGAAGGTTCCGTCCTCTGTGTCTGTCCTCCATTTCTGAAAGTGAGTCCGACTCTCATTCCCAAACTGTGTAAGCAAAAAGTGAGAGGCAGCACATGGCTTAGAGGCAAAAGGCTTTGGTACCTGCTGTATCGGGACTGGAGCTCACTGTCCCTTCGTGGCATGTGATGCTCATTTCAGTTACATGCAGCATGCTTTATAGAATCATGCAGAATTTGAATGCAATTCATTTTATCCTTTCAGCCCTCAAGATCCTCGAAAAAAGTTCACAATTTTGGGAAGAGGTCCAACTCAATAAAGCGGAACCCCAATGCACCAGTGGTCAAGAGCAGCTGGCTGTACAAACAGGTATATATATTGGACTCTTGAAGTATTTTTGACCAAATTTTTGCCTGACTTCTATGACAAAATGTCAGTTATACAGAAACAGGTCTGCTTTTAATATGTAAAAAAAAATGTAAATCTATACATGCGTCATATGAATAATACAGAGAATGTGTGAAGAGGAAGAAATAACCAAAAAAAAAGTCCTTGCTCAACGTCTCTGTTGAACTCATAGTTCTGAAACCCAGCAAAACAAATGCAAATGTGAGCCGTGCTTTTCTTCCTGCTCTGCTGTGCGTTGCCGTTGCCTTTGCACTGCACACAAAGCAGAGCACCAAACCCTCACGCCCCTCTCTGAGCTGCTGTCTGACAAAGACCCGAACAAAGGAAGCAGAGCTCCGCCTGAATGGGCCCCTCTCCCCCAGGGTCCGGGTCGATGGCCTCTGCTCTGTAAGTCAAACGGGCCCTGCGGAGGGCCGGCCTTTCACCGCCGCCCCTCCGCTGCCCCCGACGGGCGCTCGGAGGTCGACCCACGGCGGAGCTCTCGCCCCGGGGCGGCGGCCTCTGTTTGTTTGCGCGCACCGAGGGCCCCCTTAATTTCGTTTTAATTACGGCTGCCATAATGGACACACGGGGATCTATTCTGCTGCAGCTGACAACTCGGCTATTTGGTGACTAATGCGGTGTGGTATTATTCGAGGGGAGGAATTACTCTTGAGGGGAGGAAGAGATGTGAGGATCTCGCTTAACGAGGCGGCACTGGTAATGAGCCTCATTCCTAAAAAAAAAAAAAAAAAAAAAAAAGGAAAATACGAAAAGAACAAAAAGCAGCGATTTTTATTCATATTACCTAAGGAGATCCTGCACACCTGTGTGGGTGATTCATCTTCCAGTCAGGTACTTTGGCTTTTTAATCCATCTGCTTAAATACATGCCGAGGGTGCAAACCCATTGAAAGTTTGGGCAGCGATGTGTCATGCCTTTTGTCGGTACTCGATGCTTAACGGTACATAAATAGTCAGCCACGCATTCCGCCACACGCTCATAACTAAATGCCGGGAGATGGTGAGGGGTGTCCAGCTGGTGAGTGCTTCCTAGAGATAGGCCCTTTTAAAGGGTGCAGTGGGAGGGGCTAGCACAGTCAGTCAGCAGGGTCAGTTATAGCACATTGTGTACATATAGGAAAGGTCATGCCTGTGTGTTGGCGTGAGGGCCGCTCAGGGAAGCCGCCAGGCACAACAGGAAGTGTTGAAGGGAGACGTCCCCCGCTTGACGGCCGCACACAGCCCCGAGGAGCCTGCCGTGCAGAGCCATGTGTGGCTTCGTCCTTGATCACGGCGTAATCTGTCCTCAAACACCGCTCCCGGTCCATCCTTCCCCCCAGAACAGGCTCTCTCTAACACCGAATCCCAGATAAGGAACGGGGCTCAAGTTTTCCGATAAGCCGTACGGAAGCGGCGTCAATAACCTCTCAATCACCCCATGGCTTTTTTTTTTATTATTATGCCAGGCTGAAAATCTCTTTTGAAAGCAGCATCGATTGACACTGGGGAAAGACTTCAGAGGGAGGCTTGTGTTTCTCAGCCCACCGACTGAGGCCGTGGCTCAAAGGGAAAGACCGCGTTTCACGTGGTCTTGCCTCCGTTTGGTCTGGGGATTGTTTTTCTGTGAGGAGGAGAACACAAGGAAGAAAAAAAAAAAAAGCATGGCTGATGTTGTGAGCATGAAGAAAACGTGTAAAGATGGGCAGATGGCAATCACAGAGGGAAAAGATAAGGTTGGACAACCCTCACCCACAAGTCAAGGCAAGAAAAGAGTTTTGTTTCGGAGTCATTAGGAGATAAAGGAAACCAATTTGTTCCAGTCAGAAGAGATAGAGGTTTTTAATTGAAATTGTTGAGGGCAGAGAGGGAGAGCACTTTGCTGGCACAGACGTGTGACCCCTTGCTGTTCCTCCTGTCTCCTTCAGGACAGCACAGGGATGAAGCTGTGGAAGAAGAGGTGGTTTGTGCTGTCTGACATGTGCCTGTTCTACTACAGAGGTGAGTCTAGCTGAAGGGCACGCGCCAGGCTCCAAGACCTGAGAGACAAGCCCCTTTTCAGTCAGTTTGTCTCCATCTCTCACACACGCATGCACACACACACCTGCCATCTGTATAGATACACACACTTGAACAGATTCTCTCTCTCTCACACACACACACACACACACACACACACACACACACACACACACACCTGATTCCTGTACAGACACATGTACCCACACAGATACACCCACACTCTGATGTGCAGTGATGTACAGCACTGACAGACAGTTACCACATGCAAACAAACCCCACGGGGGGTTCATTAAACCATCAGAAAGGAGGGAAAGCACTTTTTTTGTGTCCTTTTTATTTTTTCAGAAAGGGAGGCAATTGGAACAGTAGGCTGTGTGTAACAATGGCATAAACCTAACAATCACACTTTTTCCACTGAAGAACCAAGTGTCGTAGTGCATTAAGGCAGGATCAGACCTTTTTAAAGTATGAAGTTCACTCTGTCCTAACGGGCTGTTTGCTTTTCTCTCTCTGCTGTGAAATGAGCAGCGTCCATTACCACCCACATTGTATGTCCCCTGATATTCGGATCAACACCCATTTAAGGTGCTCTCCAGGTGAAGTGGCTGTGCGGTAGGAACAGGAAGCGCACGTCCTCACAGGCACGCATGCTACCCCGTGTTTAATTTCCATCAGGATTCGAAAATTTCCATAAACTGCATGCTCTTCAGCACAGCCCCCCGGGCACACTGCAGAGCAGAACACCCTGCTTATCATCCGGTCCTCACATCTTCTGCTCTGTAGAGCAGTGTGCTGTATTTACACACACACACACACACACACACACACACACACACACACACACACACACACACACACACACACACACACACACACACACACACACACATTGGGCGGCAGTGTAGCAAAGCGGGGTAAGGAGCAGGGCTTGTAAACGAAAGGTTGCTGGTTCGATTCCCCGCTGGGGCACTGCCGTTGTACATTTGGGCAAAGTACTTAACCCACAATTACGTCAGTAAATATCTAGCTGTATAAATGGATAACATGTCAAAAAAAAAAAAACTGTAACCCATGTGAGTCAGTCTGGATCAGAGCGTCTGTTAAATGATAATGTAATTTAGTGAAAAGAAACAATTTGGTGTTTGGTGTGAATGTTTTGACCTGTGCGGTTCAAACTGTCAGTTCAGCTGAGACTAAAAGAATGACGTTCGGTGGCTGTATCACGCAGAGCACCGTGAAGTCCCGGCCTGTGACTAAATCTTAATTAAAACGGCCGTGTTGCTTCATATTAACTGTGGTGCCAGGATATTGGCAATTATGTGGTCTTTTATTATTTTTTTTGAATACATCAGACTTGAAATGCCCCTGGAATTAAATTACAAAAAAAGATAATGCTGTGCTCTAAATTTGATTTCACACTTAAATGGTATGATGGATGATGACATGAACTGATGGCCAGCCAGTGGTGCACACATCCATGTGTCGTCTGTTTTCTAATCAGATTATCATGTTTACAGATTCATTATCTGCTGACAGGAATAAGCTGAGGAGAAATGAGATTAAAATATTGGTTATACATAAGTGTAAATAAATATAGTAATAAATTAAACTTTTTTGTTAGGACTATCCTATTGGCCTAGTCACTTAAATGATCACATCTTTTTGCTGGCTTTGTGTCACAGGTCAGGTGTCTTTTTTTTTGTCCCAAATTTGTTGATTTCAGCCATGTCCCATGTCTGTTCTGTGGTAGAAGCAGAAGTCTGACGGAAGTTTTGGTCTTGCTGATGTTGCCAGTACAAATTTCATTACATTATTTATTAGCTTGGCAGATGGCCTTATTAAAGGCAACTTTCCACAGCTCACAGTCTGACCTGTTATCCGTTCACATGGCTGAATACTGAAGCACTTCAGGTTAAGCAAATGCTCAGGGGTACATTGACAGCACCCCACCTGAGGTTTCACCCTGCACTCTTCCTAATACGAGCTCCATTGTCTGATCACATCCGCCGTTGCAGCTACAACATCACCCGGAGGTTTCCCTGAAGTCATGCCTGCAGTTATGTGAAAAGGATGTGAGCTTTCCTCATCCTCTGTATTATAACTCATCTCAAACCCAGTGCAAACACTTTTGGATTCTAGGCTGTTGTCCCCCTTGTGACCTGTGATGACCATGTGATTCACATAGTCCCCACCCACTGACAGCCCGCATCTCGTCGGGTTTGGATTTTTTTTTTTTTTTTCTTTTTCCATAAATTGCACAATTACATCAGACCCACAGTGCAATCAGACAGCAATCAGACATTGCAGGCCCCAGGTGGGAATAGTGTGTTTATTGGCAGGCTGAGAGGAGTGTTCTGAAAGAAGGGGAGAGACGTGCTCTGGGGCTGCTAATGACTGAGCTCTGTCTCGGTCTCTCTCTCTCTCCCTCTCTCTCTCTCTTTCTCCCTCCCCATTTACTCTAACTTCCCTCTCTCTCTTCTCTCCTCTATCCCATCCCATCCCATCTTCCCTCATTCTCTCCCTCCTTAGTTTTTCCCCTTTCTTCTCTCGTCTGCTCCCTCTTTTTTGGTGTTTCCTTTTGTTCCCTCTCTTTTTCTTTCTTTCTTTCTCACTCCCTCTCTCTCTATTTCTCTTTCTAAAGGAAACCAGGATTCAACCTAGTTGGCATGGCAGTGTTATCCAGTGTTGCAAAAATGTTGCGTGGACATGTAAGACCAACTATCCCTCCTCTCCCTCTGTCAGAGTAACTGTCATTCTCCTTCCCTCCTTCTCTCCCTCCTTTTCTCCTTCAAGCTCCGTCGGCCAGCCATGTTAAATATTGATAAAGCTGTTTAGGGCCCTGACAGTTTGTGAGCTAAAAGCGTAACAGGTTGTAAATGACCTGGGTAAGAAAGGCGCTAAGCCTTAATTTGAACTGAGCGTCTGCCTGGGCTGATAGCTCTTATCTGCACAGAGTTGGTCTCGCTGAGCCCCGATAAGGATGAAAAGTCTGTGTTATTAGGGGGCGGTCTGCTTTTGTCGCCTTTTCTCCGAGTCCGACAGAACAACAAGATGGCAGAACAAAAGAGGAGCACGGCCAGACAGGGAGTGAGGGGGGGGATCTGACCAATTTGTCTCACGCTTCGGCGGCCAGGTCACAAACTCCACGCCTCTCTTCCGCACGCAGGGTTTATTTTCAGCGCTGTTGTTTTTATCACCTGAGCCCGGCTTTTTTGCTGCAGAGGCTGATACTGAGATACCCGCTGACACCGGCGATGAATAAATAATGGTTTAGCCTGAGAGACAGCCGAACGACCAGACACTCAGATCAGCCCCGGTGCCAGGGCTCGAACGGCCCGGAGGGCGTGGCTGCGTTTCCCTGGCTCCGGAGGCCCGCGAGCGGTCATATCCAGTGGTCACATCCAGCGGGCGCGGTCGGAAGGCCGGAGTGCCGCTGCGGTGTGGGAACTAGGCGTAGTAAGCGTAAGAAGTGAAGTGTTTCCGCAGGAGGCCGTGGCATTTAAACCCCCCGGTCCCGGGGTGAGATCATTAGACACCGTGTCCTAATTTTCATTCGTTTGTTTGTTTATATTCCGGTGGCATTGTGGTCTCATGGTGCAATCAATTATTCAGCATCGCAAAAGCGGCCCTCCCCACTGCAAGTGGGAGAGTTGCCAGCAGTTACCCAAGAAAGCACACACTTGCGCAGGGTGTGTGTGTGGTGTTTGTTTTTGGATTGTGTGAACCAGAAAGATACAGATGGCTTATATCAAATCTGCACATGAAAATATTCCCCGCGTAAATCTTTTAACAAGCCTGAGATACCCCGCTGAACACAGCAGCGAAGTCTGTCCGTTTCGATCCTGCATGCTATTGCTGGGCGGGGAATAAAATCAGAATCCTCCATTCCCCTCCATTAGTGAGAGATGTCTTTTATGGCTGTATATTAAGTGATATTACAGAGTTTTTAGCCCATGTTTTCACTGCTCCTTATCCTTCCATTAGGCATGAAGGTGACTGCTTTTCTTAATGACAGCAGAGGGATCTCATTACTCATTTCTCTTATCTAATTCCGCTGTCTGGGATTTGCTCTTTTCGGTTTCCGGTTCGTGTTGGGAGCGGAGTGAGAGATTCCCCACAGCCCAGCAAGTCTCCTTTGGATTTGATTTTAACATTCACACCCAGTTGTTCGGGCTGATGTAATCGCTCACTCATTTGCGCTCGTTGGAAATTTAATTCGGTTTTTTTGAAGTGATTTATGATTCGGATAAGATATACTTGCCACATTAATGCAGATGAGTCTGCGGACAGGTGATTGCACTAGCTGATAATCGGATAATTAAACCGTTAAGATGGAGTATGTGTGGAACTCCCTGTGGAAGGAGTGTGTCTTTGGCACCATGGAGGCGATGCTTTTGGGTCCGCAGTGCATTAAACATTTTTGCACACCGGCATGAATCTGTCATGTAGTTTATTTGCTTGGAAAAATCCCTCAGTCAGGGTGGCTTCCATAACTGAAATTTATTGCATAGTGTCAGTCTACGTAACGGGATATTCACTGAAGCAATTCTAGATAACTTACGTGCTCAAGGGTAAGACTGCAGTGCTCCACTTGGGGATTTGAACCCAGAGTATCCTCTGGTTGCAAGTACTGCCCCGTTATCACCAGGCCACATGGCTGCCCTTATCCCCAAATGAAATTATGGAGTCAATAAGTGTCCTTTTTTTTGTTTCTCTTCCATTTGTTTTGGCATCTTTGATTTTCTTATGTGTACCACCACCACTGCAGCATGATGCTAGTAACTCTAGTTGCTAGTAACGCTAGTTGCTAGTATCTCTGTTACTTTTTCCCTGTGTGTTTCACACAAAAAGGATCACGGTAATGTGTTTGGCTTAGTCTGGCGCGGCCTCTGTCTGGCTGCTGTGCAGAGCCCAGCGTGAGGGAGGCAGCGGAGTACGGTTTTAGCAGGAGGGGAGCGAGCGTCTCGCCTGTCACAAACCCCTCTGCTACGCTCTGATAAATGCCGTCTGAAATTGCATAGATCGCCGCGGGAGGAGAGTTAGACGGGGAGTTCTACATCAACATCACATCTCGGACCCAGACAAAGGCAAACAAGGTTCCGCTCGGCCTAGGCAGCGCTATGCCTTAAAACGCAAATGTGTTAAAACGCAAATGTGTTAAAACGCAAATGTTTTCCCCCCTTTTTTTTCCTCAGATGAAAAAGAAGAAGGGATCCTTGGAAGCATCCTCCTGCCAAGCTTTCATATATCCATGCTTTCTGTGGATGACCACATCAACAGGAAATATGCCTTCAAGGTCAGTTCTTCACTTTTTTTTTTTTTTTTTGCTGTTTGAATTTTGCAGTTTCCAGCCATTGAATGTTGTCACAATGCATTACTAAAGGTGAGTGAAGGCGTGTAGTGCCCGTTAGTGTTGCATAAGGTGCTGAAATGAGATTGATTTTCAAGCTGAAGGCAGAAGAGGGGGAGCATTCCCTTCCTGTTTGTCTCCAAAGGCATCATCTGCTTTAACAGGCACTGCTTAAAGAGCACAGCCAGGAGTTTGCAGGCGGTTGTACTTGTGCTGTAGCACCTCCGCCGTCTCCACGAAGTGCCGTGTGCAAAACCCCGAAAGAGAGTTCGGCTCTGCTGCGCTTCTCTCCCTGCCAAAGCCGAGCAATGCGGAGACGCCCGGGAGTCTGTGGAAGGTCACTGCAACCACAGCGCTAGCTCGGATTGCGTCTCCCGGGGAAGAGTGGGGTCTGAACCGCTCTTACGGTTCACGATTATAATGATGGCGAAATAGTCCACATGCTAGAAATGATTCTACTGCTAGAAATGGTTCATATTATGAGTCCCGCACAAACGGCGCGCTGTCTGTTAGCCTCGCAGTGTTGCCTTCCTGTGCTGAGAGCGGTGTCGTGACTAGCGTGCCTCTTGTGCCCCCTGTTTGTGTTCCCGTGGGGGCTGAGGGGAACTCGACAGACAGAGAGGCCTGTTTTACGTTTGTTTCTCAGGCTGTCATGAACTGGATGCTGCAGTGAACTCATTCAGTGTCCTTGCTTTCTCTCTCTCTTGCGCTCACAATGTCCCGGTTTGTCTTGCGGCGAGGCTGAGCGTGGGGGAACAGTCAAAATGTTTACTGGGACTTTGGCCACCACAATACGGTAAGCGCGGCTGCATTGTGGGGCATTTTCCTTTGTGTTTGCCTCGGTATTCTTGTGTAATGCCATGATGCGCACAAACACATTCACACACATTCTCTTTGACTCGCACCCACACACACACACACACACACACACACACACACACACACACACTCGTACATACTTTCTGTCTGTCTTACTGTAAGAAGCTGAGCTATAATTTGAGAGTAGAGCGTGTGGATGTTTTCAGTATGTTATGGATTGATATTTCAGAGTAACAACCCTCCACAAGGGTCGCCAACTGGGAATCAAACCCACAGCCTTCCTGATCCCAATCCCAGTTCCAGAGCCAGTACAACACATGTTTATTTTTAATACCCAGTGGTTTAGAAATGTGCAGAAATGGTTTTGCATGCAGTTGGTATAATTCCATTACAGCAGTGCCACTTGAAGCCCATGTGCTGAGTTCCCTATAGAAACACACAGGAAAGGTCTGACACGTGCATAACTGGCACCCAGTTAATCTCTGTCACTCTCAACAATCCTGACTGGCACGTCACACGTCGGAGCGCTGTGCTTCGCTGCATCCTCCAGACCCAACTGGAAAAACGCACACTGCACCAATTTGTTAGAGTGCAGAGACTGAGAGCAGATGCAGATTTATCTACTTAACAACCGGGTTTCTCTGTCCCTTTTCTGTGTGTCTCTCCTCATCCATCTCCTGCTCTCTCTCTCTGTTGCAGGTAGAGCGCTCCACAGCTGTGCTCCTGTCCCCTTTCCCCCAGGCCACGCATCCCAACATGAGGACGTACTACTTCTGCACAGACACGGCCAAAGAGATGGAGTCCTGGATGAAGGTGATGACAGATGCAGCGCTGGTGCACACAGAACCAGTGAAGAGGTGTGTTTGCAACCAAAATGCGGCCGGGTACCCTCCACATAGACTTTCTCTCCAGTCTGTTTTTCTCCCCTCCATATTTTGAATCACACATTCTCTCTCTCCCTCCCTCCCCTCTCTGTCTCTCTCTCCCTCCCTCCCTCTCTGTCTCTCTTTCTCTCTCCCTTTTTCTCACTCTCTCTCTCATAATTGTTGCATAAGTTGCTGGCACAGTGGAAACAAACATGGTTTTGATAGGTCTTATGTGAACCTCTCGACTCCGCACTCCGTACTCAAAACAACAACACGCTCTCAGCTTTTTTTTTGGATTGCGCACCTCTGCTCGCCGGCCCCTTTAGGAAGGCTCGTCGACATGGGGCGTGTTTTTAATCCTCTCCTCTGGAGTGCTCCAGGAGTGCGTGCTCATCAGACTTGCGTAACCATGGCGATTGTCAGCCCGAATAATTGTGAAGCGCGCCCACCACCGTGTTTGCTGAGACCGCAGTGCAGGTGTGTCAACAGCACACTTACCGGAGACGCGCGTCTCTCTGGAGGGCCGCTGTCAGCCGCGGAGCACTGCGTTAGCGCCATACTCGCGCTGACAAGGGAAAGCTGCTGATAAACCAATCGCTAAAGTGCCTTTTAATTACAGCAAGCAGCGTGGTGGCTGTAATGCGCGGCAACGGCTTCTCTCCGGCTAGATTCTCTCAGCTGCGCATACGAGCGGAATCCTAATGTATATGTTTAATTTATTTTATTTTTATTTTTAAAACCCGATGGAAAACACGGTTGACGCTCGAATACCGCAAGAAAATCGCCCAGGGCTAAAAATATTCAAATTGCCCGCTTGCATAACCACCTTAAAAAGTACGCATGAGGTAATGCACATGTGGTTTTATGAGGGTTATGTGCTCTTTTTATTGCTGCAGAGGAGCAGGAGAAGGCTGTAATGTGCATCAGGCAAACCCGCTGCGTTTAACAGGCTGTGCATGGAAACCTGGAAGCCTTCCTCTCAGCTGCCTCTTATTGGAGAGCCGCGCTGGGGAGGTTGTCCCCAGCGCCAGGAGCAGGGACCGCTGGCAGCCTGCAAACCCTCCTCAAGTGAGCCAGACAGTAACGGGGCAGACCCCAAGAGCGCTCCCTACCACTCTGCTCCATTTCAGACCTATGAAAGCCATTTTTAACAGACCTGGAAAGAGAGCACGCTCCCAAAAAAAAAAGGTCTGTCCGTTGGGAGATGTCTGCTACTCCGTCTGCAGACAGTGTTTTATTGGAAATCTCTAATTTCCACTTTCTAGTCCCTCCAAGGCATGCAAGCCAGGAAGGGTGGGGGGGGGGTTCAGTGGCAGACACCCCCTTTTAGGGGCTAATCACATTACATTAGATTTTCTGTCGCTTTGTCTCTCATCCCTAAAAAAACGTCACGAACAGGCAAGTGAGGGTCTCCTGCGATCGTGGCAATCTTTACCCGTCTCAGTTTTAACCATCTTATTGGAGGGGCCTGCTGCTGCTTCCATGTAAGGGGACACTGATTAGTTTCCCGGATTCCTTACATAACCGCTTTCTTATGTGGTCGCCGGGCTCAGCCTTTACTGGCGTATTCCGTTTCTGTGCCGCTGCTTTGACGGCCTCATTAGCCGCAGTAATCTTGCATGTGGATTGCAGAAATCTCAGTGTGTGGAATTGGTCTGGCGCGCACTGGTCTTGTGCATTTCCTTGGCATATGCAACATCAAGGTTGCTTTGCATTGCCTGTTTTGCGCTTATGCATTTATACAGCAGGGAATGTTACTGTAGAACTGTGGGAGAGCGGCATTATTCCAGGTGTTCAACAGCAGTGATGTAGCAGTCATACCTGGGATTTGAATCTGCAGGCTCCTGATTAAAAGATGAGCTCTGACGCTCTCTGTCTCCTAGCAGGCTGGAGAGGCTGAAGGTGGAGCACCGGGGCCCGCAGGAGGTGAACAACATGCTGAACCACCGGGTGCTGACCCGACCCGAGGTCCAGAACAACGAGCGCAACAGAGAGGCGGGGCCCCCACCGGCACCGGGCACCGCCGCCGCACGCCGAGGAGAAGAAGCAGAAGGACGCCGAGAAGTACGGCTTCCAGAAGGACGGCGTGGAGCGGCCGCTCACCAAGATCAACAGCATCAAGCTGCAGCCGGCGCAGGCGGCGGCCATCGCGGCGGCCGTCACCTCGTCCCGGCAGGCCAACAGCGCCAGCGCCGCGCCGCCCGCCCAGTACAAGGCCCCGCAGGTGAACGGGTCCGGGGAGCGGGCCGGGGACCGCAGCCCCGGGGAGATGGGCAACGCCCTGCCCCCCCGGGCCCCCTCCCAGACCCAGGAGCCTGAGAGGACCCTGCAGAGGACCAACTCCATGCAGCAGCTGGAGCAGTGGGTGCGCACCCAGAGGGGGCGGGGCCAGGAGGACGAGACCAGGAGGTGAGGGGGGTGCCGTGGGGGTGTGCTTCGGCTTCACGTGTCATCGCTCAAGCCCTTACCGCAAAAACGCACTTGAGTCCAGAACATTCGTGTGGGCCTGCAGGGAACACGTGGGCAGGGATCCTCCGACAGCATCAACTTCAAAAACTATAAAAAGCAACTGCGCCTCTGTGACGGTTCCTCCGGAAACACAGAACTGTTTATTCCCCCTTCAGGGGTCGTGTGCTCGGTCCTGCACGCAGCCAGATTGAGCTGAGAGCTTGTAATGTCAAAGTCATACATGTCTGTCAAGAGCTGTCATTTCTGAGGTTGCTTTAGAGCAGCAGATTCTGGTCTTCTTTTTCTCTCTTGCTTTCTGTTGGCGCAGATGACATGAATAACAGATCACTGTTTCTAATGTAAAGAGCACATTGCACTGGACGTAACCGTTGACAGCACAGAGAGGGGAAGAGAGAAAAATCAAATCACTGTCATCAAATACTGATTCATGCTTGGTATCTAATCACACCCCCCTCCTTTTCCCAGTGACACAATTCAACAGTGCACTTCATGAAAGTCTAAACTTTCTCCTCCCTTTTCTTGCAGAGGCTGCTTTCCTAAGACATTCAACTGTTCTGTTTATCTGTTTTGATCCTTTTGAACTAGCAAATGGTTTTAAAACAAAAATGTTTGTGCTCTTCTCTTTTTTTGACCAGAAAATTCAGTTCATAATGTAACATTGGCTACCCAGAACTTTCATCTGCTTACCAAAAGGGCCTTGCACAAGATGCTGCATCCCAAGATGTACCACAGAAAAAAAAAAACTTTGTAGTCATTAAACATACTGGCTGCAGTTCACCAAAAGTTCATATAAACAACAGAATTAGAAGAAGAATAGGAAGACCAAGTATCTGAAGTTTGCTTTGACCTCTTTTTTATGAACTTCCAATGTCTTGGAATTAAAGGTGTGAGTGCTCTGTTTTTCCTCTCTCTGGAGGAGGAGGTGGGTGGGGGTGGATGTGTAGGTAGCCTACCCCGGGGTTATTAGGTCTAGATGGGACAAGATGGGATTCTGTTCTCCCATAACCCAAATCGGCCCTTTTTTTCTGATCGTATCCATTAAGGCCCGGTTTATTGAGGGCAATAAAGCTGCCAGGCCTTGCTCTTATTTCTCTTGTTTTTCTCCTCTGCTGAATCGTTTCCAGTCTTACTCCAGCGAGCCCTGCGTGTCATTACCGTGCCCGAACATTGTGTCTGCACCCCCTCCTCCCTTGTAATTTAGTCCTGATACAGCAAATTGAAAATGACTCCGGAGAGAGATAAGACTCTCTCTGAAAAGACATTTTTAGGGAGCTGTGGTGGGGGGTTTGGTTCGAGCTAGTATGTCACATTGCATCTGATAACCACAGAGTTAAAAATGTCCCCTTAAAAGGGCCCGTAAACCAAATGCCGTGTATGCGGTCTTGTGATGGATGTGACATTTCTATTTATGAATGCGATACCGTACCGCTCACAAAAGTTGAACAGACAGGCCTGCCATCTGCTTATTGCTGTGGGAACAAGGGGGCTCGTCCGGGATGTCCAAAGTTGGTCCATTTTATACCTCCCTCGGTGGAGAGACTTGATAACCTCCTGTAGCATGATTCTGTTTTTATTGCTACCTGTATTGATTATAACTGTCTGTAATACCCCCTGAGGATAGCTGGCACATCTTGAAATGAAGCTGATCTTTTCAGTCCATCGGCAATCTGCTGGCTTGGTTTCTCTAAGAGGCCTGCACGTTCACCAAGATAGTGGTGAGTGTTTCATGTTCCAGAATCTTCTACTGAAGGGCTTGGACTGAAGCAGTCTGATGCCAGTCTGAAACATCCTGTTAGATATTCTCACCCCTTTGCCTGTGTGCCTCGATCACAGTACCACAGTGGCTGCACTGAGCACCGTTAAGGAGTCGTTGGATTCTCTGTTCCTGTAGCTGTGTTGCGTGAGCTTCTTGATTGAGCCATTTTGTCCCATTCGTGCCGCACAGCAGGTTGTGGGTTCAGCGCTGGAGTAATCCACTTTGTCCCTGGGGTGTTTCTCCCTCTTCCCACAATCCCCCGTATGAGCCTAGAAAGGGAGATGCGTGTGCGAGGCATTTGTTTCTAGTTCGTTCGTGTGGGTGCTGGCAGGCGACAAATTATTCAAATTAGCACCTCCTAATCACTCTCGCTGCCACAGAATGCAACAAGGTCATTCCAAAAATAGTCCCTGCTCTGCAGCGGCGGCGGGTCTTTCCAGGGCCCGTGCTCCAGGAAAATGGTGTCAGCCCATTGCCTTTACAAAGGGAGAAGTCTGTTTTACTTTCACTCTGCCCCTGAAAAGAAAAAAAAACAAATCATCACAGGCGTTAAAGCTGGAGTGTATTTCCATAATTGAATTATTGAATATGTGCATAATTAGATGTGGTCTGGCTTAAAATGGCAAGTTAGAGGGAAGTGTAAACGCTTCACTCAGGGCCGTTTCGTTGACTCGTTCTTTCCGTTTGCACTCTTTCAGCATCACCTCGTACCAGACCCTGCCCCGGAACATGCCGAGCCACCGGACGCAGGTGGTGCCCCACTACCCCGAGGGCTACCGCACCCTGCCCCGCAACAGCATGATGCGGCCGGACAGCATCTGCAGCATGTCGCCCTCGCTGTACGACCGGGCGCTGGGGCCCTCGGTGGCCGACAAGCGGCGCTCCATGCGGGACGACACCATGTGGCAGCTGTACGAGTGGCAGCAGAGGCAGGCCTACACCAAGCAGGGCCCCCCCGCCGCCTACGGCACCCTGCCCAGCCCCAAGACCATGATCAACCTGTCGGACCACGTGGCCCACTCCATCCCCCCCTCGCCCTCCCACGGCTCCCTGGCGCACTACCAGGGCTACTCCCCGCTCCGCTCCTACAACATGGGCTCCCGCTCCGAGGTGTCCTCGCCCGTCTTCCGGGGCGACGTCACCATGGACCGCCGCCACAGGGCGCACCTCGCCAAGGTAGGACCGGCCGGGGTCGAGCCCACGACTGTGACCCGATTAAGGACGCAGTCGCAGCTCTCCTCTTTGCCTTTTTTAGAGCACAAGCCTCTGTGTGAGGTTTTTATAAACTGAAGAACAGACTTACTTATCGATTAAGGTGCAGATTTAATGTGATAAACTCAGTGTTCTGAAGTAGCTTGAAATGGCCCCACTGAAATCTCAGATGCTGGTGATAAAGATGCAGATTATCCCTTTAACTCATTCATCAGGTGCTTGCTTATTTTGTTAAGCCTTTACGGGTGAAAACGTGTAAAATGCAGTCCCAATCATCATTGGGCCAAGCTGGAAAACCACAAGACTACCACATCAAATACCACTAGCTAACTCAAGATTCAGCATTTTACAACCAACAATACACGTGTTCCTCTCACATGTATATGTTTGCTGTCCCCTACAGATGTGTTGATGCTTTGTGTGACGTTCACTGCCACTGGGCTATAAGCTCCCAACCTCACTAATACAGGATACAAAGCAAAAAAAAACTGAAGAAAAAGGATGAAAGTTTCTTGCTTGGTTCTTAAGAACCAAAGCTGTCTTGTGGGTTGGGAGTCCTATTTTAGCAGGCCTTCATTACATGGGCATACTCTGTTGGCAGAAGTTAAAATATGGTGCTGGAAAACATGTGTACCACCTACACATAGCTGCTCATATGGCCTTCTAGAGAGTGTAACTCAAGTCAAACAGGTATTTATAGGCAGCCTCTGTTTTTAAAAGTTGGCTTCTTATCCACAAGGATGCCTTGGTTCCTTCAGTGATGGAGCTTGATTTTACTTGTCACTGAATTTATGACGAGCAGTTTATGATCCAGTGATGTTTTAGGGCTCTGTGATTGACCCTCACTCTGGTTCCCATTCCAGAGCAGTTTATTTTTCTCTCTTTTTTACACTCTTTGCACTGATTCTTGGAACAAAACACAGTTTGTTTGATGATGATGCTCACTTTGGCACAGATTGAAAATATTTCCTTGCTGCAGAAATGGGCACAAGTGCTTTACATGGTGGTAGTATCTTGGAATCGGTCCTAGAACCCGAAGCAGTTTCTCTTAATCGGATCGGCATTAATTCGCCCAGGTCTCCCACTGAGTGACATTCTAATTTACCAATCGGGCTGCCCAGACTACACAAGGTCATGAGCATCACAGCTGCACAGGCCAGTCACTGTGTCTCCTTGGCCAGGGGCCATCCGTCTGTAGGTGTGTGCCCCTTGTTTGTGCCGTCACAGTGCTGCCTTCAGTCTGTTCTGTTTAACGCAGTTTAAAGTGTGCTCAGGTTATTGCAGCGTGTGACACATGGTTTCAGTGAGAGCTTTCAGGCATCTAGCAATCGCGTCTGGTTCTTTGAACATATTCGATTTTTTTTTTTTTCCTTCATTTTTTGGAGGATTCGTGGATTTTTGGGCTTGGTGGATTTACCAAATATCCACACGCGCATACACACACTTCTCCAGCCCTGAGGTGGTGTAGTGATTTGTAATTGCCTGGCGAGTGGTGTTCTCTCCTGAATAGTGATGTTGAAAATTGTTTGAGTGCCTCTCTTTTTTTTCCTGTCATCCAAACCCTAAATTAGTAGGTGCAATGAACCGATTGTCCTAATTGATCCAGGCGAATGGAGACTGTTCCACCCAGGCCCTCTGTGTGACCACAATCATGACCATACTTCCCCCCCTTCCCCTCTCTCTTTCTGCCCAGCAGTATGGTTACCCGCCTGACCGACGGTCCATGCCAGCAGGGATCCCAGTGCAGACCATAACTCCACAGTCCCTGCAGGGCAAGACGGTAAGTAACGCCTCCCCCACCCCACCCCCTTGTCTCCTCTCTTACAGCTCTGTGTCCTTGGAGAAGAGAGTCAAACACACATCTATTATATACCAACCCTGTCATTTCAGGGTTCAGTTAAACCCAGAGTTTTCTGTGCGGTTTTCCAAGAGGTTCCTACTAGGAAAAAGCAGATTTCATAATCACTGCCTTCCCCCCTCTGCGCCTCCTTCTCTCTCTCCCTCTCTCTTTTTTCTCTCTGTCTGTGTACCAAGACAGAATTGTTGTTGGGATTCATTACAAGCAGATTCAGAGAGGACTTACAGAGATCCTGCAGGGAGAGGTTTTCATGCGAAAGGAATAAAAATGTGTTTACTGAAGGAGCTTTATTCTTACACTCCTCATAATCAGCTTAAAAATGTCCTTCTCTCGTGCTCTCAAAGGCTGCATGTTTTTGAAATAATTGGGGTGAAGAAACACTTCCTGGAAAGCACATTAGAAGGAAACATGGAGCAGTGTGTGTGTGGAAAATGTCACCTTTTGTGTTGTTGTTGTCATTGTTTTTGCCATCCTTAAACTTCTGACTTAAGTCAACATCATCAGAGTTAAAAAGTTTATATGAATTGTGAAAGCTGTGCCAGTTCCAAGTATGGATTTCCTCAACAAAATGTCAAGCAGCTGTGTTGTAAACGATTTTACTGTGAGACAGATTAAGGTAAATTCTCTGAATGTATTAGTAATTTTAAATATTTCACGTTTATCTGTTACTTCATTGAAATGTGGCATGTTTTTGTAAATGAAACTGTTAAATGAAAATATTTGCAACACGGATACATTTTTGTATCCAAGTGATTACCACCATGAAGCCACCTTTTTAGTATTTGAATCCAACAGCCTAGATGGTGAGCTTCACTTATTTGCATGGTTCAATTGCTTTGCCAGCTGTGAGTGCCAATTAAGCCATGATGTGGTGCTCTGATGCCATAGATGTAGCCATGCACTGATGGTCTGTTCTTTTTAAGGGGGTTCCATAGCCCTTTATGGCTGAAGACAGCATAGTTTCATAAGGGTCACATTAGACCTCCACTCTCATCAGCACCAATAATTGAGTCATTAGCTGCACCAGTTAAGTCATTATCTCCATTAAAGCCAAGAATTGCAGGTCTAGTAAGCAGGACTCCCTAGTCACGGAACACCTGGCTGGTTTTACAGCGCAGCATCACTTCAGATATGCCTGCCACAACCACTGTAGGGACAGCATGGAAACACACTCACACGATGCGCTCACACTGACACAACACGCTCTGTGACGCACTGTCTCTGCGTTTCTGAGGCGACGGAGATGCGCTTATCTCCGTGGCTGCGGAGGGCTTTGGCTGTGAGGTGGAGACATTAGCGCAGCATATGGTCGTGCTTTTATCTCTAATGCTCCTGATCTCTGACTGCGTCTCCGTTTGTTTGCTCTTCCCATTTTCTTTCACTTTCCATTTGCAAGTCTCAATGTCGGTCTTTCACTGCATATCTGTGTAGCGAGAAAGTGTTTATTCATGTAAATATCTTTGCGTCCAACTGCGTACCATACATATGCCTATAATATACATGAGAGTGTACATGTGTGGTTTAATGAATGACATGTTGAGTTAACAATGAGGGTTTCCCCCCGTTAGCCCTCATTCAGTAAATCTGATTGTGCCCTGACCTGCAGTTGAGTTGATTGAAACTATTCGAGTCCAGGGGCCGCCTGACAGGATTCAATGTCCTCACTTAGCAAAGAAAACAAATAGTCACATAGATTGTGCATTTACACCCTAATTAAAGAGGAGATGGGCAATTAAGATTAAGCACTTAGAAGTGGAGAATGTTTTCTCTTATCAGTAGCAGAAACACACACACATAAATATACGCTCATTCACATACATACACTCGCTTCTATGAAGATCCATTTGCTCAGGTGTACTCAAACACCCATGATGAATTGCAGGCAATGTCACTTGAGTGGAACCCAAAGAGCCACCTGACAATCTCTCTGACCCTGTAGGCATGATTCAAGTACAGGTTTGAGAAAGCAGGAGTATTAGAAGCTTTTGCTACAGTTTGAAGAGCCACCTTTTAATACAAGGCTTCAATTACATGACATCTCAAGCAGGGAAGGAAAAACGATTAAATGAATCCGTTCAGCACAGAAATATTTTTAACTGCAATATTTGAGCACAAGAGACTGACAGTTGATCAATTGTACTCCTTTGTGAGTTAGCCAAGAACGATATCAGGTTGCTAGTTTGACGTGGATTTGTCATTAAATCGAAATAACAGACTCTTCGGACGTATCGTTACAATCGGCGAAGGCTGGGCTTTGCATCAGTATCTCCTTCAGGCATTGAGTGTGAGCTGTGGGGATCTCTGAGAATCTGTAGGAGGGAGGCAGTGATGGAGGAAACCCTTCATTCAGGTTTATCTTGTCAGGGGCTCAGGCCTCAGTCACCTGCACCACCCTGTTGCATCTCCCAAGCAGGTCCGAGGGTTGCCCGGGGGCTTCCACTGATCTGTTTCAATTAAAGCTATTTTAAATGAGAGAAGACCCACCGCTGTTCACATCAAGGACATATGCTCTAGTCACACTGCTGATCCAGTGTAGTGTAGCACAGTCCTGACCCGCCATTCAGTCCAGACAAGACCAATCACTCTGGGCTCAATAAAGCACAAGCTCAGGTGTCAATCCGCATCAGCCCCACCCAGCTCCTCGGGGATCCCAGAGGCGAGAGGCGAAGCGAGGGGCGGTGTGGGGGGTAGGGGTGCGACCTGCCTAACCTGTTGTCCTGTCTGGCTGTCCATCCTGCGCCCGCAGCCCGAGGAGCTGACCCTGCTTCTGATCAAGCTGCGCCGGCAGCAGGCCGAGCTAAACAGCATCCGGGAGCACACTTTAGCTCAGCTCATGCAGCTCAATCTCGATGCCTCCAACCCTAAGGTCAGCCCCCGCAGGTGACGTGTGTGTCGTGTGCCATCTCCACCAGCTCCGGGCCAATCATTAAAGGGGGGGGTGTGGTCTGGAGGAGACAGTGGGCGGGAGGGTGGCCGGGCATGTGATCACCAGGCTGGGCCTCTTCTCCATTGCATTATGAGGGGGAAGATCGAGCCCTTTTTAACCTTGTTAACCGCTGTCACAGATTTTTTTGTTGGTTTTGTTTTGTTACGTATGTATATTTTTTTGCATTTTTGTGTTTTTAATTCATGCAGCAAGTGCACTAAAAGCATAAGTTTTCTAATTATTATGAGCTAATTACTCTTAACCCTTGAATGCGTGGCCATAATCATAAAATAATTACTAGCAGATGTGAAATTGAACAGTACTGTGTATTTATAATGAATATTTTACATCACATTGTAGTTTCCATTGGGACATATTTACTGATAGAATTTGTTGTGATTTTAGCTCAGAGTTTGGTAGTTTGTTTTACTGTAGTTTGGTTTTTGCTTTTTGCTTTGGCAAAAACTGGTAAATTTATGAATATGGCCTAAGGACCTTACTCTCTCAATAATCTGAGCTGGAACAAACACATGAGCCATTTGTGACCTCTAAAATGGCTGTTGAGAGCATCACCAAAGGACTTCTCAGAGTCTAGAGGGAAGTCCGAAGTTTGGGCTCTATGCTCTGTTACCAGCTCTGAATTTAAATCTGAACACTGGGGTTCCTGAAGAGGGGCGCTGTCGAGTGTCTGGTGTTCAAGGGTTAATGGTGATGTTGCCCGGGCGAACATCCCCAGGTGAATCACTGCTTGACTCTGCTCTCTGCATGTCTCTGAGCAAAGAGTGAGCTCTCCGGCGTTACTCATTTACAAATGCATTCGTTTCACTGGCTGCGCTTATGAACGATGCTTCACTTGGGATTCTCTTCATTCTTTTTGACAATTTTTTGTGTGTTTTTTGTATGTTGTAAGATTTTTTTTTTTTTTTTTTTGGTGTGTTGCCTGGGGTTTTCAGCCAGGTGCTTCTAGTGAATGGTGAGGCGTACAGAGGCACCTCTCATGGTCCTGGTGTTCCTGATTCATTCATACTCCAGACTGGGGAGTGTTGCATGAGATATATCGCACATTCAATGCTACATGTGTTACCTGTGATGTCACATGCCACATTGGATGTTACACACATGACGTTTGCTCTACAGTGTTCTGGAAACAACCGCAACCTGCCCGCAGCCTGTCCGTATATATATTATATTGACAGATATGGATACCAGGACTTTAGTCTGTGTTTAAGTCAAGTTTATTACATCATAAAGAGATTCATTCCTTCCATCCGAACTGATTCACTTCTTGCTCTCTGACTGTCTGTGCGTCTTCCTTTGTGTCTGCCTGTTTTGACTGCCTTCCTCTCCTTTCCCTCACTGTCTTTTCTCCTTCCTCTCTCCTCCTCCTCCTCCTCCTCCTCCACACTGCTGCCGACGCTAGAACGAGATTCTGTCCCATCACCTCCAAAGGAACCTCATGTATTTGGACAGCCAGGTGGGGGAAAGCTGTGTTCTCTTTGCCTTTCGCTTGTCAGGCTTGGTGTGTGTGTGTGTGTGTGTGTGTGTGTGTGTGTGTGTGTGTGTGGCGGGGGGGGGTTGTCTGAACCTCTTAACATCACCAATTTTCCACTGAACTTCTGGGGCACCCAGACCGAACTGGACCACGCAGAACTGGGGAAATAACTCAGCAGGGTTCTCTTTGGTGTCCTGTGTCCTTTCATTTCACACTGATCTAACACCAAAGTGTCCTAAACGCAGTGATCCCTCATTCTAATGCAAGCCAGCCATATGGTGGAGTGGTGAGCTTTTTTGTCCCAGTGCTTCATTATGAAGGGTCTCCATGCCTCTGAACCTCCTGTCTTACAATTACAGACCCTAACAAACGCGATATAACAAGGCAGCTACCAATTATGCATGGGTTTCTATTAACAAAGCTTACATTTTTTTGTATTAAAATTGGATTATAGTCCAGTCTTACCATTTTTTTGGTTCTTAATACTTTTAAAAGCATGCCTTGAACAAGTAATTGATGCAGTAGCGCATTAATAGGCCCTGTGCCTCATGCTTTTTACTCCACTATAGCTCTTGTTTCAGTACTATTAAAAGCCCATTTCAGACAAGAAAGCAGACTCTGGTACATGATACATTTTTAAAGAAGAACAAATCCTTGAGGTATTCTATTTTTCCCTCATTAAAACTTACCAGCATAATGTAAATGTGGAGTTCTATTTTATAGAGCGGTAAAAAAAAAAAAGCCCTAGCAGACCATCATTGTCACATGAATATTGCATGCAGTCACTTCACTATCCCGCTGAAAGTATCTCGTACTCTGTGGTGTAGCGTGGAATAGCAGCATGTCACAGGGATAAGGAGCATGTGTGTACCAGACGATGGGACGCCCACAGCATCCACCGCTTCCAGTTTCACCCCTCTGCAGCTGCTGTTCTAAAGCCTGATCACTGGAGGGCAACTGAGGAAAATCTCCATCCTAAAAGCCTCCTTTCTGAGGGCCGAATGTCTGTTGTCATTATAATATATGCTGCTTTGAAGGTCAGACCCCAGTGACATCCCACAGGCCCCAGTTCCACAAAGATATTGTATCCCCACCATTTATGCTCTAGTTGCATTAGGTTCAGAGATATAAATTTAGCTGGATATTCATATCTCTTCCTCGCTGTAATTATGATTACATGCCAAGGGCCAGGGCTGTGTATTGTCGTGCTCGACCAGGCAGGTCTAATCCTTGTGGACATTTAAATGTAGTGTTTATTTTGGGAAGGACTTCACATTGAGAGGAAATTTCCTCGCGATGCCTAAATTATTCAGTCTCCTCTGCGTGTGAAAAGGTCATTCGCTGCCGTTTCCCAGGAACCATATAATAACGTGCCGCATTTACGGTGACATGTTTTGCTGCTGAACAAAACTGTTTCCACCTAATTCATTATTGGATTTATCAGCTTCTCTCAACATGACTGTTCTGGCTGTCTCACACCGGCAGATAGAAGAGTCACTGGTATCTGCTAGAGTTAGCTAAGGTTTACATATTTCTGTTCAACTGTTATTATTGCATAAGCTTAGCTCGTTGCTCTGTACAGAGAAAGACCTGATATAATGTGCAGTGTGTGATTTGCAGTGTGAGACAGTGATCTGTGTGTGTGTGTCTGTGTGTGGAATGGAGCTGTGCTTTAAACTGACACTTGCTGTGTGTGCTCCTCCCCCAAATCTGCGATAGATGAAGGAAAATGAACCTTTAATCATCATGAGTCACACAATGATTGAGAACTCGGCGCCAAGGCCACAGCTATACCAGCAAGTAAGGTCTTGGAAAACAAACGGCTTTGCTTTCTCCTTTCCCCCTTTTTTCATCAACCCAGAAAGTCCCTGCATTTTTTTTTAATGTTCTTATTTGTTTTTTATTGGCCACATTCAGTTCTTCCCGGTGTCCTCATGACATTTTCTTATCTATATCTTGTATTGTTTGTATGGGAGCACATCTGTGTCATCCATTGCTTTTCTCTCTCTCGCTCCGTCTCGTGAGAGAGAGTTTGAAATGATGTGGGCATGGCTTATGATGTATGCTGCACTGTCCAGCTCACCCACTCTCACTGTAGATGACTATCGATGGCTTCCATTTCTACTGTACTGTGTGCTGGGCTGCTTTTATTTCACGTCTGCCGCCGCCGTGCCTCTGAGGGGGGGGGGGGGGTGTTTCAGTTTGACGTAAACCGAGGTTAACAGCGATGCCTTCTGCGTTTAGCCACACACTGGCTGGCGTTCCGTCCGTCCGATGTGCTAGCCACCCGGATCGTGCCGTTGGTCACAGCTGTTTTCACCAGTGGAAATTGACGCTTAACTGCCGTTGATTACTCTTGAGCACGAGCCCGGGGAATTTCCCTCTTTTATTCAAATCAGAGGATTGTCGCCTTAACATTAACTGCTTGGATAAATGGGCTGGATGAAATTAAAGCACAGGGAGGCAGCTTTAAGCCTTGTGGTTGATGGGAATTTTGTCCTACAGTCGATCGGGATGTCACATTGCAGCTGCCCTATCTCCCTCTAGACTGCCTCAGAGAGGCATTAGAGGGGTCTGATCTGCTACTGACCAGGGGCTAAAAATGATCCCTCTCCCACTCGGACAGGAAACGTCTTGTATCCCATTCTCATTTCCATGCCTGCTCCTCTGCATGCGTGAAGGCCAAATATAGCAGCGGGCTGTCAGGGAATCTCATTAGTCACACCGACTCCAGAGATGACAGACGTTGCCAGGGGACTGTAATCGCCGTGACACAGCGTTGGACGGCAAGAGCAGTGGCCATTTCAAACACATCGCAGTCTGTGTCCGGGTGGCCACAGTAGAAGATACCCCTGACGTGTCTAATTACAGCTACAAATAAAAGATCGTCCTATAAAACTAAAGTGTGAACCTAGTTGGTGTTACATCAATATTCTTCCCCCGACCATTTCCTCCTCATCAAATCTCAAGGAACCTTTTCAAAAGAAGTGTTCTGCTTTGTGGATTTGAGGTGCTTTCAGCAGGTTTCAGTTACCAGTTTAGTTAAGAAGCACCATGAACTCTTTAAACTCAGGTTTAAAACATCGCCCAGTTTTATTGGTTAATCCTCGCCCTCAGAAACTTTTAAATGCCTTCAATACAACGTCTCCGCCTGCAACACTTTGCATTAAAGCATGTACGCTGTGGTGCTGTCACTCCTGACATTGTGTGCTGATCTAAGTGCACAGCGCAAGTCGAAAAGCTTTAAGTCCTGTTTAAGTAATTTACCGTTGCCAGTGTGAAGAAATGTCCTGTTATTACAGACCCTACTTTAAGCATGTAAAGAGACGTCATTGAAACCACACAGCGTCCCAGAAGCACTTAAAGGGTTATAGACATTTATAGATGTCTGTGTGGACATTTATAGACGCCTGTATTCTTAGATGAATAATGCAGATGGACCGGTGTCTTTCGTAGCCCAAAAGACATAAACACCAGAGGTAATAAAGTCGGCTTTTTTTCCTGTTTAACTGTCAGCACAGAGATTGTAATGTACTCTCTGCTGAGGAGCACTTTTTAATAGAGAACCTGTGATGTGATTTCGCAGTCTGGATTCCGTCTGAGGCCACCCTGCCCTTCTAACAGTAAACCGTAGTGAAAGAGAGTAAAATAAGTTGGAAGTTCTCGCACACTCCCGTCATTGGGTATCGGATATGTGTTCCGTGTGTGCAGTGTGCACTGTAACGGCCCCCGCTGGAAGTAAGTACAGCGGTGACACCATCGGTGTGGTGAGTGGTGCTTTTCACTCTGTCTCAGACTGCCCCCTCTTCCTCTCTCTCTCTGACTGTCCTTCTCTCTTTCTCTCTCTCTCTGCACCTTTCTCTCTCTCACTGTCTCTGTCCCTTTCTCTCTCTCTACCCCCTCTGTCTCCCTCTCCCTCACACTCTTCCTCTATCTTTCTCTTTCTCTCTGTCTCACTGTCCCTCACTCTCTCCCCCTTTCTCCCTTTCTCTCTCTCTCCCCCCTCTCTCTCTGTCTCCTTCTCCCTCACACTCTACCTCTCCCTCTCTCCCTTTCTCTTGTTCCCTGTTTCACTGTCCCTCCCTCTCTCTCTCTCTCCCTCTCTCTCTCTCTCTCTCTCTCCCTGTCTGTGCGTGCAGAGGCGATAAAAGTCCCCAGCTCGTGTCACTGTATGACATCACTTCTTTGCCACTTTTGTAACCGCGGGTGTAAAAGTGCTGCTGCTCGCCCTCATACCGTCCTGACATCGGCGCCGGCCACATCTCCATCCGCACCTGTTCAGCTCAAAGAAGTGTGTCTGAAAGCCAGCCATTTTACCCCCGCCCTCTTTCACCGCACCAAAAACCCTGTGCACCTGGGTGCAGTCTGCATGCTCAGTGTGGAATGTCTCTGACATGCCTGTGGAGCCGGTCCACATGTCTGTACTGTGGGAGTTTATAACTGTGAAGATGTGTCCGTGCGTGCGTATGCATATGACGGATTACCGATATGCATATGCACTAAACTGTCTAATCCTCGAGTCAAATGCAGTCGAAATGAATTTGTCTTTGTTCGAACAAGGGGTTGTTTTGTAAACTGAACTATGAGTGACGTTGAGAGAAAGGCGGTGAAATGGGTAGTTAAGGGGTTAGGAAAGGTTTTAGAGGTTTGAAGAGGGTGATATTGAGAAATGTGTTAGGAGGGGGCAAAGCTGCGATGTTTGTAACACATGTAGACGTAACAGACAGTAGGGCTTTGGTTGAGCTGCAGAAGGACATTCTCTCAGAGGTGAGGGACTGCCTGATAGGCCTGAGCATCTAGACTGGCGTCTTCATGTAGGTCAAGCACATGACCCTGCCTAAGCCCTCACTGCACTACAGCCCAGGACCAAAAAATGTAAAATAACCTTTCCCTTAATGACTGAAGACCAGCCTGTCTCTTCATAAAGAGCTTGCCGAGGCTTGTGCTGCACGTTTTCCTGTCTCGAGGCGAAACTGGAAGCGTTTCAGCCTCCTCGCAAAACCGAGAGCAGCGCCTCTCACTGCGTCTGCCGCACATCCACTGCGGAAGAAGGACAAGAGGCTCTTCCTTTATTCCTCTCTGTATACAGCGCTTAAAATCACATTACAGAGCTGAATTACACAGGCACAGCCACAGGGCTGTGATAGTAAGAAGTCTTTAAAATATCTCTCTCTCTGTTCTCCTTTTCTCCTCAGTAAAATACATTCGCTCTCTTCTGCCCTCAGGCCCCCAGGTGTCTGCAAAAATGTCGAAACTGGCTCCTTATAACCGTTGATGTAAATATGAAATTCTTCCTCCCTGTGCCTCCCCTACACCCCGCTCCTCACCTGGTCGCCGTGGTAATGGCTGTCGTAGGTGCAGTCCAGCCAATAGTGCTTAGTTGTAGAGCAGCAGAGGTAGGACTTTAGTAATAGTACGGGGGCAGATAGATATGGTGCTCACATCCTGAGTGTCTTCATTTAGTTGTCAGTATCGATTACAGCCGCTTCACGTTGCTGCACCACAGGGAAAAAAAAAAACCGGACCTCTTTTGCAGTAGACAAGGGAGCAATTTGTTTTCCCCAAGCCTTTCCCCATTTTAAAGGGTACCTTCAGCGAAAAATATGAAATTGAAAATGTCGTCCCTTAGCTTACGGTTTAGTACAGTAGACAATATTTGTTCATACAAGGAACTGTTTTTGCAGAGGAGAAGTTTCTCAATTTGTGGCCGTTTGTTTTTATACTATGAAGTTGGTGCATGAAATTCCTCAGCATAGATACTAACCGTAGTAAATGTAAGGAACAACTGGATGAGAAGAGCAGCTAGACCTGCCCTCTCTGTCAGCTGAGTACAAAACCTTGGGACAAGTTCAGTAAAGGGCAAAGGCACCTGTGTGGCACCATGTGCCCCATTATTTGCCAGAAATCCTGTGCCCAAGTTCTGTATAAATGCACACTGAAGACTGCGATCCTTTGAAACATTCACCTTAGACTGAGTAACAGGTAGACACCCCTGAACATAGAGCTTCGTCGTAGAGCTGCATTAGATCTCCTGAGTACTGAAGACTGGCTCTGCCGTCTTACCTGGCGTGTTGGTTTTTTTTTTTTTTTTTAAATTCTAATTGGCATTTACTCTTGCAGGTAAACCCGGAGGACTACAGGGATAACTCTTACATGTACCGACCAGAGGAGCTGGACATCGACGTAAGTGCAAGCAGATGAAAGCAATTTGGGGCCATTGGTTTAGTTTTATACTCTCTCTGTGGTTTTATTCCCTTAAATACACGCCTCCATACTGGTTAAACATTGCTCCTTAAATTAAAGGACACTTTCTTTACTGTTGTTTGAGAGATATTATATATACATATATATTCTAAAGGCAAAATATACCTTGCGTCATTATGTCAGTTGGCAAGTTCCAAAAATGTTGAGCTCATGGAGAGAGGTAATTAGACTGACCATGAAAACTGGTTGAGTTGTGGTTCTGTCTTTATGGCTTGACCACAGTGGGAGGTTGTGTTTAAAATTTCTGATCAGGATACGCAGGATACTCTTAAACTATAATCCTACTCTGCGCTTCAGAAAAGACCCTGTTTTTTCCCCCCTCTGGAAAAATTGGGAACAAAATGATGGAAAAACCTGGAATTAAACAGGGCTGGTTAATTGTTTACAGCCACATTACCCCATTGCACGAGTGTCTAGAATAATTGGAAAAGTAATAGAAAATGATAGAAAACGTGCGTGCGTGCGTGCACACACACACACCCCACACACACACACCTTTTCCCTGCAGTTGCTGCTGATGATTTCCTTCTCAACGGGGCAGTGGAAATTGATCTCTGTAAGCTTATTGAAGGCTATCATTTACCTCATAGGAGCACATAATCCCATCTGCATCCACTGCAACTCATCTCTCTGCAGCTGGAAACGGCTTCGCCCTCCAAACCGCCCCCCCCGTTTCCACAGCTTGCTGATGGGAGACAGTTTCACACAAGCACAAAGGCACACAGTGTTGAAATGTGCTGAGCAAATGTGTATCTTAACATTCGCAAATCCCCCCACACCCCCCTTTCTGTGCACCACCTCCGCCGGCTTGTTAAAGTGCAAGTTAAGCAGGTACCCTTCACGGTTTGAGTCTAGCGCACCGTAATGTTAGTGCGCACGCACTGTTATGTCTGTAGACGTACCAGTGGAAAATAACGTGGAATTCCCCCATCTTAACCTGTCTCCCTGGAAAATGAATGCAGTGTGTTTCAAACGTGCTGTCATAAACTACAAAGGCCTCGGTTTTTAGGTTTATTTAACGTGAGCAAAGTGAATTCCAAAAGTGGAGTGAGAGAGAAAGAGAACTAGCTGTTTTGTTCTAAGGCCCGGTTGAGCGCGCACTCTGGATGTTTGAAAGTCTATGACATGATGACCGTGTTGAGTCTTCTCCCCTCTGACCTTTGACCTGTTTGCCTCCAGGCGAAGCTGAGCAGGTTGTGTGAACAGGACAAGGTGGTTCGGACGCAGGAGGATAAGCTACAGCAGCTGCACAGAGAGAAGGTATTGGCTGCTCTCCCCAGACCTTTCTCGTCCTGACACATTCACTGCAGATCTTATGGAGACCTTCTTCAATGATGTCTAGCTTTAAGACGCTTCATAGAGTATGATTGGAGCTTATTAATTCATTTCTGTTATTTGCATCAATAAAAGCAGGCCTGGGATATAGCCTGATCCATCTTGTCATTGTAATTTTAATGTAACAACACTCCAGCGGGCCACGATGTCTAATTGGTGTAGTTGTTTTCTGGTTTTCGGTGTCTTTTCTCAGTGTTAGAGCAGGCAGTGGATGATGTGATGTATAATGGCTCTCTGAAACGGACAGGCAAGGTCGCACGCTCAAATCGCTTCAGAAGTGAACTTTAATAGCGCCGGTGTTTCGATAAAACGGGCCTTCGTCGGAGGCGCTATTAAAGTTCTCCTCCGGGGCGATTTGAATGCGCGACCTTACATGTCTCCTCCAGTCAAGAATAGCTCGTCTCACCTGCATCTCATCAGAATGTGTGCGTTCCTCTCTCTCGCTGCATTAATGTAATGGTTCTCTACAACACCCCAAGGCCAGCTCTGTCAGAACCCAGCAGACAAGCTGGAATGTGGCCTAAAGTGGAACATAATGTTGTCTGCAGCACACATTTTTTCTATAGCTTTGTGATGTTAGCAGAAGAGCAGTGAAGCAGAGAGGAATCTCTAATGTTAGCAGAAGAACAGTGAGGAACCTCTTATGCTAGCTGTAGAGCAGTGAAGCAGTCAGGAAGTTCTGATGTTAGCTATAGGGCAGTAATGCAGTTAGGAAGCTCTTATGTTAGCTGAAGAGAAGTAGTGCAGTTAGAAGCTAATGGAGGAGGTAGACAATACTGTGGTGTCAGTGACTGTGCTGGTGTAGAGGATATGCTGTCCTTTTGAGTATAATGGTGCAGCAAATTGATTCTGATGGTGTTTGAGTGGTTCTGATTGTGAAGGAGTGGTTCTGATTGTGTCGGAGTGATTCTGATTGTGTTTGAGTGGTTCTGATTGTGTCGGAATGGTTCTGATGGTGTCGGAGTGGTTCTGAGTGTCACTGTGGTTCTGATGGTGTTGGCTGTGCTGTTTGTGTGACTGTGATAGTGTATGTGTTTTGGCTGTGTTAGAGTGGTTCTGATGGTGGCTGTGCTGTGAGTGTGATTGTAGCGGTGTTAGCGAAGAGGCCGCGTTTGATTGGCTGTCGTCCGCAGCACACCCTGGAGACGGCGCTGCTCTCGGCCAGTCAGGAGATAGAGATGAGCGCGGACAACCCGGCGGCCGTGCAGAGTGTGGTGCAGCAGAGAGACGTGCTGCAGAGCGGCCTGCTCAGCACCTGCAGAGAGCTGTCCCGCGTCAACGCGGTGAGTCACCCCGATGCGCGCTCAAACACGCACACACTCAAACGGGCTGAGAAACACACACTCAAACCCACTGAAACACACACACACTCAAACCCACTGAAACACACACACTCAAACGGGACGAGAAACACACACTCAAACCCACTGAAACACACACACTCAAACGGGCTGAGAAACACACAAACACTCAAACACACTGGAAAAACATGCACACTCTCAACACTAATAAACACTCACGCACAGACATATATAAACACTCACACCCACTGAAACGCGCATGCACTGAAATAAATAAACTCTGAAACTTTCATCTCAATAAATACTGAAATTGTTTGTTATAAATCCATTCTATCTCGTGTGTTTCAAAGCATTTGTGTGTCTCTTCCTTTCTCTTTTCCCTCTCCCACACTCATTTCTGCCTACCCATTTCCCTCTTTCTCCTCAGGAGCTGGAGCGGTCCTGGCGGGAATATGACCGGCTGGAGTCTGACGTCACTCTGGCCAAGAACAACCTCCTGGAGCAACTGGAGGCTCTGGGCAGCCCTCAGGTACTTTCAGATTCTGGCTCCGCTCCCCTCAGATACCGGCCTTGTTCCCCTCAGATACCGGCCTCGTTCCCCTCAGACACCGGCCCTGTTCCCCTCAGACACCGGCCCAGTTCTCCTGAAATACCAGCCCTGCCTCTGGTATGCCTCTGGTAGGCCTGCCCCCTCTGGTACACACACAGCAGCAGCTGCACTGAGCCCTGCTGGCCAACCTCTCCCACTGCTCCTCCTTTCTGCGCTTCAGCTGCTCCACAATGCAGCTGCACTGAGCCCAGGAGCCAGTGCAAATACATCTAATGAAAGTGGCTTGTTTTTTCATAAAGTATGCAGTGCATTAGCTGGGAGACTAAAACACACAAAAGAGCATACCCATGTGTAAAATTGGGGGAAATTCTCAAGTGTTTAATCTGGGAACCTAAATTGCTGATATGAAAACCTGGGAGTCATAGCATCATAATGACTAAAAAGTGGTGCAGGGTTTATACCTTGGTATAGTGTGGAAACCCTTGAAAGTCTAGCCCATCGAGCATGTAAAGTCACGTAGCGCAGGTGGCTAATAACCTGTTAGCGCTCATTAAAGTCAGGCTGAGAGATGGTGTAGGTGATTAATTAGAGAGGGCAGGTTTAAATGAGATCCGCAGGCCTGTTTTCTTTTTTTTTTCCTCACCTCCCTTCAAAGAAGCCTCCAGAATATTCCTGGTGGACCCCTTTAGGCCGAAGTAAGAGTCGCTGTGACCTTTGGCAGGATCTTAGAGTAAAAATCGGCTTAGCCCTCTGCGCCCTTCACAAAAACAGGCCTGTCATCAAGGAAGAGGGAGGTAATTATCCTCCCCACCTGAGGGGCCCCTCTCTCTCTCTATAACAGTATCCTCCGCTTAAAAGCCTCGGATGTAGTAATAGGTTTCTCCGCGAGGTAAATTTGAGGCGCAACTGCTGACTTCACACCTGAATGAGTCGATTACTCTCCCTCTCCCTTCCTGTTCTCCTCCCTCTCCCTCTCTCTCTCTGGGATTTTTCTCTCCACCGGTGTTGATAATTAAAAGGGGGGGAGGCTCGGTCTCTGAGCTTCCTGTGGAGTGAGGTGCGAGCGGTGGGACGGTTCAGAGCAGGATGATTTAATGGGGAAGGAGGGTGGCGGGCGCGTGGCTGGTTCAGGGGAGACCGTGTGACAGGATGGAGGGGTTGACCGTGAAGAGCGCACCGTGAGCGGGACTGGCGCAGAAGCCTTGGCTCTGCTCGGGAGGGTCATTCGTGATGTCCCGTGGCGCCCCGTTCGTGAGGGTTCTGTTAGTTTGAAACCATCGCCTGACACAGAGAGGAGTGAGAGACCTTTGGGAAAGGGCTCTGCTGCTGGGTCAGGTGGCTGATGGGAAAGGTGATGATTACCATGACAACCTGCTGGCTCTACCTGTGCCTGGGTATTTGCAGGCAGATGGATGCAGGCTTTCTGTGCTCAGAATAGAAAGGTGGCAAACAGGAAAACACCCCAGCCTGAGGTATACATGCTGGTTAGGGCTCAGTGAGCTATGAATCAGTGAGCTAATTAACCTGTGTGTGTGTGTGTGTGTGTGTGTGTGTGTGTGTTTGCACATGCAGACCGAGCCCCCCAGCCAGCAGCATGTGCAGATTCAGAAGGAGCTGTGGAGGATACAGGATGTGATGGAGGCTCTGAGCAAGAATAAGCCCCAGAGAAGCACTGACAACACAGGTGGGCGCACACTCGCATCCTGTCCATACAGATACTCTCTCTTACACACACCCACACACATACTCTCACAAACACACACACATCTATACACATACTCTCTCTTTCACACACACCCACACACCCATACACATACTCTCACAAACACACACACACATCTATACACATACTCTCTCTTTCACACACACTCACACGCCCACACACATACTCTCACAAACACACACACATCTATACACATACTCTCTCTTTCACACACCCTCACACACCCACACACATACTCTCACAAACACACACACACACACACACATCTATACACATACTCTCTCTCACACACACACACACACACTCGCACGCACACACACGCATGCGCACGTGTGGCCGTATACACACACCGGCATATGCCCATGTATACACACACGTAGACACTCATGTCCATACACAAATTCACACACACACACACACACACACACACACACACACACACACACACACACACACCAACACCCACACTCTCTCTCTCTCTCTCTCTCTCTCACACACACACACACACACACACACACACACACACACACACACACACACACACACACGTGTGCAGTGCTGTGCGTGTTTCAGCCTGCCACACTCACAGCACTGCATTGCTCACCTACCACCCAGCAGGCCTGAGGTATTCCTAACACTCAGCTGCCATTAGCTTCACCTCCTCCATGGCTGGGACTGACACACTGAGATCTAATGTGGAGGGGCAGGAGCATTAGGTCAGCTGCCCACACATGCAGGAAGGCTGTCCGCTCATGCAGTGCACTGGACAACACTGATCTCAGCTGAACACCAGTGCCAGTGATCGATCCCTCATAATTCAACAACTCATCCTCACCTGTCTCTGTGTAAAGATAATAAAATTACCTCTTCCTTAAAGCTGCAGCCCTGATAAAATTCCTCTTTTCATGTCAGAAGATCTATCATCATAATTTTTTATACTGTTGATGTGTTTTGCAATTCCGAGATCTGTCCTCAAAATCTATCATTGCACCCAGTAGCAAGTGCCTCTTTTCGAACACTTTGTAGAGATTGCAAAGCTGTGTATGAATATCTTTCTCTTCTTAACTTGCAGGTTTCTTGGGCTCCAAACCGATCTCAAATAAATATAAGAGTGAGGTGAGTGGATCTGCTGTGGGAAGGGGAATGATCGTCAGTGATCTTGGGTTTAGCACACACCCACGGTGCAGGAAGTCATGCACACAGTATGCTCACACACACACACACACACACACACACACACACACACACACACACACACAGATGCATGCACATACACCTTTTTCCAGGTCTCTTCATTGTGCCACTGCAGTGTTACTGATGCTGGAATTGGGGCTGGCCATCATAGACACTGCACAGTGTTGCAGACACACCTGTAACACAGTCTGCTATAACGCTGAGCCGCAGCTTTGCCTGCACTGCTGTAGAGGTGGCCCAGCGTCTGGCACAGCTGCTGACCAAGCCCAGCCTGAAAAGGGCACTTTGTAGTGTTTTTGGAGCTACTTGATCTCCTGTCCTGTTGGGTTGACCGTGTGACCTCCTGCTGGGGACACCTTCTCTATACCTGGCCTGGATTGTGCTTTTTCAGCATATGAATGGAGTCCAGCTTAAGTCAGTGGTCTGGGATAGTATTCTCTGATGAATGGTCTGTCACAGTCATACATTACTAGAGTTTGGCCAACATTTTACTGGATGGCCATTTCAGCTCGTAAGAAGAATGTTACACGATTCTGTGAAAGCGAACTGGAAATTTCCACCCTGGACAGTACTTCTGAATCGTTCTGTTAAAGGCACTTTTCTCATTTATCTTCTTCGAGTCCTGTACAGTATTGCTGACCCACCGAAGTGCTCGAGTCAGGTCTCATTTATCATTTTTTGGCAGTGATTTAACCTCTTATTATCTCTGTTTATGCCCATCCCCAGCCAGTCTTTACATCCTGCTCTACAGTGTAACTATGGGGTCAGCTGGCAAGCTGGCAGTGCAAACAGCTTAATTCTGCGCTGTGATTTTCACTGTGTGATTCCTAGATTTTTAGAAAGGGGCCGCCTTTACAGGAAATGGGCGACAGTGTAGCATAGTGGTTACGGAGCAGGGCTTGTAACCAAAAGGTTGCCGGTTTGATTCCACGCTGGGGCATTGCTGCTGTACCCCTGTGCAAGGTAGTTAACCCAGCATTGCCTCTGTAAGTTGCTTTGGGTAACAATGTAATGTAGTGAATCAGGTAAAGTAGGTAATTCTGAATAGAGTAAAGCTGGTTGGCTGGAGGGTTACTCTTCTTTCCCTGTGTTAGACTCATTCTGTAGGTGCTGTGTGATGTCAGTGAGCCGTGTTTGAGTCACAGCAGGGCTCTGGGTTCGTCTGCAGCGCGGCCCGGGTCACCGGTCGCCGCGGGCAGGAGCAGTTGTCACCCCGGCCTCTCTGTGAATCTGTAGGAGGAGGACTCCGTGCCCCCGCGGCCCCCCCCCCCAGTCCTACGACCTTGGCGAGCGGCCGCCCCCCCTGCCCCCGCTGCCCCCCTCCGGCGCCGTCCCAATGCACGCGGGCCGGCCGGCCCTGCACCGGCCCGAGGACAGGAAGCCGGGCCAGAGGAACGGCGCGCACAGCGTAAGCCGCTGACCTCCAGTGGGTGTGCCGTGACATCACCGCCAGCCCCGCTCCTCCGTTTGCCTGCGTTCATCTCCTGGAATCACGTTCAGCCTTTTTCTTTTCCCATATTTTTTTTAGTTGTTTAATTTTTCGTTCTCCAGCTAGAAGTGACATCGTCTCTCTTAACCCCCCCCCCCCACCCGCCTCCACATCACCACCTCTCTCACCTCATTTTCAGAGAGCGTGGACTTTGCGCTTTGTCACGGTCTATTTTTGGTTATTTTGGTTGCTGAAACTTGTTTTGATTTCATGTTTTTCGTTCTGGATTTTTTTTACCCATTTCATCCTGATGCGTGCATCGTGCCATCTTTCACTGTTTACCTGGAATGGACTGAAGTGTTGTGATTGAGCTGTTTGGACTTGTTTTTTGCCCATCTGTATACTGCCTCTCAGTACGAAAACATGAGGAAATCACTTGATGCATTTCTGTCACCCCAAAAATCTCTTTCAGCAGAGGCCTAGCTGGCCTGTAAATCTGACCAGCTTGGTCTGGTCCTGCTTGTGCTCTCCATCCAGCAGTGTTACTGCACCAGCCTTACCTTATAGCCCCTAGGAGTGTCTCAGGTGATTTCTGCACCCTCTCCCTGTTGGTGTGTGCGCACGCGTGTGAACGCGTGTGTGTGAATGTGTGTGCGTTTCACTGTGTGAGCTGATTCCCGCTCTCTCCTCCCAGGGCCCGGACTACAGGCTCTACAAGAGTGAGCCGGAGCTGACCACGGTGGCCGAGGTGGACGAGACCAACGGAGAGGACAAATCAGAGCCGGCCGGCGAGAAGGAGCCCAACAGCAAAGGTACGTCTGTATCCGGCGCTCGGAGAATGGCGAGAATAGCACCTGTAAACAGACCGCAGGATCAAATCCCCAGTGAGCCGTCACCAGTGCACCCTCGAGCAGGGTACTTAACCAGAACTGCTTCAGTAAACACACAGGTGTGTAAATGGGAATGCTATTTGCGGGAAGTTTACAGCGTACATTTACTCAGGGGTGAGAAATGACCCTAAAGCCAGGGTAGGCACACAGCCTAACCAGCTGCTACGCAGAACTTAGCTTTCAGCTCATTCCATTTCTCAGCCTGATTCACGGATCACCCATCGGCCACTGATTCTGTTTTACCTAGGTTATAACTCAGGCTGTTAATACTGTACTATTTTTTTACTCCCATTTTATGGATTTCGGCTCCATCTTCATTCAGCTCAGTCTGCTGAATAATGAACGTCTAACCTTAGGCCGTGTGTGGGTTGTAATAGGAGCTGATGTATATAGTAGCTAGACCCAGACGGCTTTTAAATGTGTATTTCTCATTATTTGCATAGAATGTACAGTACAGTTTCTTTTGTTAATACTGAACCCATATTTGAAATGTTGCAACATCTGATTATGAAACGGCAGTGTATGTGGCCTTTCTGGGAAAGGTGCACTTGAAAATGGAAAGACAGCTAATTCCATCTTTTCACACTGTTTCCCACTGGTGTACAGGCATGGCCTACCCTGTTGGGATCGTGCCCCCGAGGACGAAGTCCCCCATGCCAGAGTCATCGACAATCGCTTCATACGTCACACTGAGGAAGAGCAAAAAGCCTGAGCCAAGGACGGTGAGTGTGTGCCCCAAGTTAAAGATCAGCTCTCTGTCTGTACTGTGCTCTCCAGGTTAAAGGTCAGCTCTCTCTGTACTGTGCTCTCCAGGTTAAAGGTCAGCTCTCTCTGTACTGTGCTCTCCAGGTTAAAGGTCAACTCTTTCTCTGTACTGTGCTCTTCAGGTTAGAAGTCAGCTCTCTGTTTATACTACATTATCCAGGTTAAAGGTCAGCTCACCGTCTGCACTCCGCTGCTGGCATGGTTTTTGTGTTTGAGACTGTAGGCCTTTCTTAGTGACATGTCACTAAAGAGTGTGTAGTGGGTGTGAGGCTGGGCTTGTAGCCCAGCTTAGGCGTTGCCATGGTGCCACTGGGCATAGCACTAAACCCTGACCCCTCACTAGACAGACAGCTGTATAAATGGATAATAAACAAAGTATGATCTGTGCATCAGTGCACTCTGGATGAGGGCGTCTCCCCCAACCAAATAAACACTGTAAATAATGAGGCCAGAGCTGTAATGGCAGGCCGTATGCTTCAGAGGGTGGAGTGGCAACCGCTACAGATTCTGAGTGTACTCCAGCCACGGAGATGGATAATTATAGATGTGCATTTCTGTTTGTTTGTTTGTTAGCCTGTCGCTGTTGAAATGTGGCTAAAATAAAATGCCTCTGATAATGAAAGCCCGGTTGTGACTCACGTTCTCCAAATTGGTGGAAAAATAAAGCACAGAAGTGCCCCGCCGATTGAAGCCGTCAGAGCTGTGTAATTTGGGCACTGCTGAGTGTCCCGGCTGAAGGATAAGAGTACAGGGCGTGTCCTGCAGGCTGGAGTAGCTGGGCCTTGCTGCCGGCCGTATGTGGTTCCAGTCTGGCTCTGTCCCTGCAAGGCCAGAGGTGGGACACTGGAGCCGGGACCTGCATGGTTCATGACACATAATGACTCTCCAGAAATGATGTTTGAGATGCATTGGCATATAATGCATGTAGAGTGTCAAGTGTAGTAAAATGCGCATAATACATGTGATGAATGTGTTTGGATGCATAATAACCTATTGCTTTATTGCTGCTAAAACTGCTCAAGCCTGCTTATAACCCCCCACAAAAAGTGTTTTAAGGTGTAATGGTCTCTCTGTTGCTGAATGCGGGTGTATATGCATAGATGTGTGTGTATGTGCTTGTGTGCATTAGTATCTCCATTGATGTGTTTTTGTGTCTCTCTAATTGTCTGTTTGTGTATGCGTGTATCTGTGTTAACACGTGCTGGTGCTCCTGTTTGCCCCCTGCAGGACCGTCCCCGCAGCGCGGTGGAGCAGCTGTGTCAGGCGGAGACCGCCCGGCCCAGGATGAGCGTGGAGGAGCAGCTGGAGAGGATCAGGAGGCACCAGCAGGCCTCGCTGAGGGAGCGCAAGAAGGGCCTGAGCGTCCTCGGGGGGCAGGAGAACTCGCCCTCTCGCAGCCCCTCCTTCTCCAAGGAGAACCCCTTCCGCACTCTGCAGGTACTCCACCAGGGGGCAGTGTGGCGGCTCCACGGCCCAGCGCTGTGGAGTACCGTACTCATGAGGGTTTGTTTGCTGCTTAATGCTACAGGTTGTTACCTGCCCACTCACTGCCGGGCTCCGTGTTTATGCCTGTAGGCAGTATGCAGGCAGCCTTTTAAAATAATGTGTGCTATCACTGTTTGTTTATTGTGAGGGGGAAAAAATTCCATTCTTCTACAGCAGTCACGAGTTGCTTGCAATCCTTTTGCGAGCTTCCCTTTGCTTTCCGACCTGAAAGAGGAGACTGAAAGAATACCCGCAGACCTTTGAAAAAAAAAAAACCTGTTTCATGTTTTTATTTCTCTCCTCTGAACGTGTCCTCTCCGCTGCTGATGTGTGAATCTGAGCCTCCGTGTCGGCTAGGATTTCATTCCCCGAGCGCGGAGCCGTTTCCCCTGAGACGAATACCCGTGGCAGCGTTCTGATCAGCGCGGCCGAGAGCTCCCGCAGACTTAATCATTCCATTACCCGACCAATGTGTTCTCACCTTAACTGTCCGCCGTGTAACACGGGAGCAGTCATGATTCAAAGCCCTGTTTAAATCAGCCTCCATTATGCTGCTCCTGCAGTCCTGGCTTCGGCCTGCATCAGCACTGACTGTCCGCCTTGCGGCCGGCTTTCACTAATTGCCCTTCCCTGTGGATAGCACCTTATGCGGTCACCTCCTCCATTCTGTATATGTTTTCATTATTCATCAATAAAACAGAATTGGAAAAGGGCAAATGTTCAGCTTTAATATGTCAGCGCTACCATTTGGCTCGTTAAGGGCTTTGGCGTGCTGAGAAAAAAAATACATGTTTGTTTATAAATCCATGTTTTTTCATACTGTATTTGTGTCTTTAGACTCTGAGTTTCATAGTTTTGAGGTGGTTTCATAGACCAGTATTTGACCCCATTCAGTACTAGTTCACAGTATGATATGATTTCAAAGCTAAAGGCTGGTGTCCTGTGAGCGCCCCCTGTGGGTGAGGTGTTGAAGTGTTTACGAGCTCTAATGGGCTGTGTGTGGCTGTGTGTGGCAGAGCCGTAAGAGGGACGAGGGGGTGTCCAGTGACATACAGGAGCTGGAGGCATCGCTGCGGGAGCAGGACCTGGTGAAGGAGCAGGAGACCCCCGCAGAGGAGATCGCACGGCTCAAGGAGGAGGTGCAGCAGGAGGGCTTCAACATGGAGCGAGAGGTACGGGGGAGTGCGGGTGGGCACATGTACAAATACACATGCACACGCGTGCACACGCATATACAACCGCACACATATGCCTGTACAAACTCACACTAGATTAGAGGTACTTCACACACAGATGCTCTGTGTACAACACATACACCAACAGAGGCAGGCAAGCAAAAACTCATTTGCTCCCACACACACACACACACACACACACACACACACACACACACACACACACACACACTCAGTCATTATTTCCATCTTTGTTTCTCCCCTCTGCTTTCTGTCCTTGGCGACACCCTGCAAATGAACCTCTTTTATGCTGTGATTAAAGCGTGAGAAACGTATCCCCCGTGAGAAAGAGCTCCTCCTATCACTCCAAACACCCATCACTTCTCCTAATGCTCTATTTAGCAAAGCAGCGCCGCACGTGTCTGGCATTCTCATCCTCGTCTGAGCGCGCCGCCGGGCAAGTCTTTCCGTTTAACGGATTATTCTCAAGAACAAAAAAAAATCACCTGGAGGGTTTCTTAAAAGGACAGGCAGGGATGCGGCGCACTGGGACCTTTGAGTAGAGGGCATGGGTGCGAAGCGCATGTTAGTCCCCGTCCCAGCTCAGAACAAGGACGCACCGCGGGTAACGTTGTAACAACGCCACAGCAACGTTGTCCTGTACAGCCGTAGGGTGATGCTGCTGCACTGACAGCCAACTTGCCCTTTAATATCATCTCCCAGTGCAAACAGTGTGGCTCAGAGGGGCCTAACGCCCTGGATCAATATGTAATCATACTTCCATGGCCAATAATTACCACACGCATACTAATACCTAGCGGCATGCTGTGCCCCCACCCTTGGGGGTGGCATGGCATACAGACGTTTCATTCAAGGAGAAAATTCAGAATGAATCACCACATTGATTTCCGATTTAATGTCTATTAATAATACTGCAGCAGACTGTAGCTCGGGCTTAAGCCTGCACGAAATGGAAAGAAAACCAGGCCCTGGTTATCATTTACAGGTGGAATTTCAAACGCAGTGACAGAGGAAATGAGAGCTGATTTCACCTTTTCACTGTGCCTCTCACTTGCCTCTCTTTTGACACAGACACACACTCCACCCTGGTCCTTACCATCTAACTCGCTTTCTCTTTTACTGAATCTTTTTTCTCTTTATTTCTCTCTCTCTCTCTGTCTTGCTGTGTGTAAAGCTGTCTAAGCCAGAGAAGGTGGTCATCCCGGAGCGGTATGTGGAATCGGAGCCAGAGGAGGTCCTGAGCCCGGAGGAGGAAGCCAACAAGCAAAAGAAAGTGGATCGAATCAAAGCCCTGATTGCCAAAAACAGGTAAGATTCGCTCTCTCTCCATTCGATCGAATCAAAGCCCTGATCGCCAAAAAAACAGGTGGGACTCATTCTTTCCGTTCAGTTGAACAAAAGCCCTGATTGCCAAAAACAGGTGAGACTCACTGTCTCCGTTTGAACAAATCAAAGCCCTGATAGGCCAGGTGAGACTCGCGGTCTCCGTTTGAGCGAATCAAAGTCCTGATAGGCCAGGTGAGACTCGCGGTCTCCGTTTGATCGAATCAAAGCTCTGATTGCCCAGATTAGGCTCACTCCCTCTGTCTGCCTGGTGCAGGTTGTGGGGAAAGCCGTGCATCACTGCATGTGCGCATCTGATCCTCCTTTTCAGCCGATAAGAGATTCATTAAAGCTCGTCAAAGGGTGGCTTTTTACGAGTAAACGGGGAGAAGCAAGCGTGTGAGCAGCAAGCTGAACATCCAGTCTGGAGAGCCGTGAGACAGCGGGAGATAAGAGCAGAGAGGATGCTGGGAAGATCAAGGGGAGTGGATCAAAGGAAGCGAGGCTGACATGCAGATTGGAGAGCCTCAGAGCTGACATGGGGAGAGCCTCCGCTCTCCATGTTTACTGATTGTGTGCTGACATTTGAATGAAGAATTTGAATGCCAGCTCTGGAATTGGGCTCTTTGAAGGGTACCTCGGAGTGTTCCGGAACTAATTCTTTTGTTGTCCATATTCCTGCCACCTGAAAACTTGTGTCGTGGAATCTTGTCTGCCGTCTGACACGAGTCACTGCTTCATCCTGTAGGGGGTGCCAGTGAGTAGGAGTGACACCTGGCAGGCACAGGGCACAAAGAGACTTTGCAGGACACCCTCCATCACAGGCCACACACACACACACGCACACGCACACGCACACGCACACGCACACACATGCATACACACACACGCACACACACATACACACACACAGGAAAAACAACCAACAGCATGTCTTTGAACTTCGGGAGGAGGATGCCAGCAGAGGGAGGAATGAGAGCTTTGCACAGAGGGCTGGACTCTGGGCCCTGAGACTGCTGCTGTGAGACTCTAGATTACATTTCTGCTCCACTGATCCTAAAGCACTCTCCAGCCAGCGACGGGGGCCCACAGTGCTGTTAGAAGTGCCAGACAGCTCTTGCAGTCGCTGTGCTTTTTTTTTTGTGTGTCCCAGCATGCAGAACGTGGTTCCGGCGGTGACTCTGAACCCGGAGGGCGAGGTGGAGGAGGAGGCCACGGTCCAGGAGCAGGAGAAGATGATCAACATCTCCTACGAGCTGGCGGCCGAGGCGTCCAAACGCAGCAAGCTGGTGGCGGGTAAGAGAGGCGGAGGGTCTGACACTGCAGCAGGAAGCCCTCAGCACAGAGTCCGGGCACGGAGAGGCCGCGCTGTCCTCCCTTTCCTGTTTCTACTCATGTATTTATTCCCAAAGTACACTGAGAGTTCTCCCACGGCCGGCACTCAGTTTGTGCGAAAAGCTCTCACGCGATGAATGAAACAGTATCAGAGTATCTTAACCATTATGAAATTCTGTTTAATGATGAACTAATGTATTCCATTTACCTGCTGTGATCAAAGAACATTTTGGCTGCCTGTTGAAGATTTGGAAGATCTATATTTTTTTGAAAAAAAAAAGCAAAAGGCTTAATCCTCCATTCATGAATGCGTTGTTAACCAGGCTGAAATTCATTACGCTTTATAGATTTTAATTTCCGCTCTTTTTATTCCGGTAAATCCCATCTTCTGTGAGCACTTGGGCAATCCTTATTAAAAGCTGATATAATCCCTCACTTTATTCTTTATTTGGAACCCACCGCCCAGCACCCTCAAATTGCCTCAAACAGCCAAAGTGTTCAGCCATTTCCTTGAGTGATTTAGCTTCCACTAGCTGATACAGAAAGTTCTTATTGTGCTGAGCATAACGCTTCTGCAGCCCTGACCCGCTGCCAGCAGTCATGAGGAACCCAGCCTCAGGAATGCCAAGTCGCCGCTGCGCTGTATACAATGGCCTGCGTTTCTGAACGCTGATCGCTACAGAGGAGTTCAGATGTAGCCGGTCCATTTTCCCAGCTGAAGCCATCTGGTGCTAAATGTTTCTTCTGCCGAGTGTATCAGAAAGAATCTGACTTCAGCCTGATCTCATTTCAGGCTCCATCGGGAGGGGGGTGTTGGAGAGGTGTGGGTTGGGGGTGGGGCGTAATACTAATGGATAATTTTTTTAGCACAAACCATGTCAGGTTTAAGCCATCACCAACCCCATTCTTTTTCTGTGCAGCATTGAGTTTTGTGTTGCTCCAACTTGGTTGTGCTGGTTGTGATGAACCTATCTCCTGTGAGAGCGCTGGCCACGCCCCTCTGCAGCCCCCTCCAATCCGAGCACACCGAAGCCCCGCCCCGCACTGCCTCTGCTCCTCCTCCTCGTTTGCCGCTACTTTGAAAGGCTTATTGATTTGTGTTTATTTGTGTCTGTCTGTCTGTGTGTCTGTCTGTTTGTGTTGCGCTGTCGTTTGCAGTGAAAAGCCTGTCCTCTCCACCCCAGTCCCCGACCACCCCCTCCGCGCCATCACCCCCACAGCTCGCAGACGGATCTCACTTCATGTGTGTGTAGGTGGCCACAGTAAGAGCCTCTCTTCATTTCCACCGTTCGCCCGGTCCTCTCACGAATCCCTCTCTCTCTCTTACCCTCTCAGACCCGATTCTGATCTCAGACCTGTGGATTCCTGCCCCACTGTCCTCTCAGGGGGATGTAGGAGATTTTATAAATACTTTTCCAAATTACAAACAAGAAACTGACTGCCTGCATGTTCATGGAGGGACACCTTTGTGGACGATGTGAACACATCCCAAGAGATAGTTAGCACATTTAAGATGAGGGCTCACCTCCAAATGGATTGAAAGCTATGGGCTTGCCCCCATAAGTATATATCCAGTGGGTGCATGGTGTTGGACCCAGAGCTAGGCTAGTAACCAGAAGGTGGCAGGTGCGGTTCCCTGGTGCAGCATTACCAGTATACCCTTGCGTAAATTAAGGCACTGAACTGGAGCAGTTTCAGGAAACCTCCAGTTGTACTGGCCAGTAATGCTTAGGATGTCATCTGTGTGTGTCGCCCAGGGTATTGGCATGGGCCAGGCAAACCACTCGTGTGTAACAGTGATAACATAATGTATTATCATCTTTTAAAAAGAAATAAGGTGTGAATAGCAAACAGTAAAAACTGCCATGGAGCAGCGTGTTCTAGAACCGTTAATGCTTTCCGTTTCCTCGGTGGAGGCCCAGACAGATTCAGTCTGCTGCCTCTACAGAGCGTCATTATTCAAGCCCAAGCAGCCAGGTAAATGGGACTTTAGAGATGCAGAGAGCCGCATGGCAAAGCAGTGAATTCTCTCCTCTCTATGTCACTGTCTCATTGGTTTGGGCCCTGAGCCACCCAAAAGAGCTGAGAGAGAGGATCCTGTCTGGCCTCACAGAAGATCAAATAACGCACCACCAGAACATTCCCTCTGTTATATTTCACCTTAAACACACCCTGTGCACAGCGAATCTCACTGCAGCTGCATTTAAACCGGCATCGCAACAGAGGCCACACTTCAACAGCACAAAGGTGTTTACTCTCTCTCAGAGTGGGAGCTAACAATAACAAGAATATTAACCAATAATGAAATTTGGACAGCAAGATGTTGATCTTGGAATTCTTGATCTTAGAGTCCTAGTGCTTCATATTAGCTTGTTGTAGGGCCTTTAAGTTGTACTAGCAATCAGTGCACTTTATTCATCAGATTAGTGATTCATTACCAAATCCCAGGTACACATGTAACAGCACGTTACCAGGAGTTCACTGACAAATGACCACTTCACACACGGCCACTATACTCGGCACAAGTCACAGTAAGAGGCCAGTTATTCTGCCTGGGGTTCTGCATTTGGCAGCTGGAGAGCAACAGATTTGTTTGTTTTGTTTTTTAAGTGGTTGGCAGACACCAGGATCACTCACATCGTTTGTATTTTGTACATTTAAAGAGCTGGATATTAACTGAAGCAATTTAGCTGAAGTGTCTCTGTCAAGGGAAGAGTGTCGGTTTACCCACAAGGGAATGGATGCCACAGTCGTCTGGGTATAAGCCCACGTACCTTACCACCATACCAGACCGTGACCTTTCTCAGCCTGTGACATCACTGCTGTCTCTACCTGAAGCGTGCATCGGTGCCAACCACTCTGTGGGTGGGGACGGTCCCTTCATTTAGTGGCAGGTTTTGGTATCACTGAGAGGGTACTGTGAGGAAAAAATCGATGCTTTGAGCCACAGAGACAGGACCAGTTAGTCTCCCCTGCTGGAGTTCATTTCCTCTGTGAGGCTGAATTAGGCCTGAAAACAGTAACTTCTCAGTTAACAGCAATTTTCTCACTGCACTGCATACTGTTCCAAGATGCAGTTTACACATACCTCGCTAGAGAGGGAAAGAGTAAATGTCTGCCCGCGCACACACACAAACCTGCAATGTAGCTGTTTTATTTGTAAACTGCTACACCTTTCAGAGACATTGTTTTCACTGTTTCAGAAGGGAGTTATATAGTTACATGTTAATTGGGGCCAAGGCTTGTGGAACCAATCTGTAACTCTACATAATTGGATCCAAACCAATAATTGTCAGATCGAAATAGCATTTAATTAATCTGGACCGGTGCCAGGACACAGGCACACACACACACACACACACACACACACACACACACACACACACACACACACACACACCCCACACCCACCCTCACTTTTTTTTTTTTTTTTTTTTTTGGCAAATCATGCCAAAATGATACTTGATACATTTACAGATCCACTGTACACGGACTCTTAGTTGTAGATATAATATATTATAGACATTGAGGGCCAGTGATGATCCCACAGCACTGAGTCTGTAAGACTGGTTTCACATACTGTTTAGCGCAAGTACAGGACCACCTTTTGCTTTAGTCTGATTAGACCCTCTACTGGGGCAAGATCAACACCCCTAAATTTGTGATAAAAAAGGCTGTGAAACCCAAACAAAACAGAACCAGGGTAGTGATTGTACTGTGCAGATCTGCTGAACTTTGTTTATGTTGTGGCCGCCATCCACATGATTTAATGATAAGCAGGTTTGCCTAGTGCAACTTTCTAGAACAGCCTGCAACTTTCCCACTGCCTCACAGAGTGCTTACGCCCGTCTCCTTTCCCCCCCTGCCTGCAGCCCAAGCTCTGGCCTCAGTTAAGACCTACACCTGAGGAGTGCCAGGATGGAGACCCGAGACATCACTTCACTGCGCAGACGCCACTGCGCAGCCGGGCAGACAGCTGCGCTCTTCGGACCGTCACTTCTCCAGCCTCAAACTGTGACATCACCCCACCCCCCCCGCGACCCGGACGAGCTAGAGGACATGAGTTATTTCTTCTTATTGTTATATTGTAATTATTATTATTATTATTATTATTATTGTAGATTATATTATTATTACTGAGTTTCATTCTTTCTTTTTACTTGGGCCTTGGTTTGAAAGCGTCAGGTGCCCGTGAGCTGAACACTGCTGTGAAGAATGAAGGCTGTACAGGTGTACATACTAGCACCTTGATCCCATGTGGAGTCCTTTTGGCACTGGTGACACACACACACGCACACACACACACACACACACACACACACACACACACACACACACACACACACACACACACACACACAGCAAGTGATGCCAATTTTATCGCAACCATTCAGGAGTACAGACACACTGCTTGGGTCGTATTATTTGCATTGCTTATTTTAGTTCAGTCAGTGTTGTTTTTATAAAAACTATTTTTAGTTATGTTTTTATTTCTCCTGTCCTTTTTTTCATTACACAGCACCCCCTTTTTTAGTAGCTCAGTGTACAAACCATCATTGTTTGTTTTTATATATGAAATATAAATATATAGTTGATTTTTAATTCAATAAGGTGCCACTTTATTGCTGCAGATGGACAGATTTGTAATATTTTTGGGTTGTAATTATTTATACGTCGGGTCGTCTGCAGTCCCTGCTGCACTGTGCCGACACACACATGAATGTTCAGGCTTTAAATCTGCTTCTTTATTTTATTTTCTATTGCTGAGATATATTTAAAAAAAATAGAAGAAAAAAGAAGAGTTTTCACAAGTTTGGTTCTATTTTCTGGCTGGTTTGGAGTCTTGGACTAGGAGAGGAGAGTAGCACATGTATAAAGCAATAAGCAGGATTTGTTAATCCAGGACTGTGGTTTAGTGTACAAAATGTAATTACAAAAAGTTCATTGTGTATATACTGTATACCATACAATGAGCAGAGCTGATATAACTATAAGATGCTACTTATTAGAGTTAATATGCAAATGTTCATATCTCATCTGTTTTATATCATGTTAAATAAATGTTGATGTTCTTACTCTGCGGTGTACTGCTGTTCTTTGCCTCCTTAAGGGCTTGAGGTCACACAAGTCTGTTTTTGTCACTCCCTGAATGTCAGTCCTCATTTCTTGCAGGTTGTGAGGTTCCCTGAATCCAGAAGCAAGCATACTGCAGCCCTGTAGAAAATCAACTCTTAGTACTTGCTTTCATAAGAGATTTAATTCAGAGCCATCTAAAATGCGTACGTGAGTGTGTAGGGAATAATGTATGTTTCTGTGGGAACTGTCCTTGCTGTAGGGAAGACACACAGGATGCATTCTCTAATTGGGAGGAAATGCAATGTGTAGCTTCCTGGTTCACACAGGCCCAGCTCTGACCGAGTCAGCATCTGCGTGGTTTCCCCTCCCCTCAGCAATGATGTAGCTCAATTCAGTGGAGGCCTTGTTCCTCACCAGTGTCGTTTCTCTCAGCAGCTGTGTGGTTTGTTTTGGCAGCAGTGTGGTTTCTCACCGTGTAGTTTCTCTGAGCTGCAGTGTGGTTTCTCCAAGGAGCGGTGTAGTTTCTCTGAGCTGCGGTGTGGTTTCTCTCATCCGGTGCAGCTGTGTGTTTTCTCAGCAGGTTCACAAAACTGAGAGATGGAGGCCGTGCCTGACAAACTACACCCCAGGGAAACATCAGTGTGGAAAATTCAGGGGAATCAAAGTCATAATTAAGAGAAAACATTCTCTAAGAAGTCAAATCTGTTTTAATGTAGGGGGAGGGAGAAATTTCCCATGTTCAGCTATTGGAGGCGTTTTTTACAAAGTGATGATTTAATTCCCTAATGGTATCTGTGGTAAGGACAAGTTTTCTTCGCAAAAGTTTTCTGCCGCACCTTCATGTACTTTCAGACTAGAGTGTCTGCTTTGACTCCACCGCACTAAAAGCACAGCACTCTGGATGACTCCAGCAGTTCCTCAAACACCCACAGCCATCCTAAAACCCTCTCACCCCTCCACACGTACAGGAGGAGTGCTACAGGGGCACGTTCGCCCCCACGACTCCCACTTCTCTCAGGGGTGGTGCGTCATAGGTCCTGTCAGGATGGCCCTCCGAGCCCCTGCCCCGCACTGGACAACAGCGCACCTCCCCTGAGTTTTCCCTGACCTCTCAGGGCTTCACACCTGTGATTATCTGATGAAGCGGGAAGGGACCCAGATCCAGCCTGCGAGCCTCATTGCAAGTGCATCTCGCCAGCAATCAGCCTGCCTTTTCCCCAAAGTGAAGGAAATCAAGATCAATTGCTTGTGATGAGCAGATAATGTCACTGAGCGCTAAAGAGGGCCAATCAAAGGCGGGAGAGCGTTCTGTGAAGAAGGCTGCGGTTCGCCTCCTCCCTCCAGCGTGGTATTTTGGTGCGTCGAGTCTTGACTTTTACTGTGCCGCCACCCACTGCCTCTCAAAGTTAGCGTGACGAATTCAAAGTCCCGAGGAATTGGAGCAACTGGAGCATGTCAGGCCGTTTCGCCACGGTGTTTTAATGAGGGCAATTGCCAGTGCCAGCTGTTCACTGATCCGAAATGGGGAAGGACAAATCGATCAGTCCGCTCCCTCTCATCTGTACTAATGAGTTCGCCTTGTTTGGGTCTGCTTTGCTGTTTAGCTCTTTTTGTTTGTTTGTTTGTAGTATGTACAGAGGGAAGATTTTTTTGCCTTGAAGTATCTTATCGGAGGGGGGCAGACCCTGACTGAGGCTTCCACAGGTCAGCAGCAAGGCTCTGGCCAGCCATGAGAGAGCAGAGGCAGCCAAACAAACCATCCTTCATTAGGGAACAGAGACCCGCAGAGAAGAGTCAGAGGAGAGGCAGGCAGCAGCTGGGGACACACCCCAGAGACTGCCCCTCTGCGGAGGCCTTCCCGAAAACTAGTCCGCCAAACGCTCGACCCCTCTGCATTACGTTACATTTCTACATTATTGTCATGTAGCAGACGCTCTTATCCAGAGTGACTTACAATTTCATCCATTTACAGCTGGATATCTACTGAGGCAATTCTGGGTTAAGTACCTTGCCCAAGGGTACAACAGCAGTGACCCAGTGGGGAATCGAACCAACAACCTTCCAGTTTCAAGCCCTGCTCCTTACCACTACTCCACCCTGCTGTTGTGCACTCGTGCTCCGTCTGCAGCAGGGATCGCATTGTTCAGTGCTCATCGTTCTGCACATGTGCATCTTTTGTCTGAAAAATGGCAGACACAGTCGTTTTCCTTTTTCTGTGTTTGCATTGGCCGATGTCTCTTGGATAAGTGCAGTATGCATACAGATGGATGGCTGCAACAGGAAATCCATGGCCGTTGCCAACAGCTATAACACTCGGCCACCTGCGGAGGGTCTGGTGCTCCCTAAACGCTGATGGAGTGTAATTTCCTGGTTATTCTCACTCAGACCATGGAAAATAGGATTGTCGGACCAAAACGCTTCCAGATATTGTCATGCACCCGGAGGAGATGCATCATAGCGGGGCGTCAGTTCTTGTGTCTGTGGTCCTCTGGCTGAACGTCGCAGTTCTTTGTACCCGTAGCCCTCTGATCTCAAAGAGCACAATTACGACACAGTCGCAATGCACCCCACAAACACAGCCCGTGCCGTCAAGCTAAATGGAATTCGGGCATCTCTGTGCTGGAGGTGGCTTTGAAGCTCAACGCAAACATCACAGATCACACAGCACAAGAAGGCTGTGATGTTTGAAGACACCATGCCTGATGTCATCCTTTTGTTGGGTGGAGGGTGAAGGGGTGGTTACCGCACCAGGCCAAAGAGTCGGCCTTTGCACCAATCCACTGGATGTGTGGAGATTGAGGCAGAGGATCCTTACACCTTGAAATATTGGGCAGAGCTTTGACTTTATACAGCCCTTTAGAGGACAGACCTACATCAAGTGCTCTAGTAAACAATGAAAAGGTCAACCTGTCCCATTCCGCTTGCAAGCAGGTTGGTTCTTTGGTTATGCAAATAGGACTCGCTCTGGAATTGCTATTCTTTGGTACAAAGGGTAAAGGCTGAAGATAAACATCTGTAGCTGGGTGATAATGGCTATTCAGGTGAACCCTGAGGTCCTCCAGCAGGTTTCCCATGAGGCAGAGCAGGCCGAGAAAAATGTTTAATCAATCCACCCCACCCTGTCAATTTAACAAATGTATATAGTGGAGTCATGAAACATTATTTTGTGTTACTTCAGTATTTCAAGAGTCTTTTTTTAATATGAGGGCTTTGGTATGGAAGAGCAATGCTTGTGCAATGAGGCAAGTGAACTGCCAAAAGGGAAATCTAGTTAATTACAGTGTGTAATGGTATTCAAGCCACTAACTGCCTGGGTACATTCCAAACATCTCCAGATGAGTGTAAACAATTAGAGAATTGTTTTTCCTCATTTTGCATCTCTGGAGTGGTGATAGTGTTGTGTCAGATGAGTCTTATATTTTCCAAACAAATAATCAGGCATTTTTGTCTGTGACAAATCTCTGTCATGACTCAACATGTGAATTATGATGCCTGAAATTATCCATTTCTTTTTTCCCCCTGACTAAATGGAACACCTGCTTGATAAACGTACACAAACCAAAATAACAACTTTAAGTAAAAGTATGGCTGATATTTTAATTAGGGAAGCATGTTGATTTCCACCACAATAACCTGAGGAACATCAGCATAATTTTTCATTTTCGGAGAGATATCCACTACACGTCGAGCCATCAAATTGGTGATTATTTTGATACTGTATCCCATGGAAAGCTATCAATCGATCACGGCCTTTCAAGGAAAAACTGAAGCACGACTGGTTCAGACAGTGAAGAGGAATTTGGCCAGACCCGTTCAGATTCGAGCACCATCAAACATCACTTTCCATGCAGTTGAATACGAGGTTCTCTCAGCGTTGCTAAGAGACGCCACCGAAGCATAGATTTGCTCACTCTCCCTCTCTCTGCATGTGTTCCTTTTTTCTCTACTGAAGCTGAGGGGTATAAAATCTTCCCTCTGCACCGAAAGACCTCCATAGCAGAACAGAAACCACGGTTGCTGTGGAAACCAACAATTCTCCAAAGCAGCCGCGGGACGTGCCCTCTCCAGAGATCTTATAGTTGAAAAAAAATCTATATAGTTCATAGTAATTGTTCTGTTGCTGCTGTCACATGTCACATGTTGCATCACTGGAGCCTTGCATCTCCTCAAAAGCATCATCAGTGACCGACTCGAACCAGCAGAGAACACAGAGTCTGCACCACAGCCTCCCTGTTAGTTTTGGCTTCAGAAAATCGGGGTGAAAGACCCGAAAGGATGATGATCCCTTCAACCAAACAGGATGTAAGATTCTGGTCCAGATCCCTAAACCAGCTCTTTAAGTGCGGTATAAAATAGCACAGATCTTCTCACTTAAGGTATGCAAATATCTGTATTCATTTGTCTAGATGGCCTTATTGTAACCACAGTTCTGCTCACAGACTTCAATTGTCACTTTGGCCACAGCTAGCCATTGTGGCAATTGATACTTCTAAAGAAACCGGTGATAGGTGATTGAGAACTGTTCTTGTCGGGGAAGATAATATAACTACCAGACCTCCTGTATTTTACCACCTGTATGCTAATTATTGTTGATCCTGATCAAAGCTCTGTATCAGTATAAAGAATGCTTTCGCTGAGTGCTCGGGGTTCAATCTGACTCCGCTGAACCCAGAGTGCGTTTCACGCATTTCTGACAACTGCCGTTCCTGTAAATAAAGAAGTCTTTTCCACGAAGATCGGAATTGCGTCCTGTTTTTCCTTACAAGGACCTCACCTATTTTAAAGCCTGCGACAACAGAACTGCTAAGAGGGGCAGTTCTGAAAGCCTCCTCAGAGGAGGAGCAGTACTGCGGCTTGAATGCTCTGAAAACCTCAGTCTTTTAAGAGATCCAGCATGGCATGAAAATGGCAGCGTCATGTTCTCCCAGTATTGATACACATTTATACAGTTTCTAATGCTAGATTCAGAATACATTACATTACATTCATTTAGCAGACATTATAATCTGGAGTGGCTCCCAGCATAAAAGAACAGAAGTGTATCCATTCAAAGTGAATGAGCAACAGGGTAATCTTGGTAGAATATCTGCCAAGCTGAAAGAATATTGATCAAATGTGACATGGATTATATTAAGCTTGTAAATTTTCATATGGGCGTGAAGGCATAGTTTATACCTCCATGACTTAAATGTGAATCATATGTTGTGCATGAAACAACAGCCAATTTAACAGTGTGGTCTCATTCTAGCAGAGATCTATACTCGCAAGAGAAAATATAGCCAAGAACCCTGGAAAAAGTATTGGCAGCATCCATTTTATTTTTTCATCATAACATTTAACTGAATTCACAAACAATGAGTTGCCATTTGGAGAAAACAGGATGATGAATGTGTTTATACATGTGTGGTGAAGTTATTTTTTGTGTCTCTTCAATCCTGCTGGAACCCACTTTAAATGTGTCTGGAAAGTGGCCCATGAACAGCCACAGATTTTGCAACTGTTTAGTACATATTTATCTTATGAGTAGAAAAAAACAATAAAACTTCTGTTTATTCAAAAATAATGAAACAGTATGAGATCAATCATCGCAAATACTGCAGTTGTTCATCCTGCAATTTCATCAACATCTGTCCTAAAACAAGTTTTTTAAAAAATAGCAAACTGATTACAAATACTGTATTCAAGAATACCAAGTTTAGTAAGGAGTTGCAGCACCCCCTGGTGGTAACGTCCTTTGTCTCTCTCCTGTTGAACTTGAAACGTGTTCTTGTCAGAACTCAAGTCTCGTCCAATGGTAAGGCTGCTGTATGAACACCGTGGTACTCCAGTTGGTACCTGGGGCTATTCACACATAACATACATCTAAAGCATACATCTAAATATGCTCTAGACTCCACATTTAGGCGATTTAATCTAAAGTGATTTGACGTTGTAAACTCGTTTAAAGCACCATCACACAGATCAGTACGATACAGATCAGACCGCGAAAAAACGAAATTAAAGTGCAGTTCGAATAATCGGTATGAATTTGTCCGTGCGAACGACCGGCAACAAGATGCTCAATAATGGAAGCCATGCACCATTGTGTTCACTGCGCCCGTTTGTTAAGGATGATAATTCGCCTTTCAGATGTGGCAGACCGGGGAGTATCCTGTTAGAATTCCCACTTGGCACAGTTTAATTTTTCGTCATAATTGCAAAGATTTGCACTGCAACTGCACGTTTTTCCTCCCTTCTCCTGTTCTAAATAGGTAATTGGTTAACTGGTCTGATCGTTCCAGGTTAATTTTAACACGTGATAAACGATTAATAAAATCTTTAATTGGATGGCATACACGAATACGCCATCTGACCTTGCCGCCTGTATCTGTGAAGGACTTCTGCCCTTTCAAAAATGGGGTATGGGGTCTCGATGCTGTACTCATATTTATATGGGGTATTGTTTAGATTCTGTATAAATACAGGGTATAACTTGCCATACCTGCCATTATATATATATATATATATATATATATATATATATATATATATATATATATATATATATATATATATAGGTGCAACACAATTTGCATATCCGGTTATTAAGGAAAAAACTCGATGAAGGTTGTAAATGAGGCATTTATTTAAGATAATTTTAATTTAAAAATTGGCTTCGAGCGTAAAGGGTTTTAACCTCCTTGGCGCGATTGTGCAGCCATCCTAGTGGGTGAACCCATAAGTAACACGTGTAAGTATTGGGGAAAGTATCTTTTTTCATCGTTGACAACGCGAGTTGGCTTTGGTTGGCTTACAAGCCCCATGTGACACAAATGCACTAACGAAAAACCATTGCGCATTGTCTGCGATGACAAAAGAAACTCACCCATTCCCGATGGGCAGCAAAACGTCACGGTGTGCCTCCTGTCGCGTCCCTGTTCAACCCCAAAGAGTGATCTGTTGTCGTGGGCTGGTGCGCGAGTGTGTTTGATAGCGTGCGTGTGCGAGGGGGTGCATCGCTACGGTACAACTTCGTGGAGGGACTATACACTTCAATAAAAATGGCTGCCGCTACAACCGACGGCGCTGAACAAGATGCCCCATCGCCAAGCAGCGAAAGCGGGGCAGTGCTCTCAGGAGAAGCCGAGGAGAAGACGCAGGGCCTGCAGGCTCCGAAAGAGGAGCCGGTTGACAGCGAGGCGATAAAAATGGAAGAAGCGGACGGCGAGCAGCAGGAAGGGGAAGGGGACGGGGACGGGGACGGGGACGTCGACGTCGACGTCAAGCCTCCCGTTGTGCCCGAAATAACCGAAGCGGCAGCGGCGGTGGGATCGACGGGAGAAGATGAGGAGGAGGAAGAGGACATGGGCTGTGAGCTCGCTGGAGCCGGGGAGAGCCCGGAGCAGCGCAGCCCAGAAAGCTGCAGCGACACCGGGGACAGCGCGGAGAAGGAGCTGAAGCAGGAACAAAGGGAGGAGAACGAGTCCTCATCCAGTGAAAGCAGTAAACCGGGCAAAGGAGACGATGGCACGGAGAAAAACGGCACCAGCAGCAAAAGGCGAGCCAGCGTGGAAATGTCTTCATCGGACGGGGAACCTCTGAGCCGCATGGACTCGGAAGACAGGTCAGAAAATTAGAGTTTCACAGACGCAAACTTTCTTGCTTGCTACTTAGCTATATGAACGCAACCAGTACGGAGTTAATAGATTGGTACCAAGGAATTATATAAACACTTCACGTTTAAATTCGGGAGTAACAGAATAATCTATTCTATGCATTTTTTTCAAACGGGAGGCTGCCCCCATTTCTCCCATACCGTCACAAATCACAGTCGGAGTTTTGGGCGCATTCTGTGTCCAAGTTCAGTCCAACAAAAATGGAGCTGACCGGCGGCAACACCACCTGCTCCGATTCAGAGTCCATTTGTACTGAGAGGAGGGGTTCCACTTAGCTGTATGTTCGGTATCGGTCATAGATTGTTCCCCATCCACGTTGATTTCAGATCGTTTATAAGTTGCATTAGCTAACTGACCATGTTCAGTTGATGATATTTAAATTTTGGGACACAATGAAGTGAGTGTGCGCGCGTTTGGTTAAATGAAAAGTGGGCAGCCAGCGACCCAACATCACAATTCAGCGATTGAGGTTGATAAAGATCGGAACTTTAAGCAAACGTGCCAGCATTCGACATCGGATTACTTTTGCAGGTTACTCATTTCGGTCATTAAAATAACTAAACATTTGAACTAGTGTGAAATTAAAGGTCTCCTACTTGTACTAACGTAACTTGTAACGTTACTGAGAAGCGCGGCGCGTAACTTGTTGCATCCCAACTGGAGGACCATCGAATGCCAGTAAATCTGTGTTCTTAAATTATTATCGGTGTACGGTTTTGTCTTGATTCACTGAGAAATGTTAGATATCGTGTCTTCACAATAGTAACGCTAATGAGTTCGTCATTTGTAGGCCATTTTTTAATTTATTTGGTTTATTTTGGGTTAATTGGAGGGAGGATAAACGTACATGGAGTTGGACGCTTCTGTATTAGGAATCGTAACTTGTCATAGCAGTGTTACAGTTTTAAACATGTACGAGGTTGCAGGATTATAAAAGAACGGGATAGTGACGGTAGTAAAATTAATCTCTTATTTTTCTCTGAAAACGCCATACTAATAACGCTTACACTCGCAGTGTAAGTGGTCCAGGTCTGACTTTGTGGACGTTATAGATTTCAACAGAAGGTTAAAGAGAAAGGAGTATACTTTTACACTCACAGGACACGTGCGTCGGGGCAATTGTGGAAAGTACGTGCAGGAGGGTTCACCCTCTTGGTTGGTGCATGGCATAATTTTCCGTGTCAGTTAGGGTTTGCAGGTGTTGCTGTGCAGTTATGCAGTTTAGACCTTTATCTGAAGCAGTTTTTTTTTTCTCTGCAGGGCCTCAGATTTTGATGTTGAGATAAAATCTTATTGATACTCTGTCATCCTGTCATGAGTAGTAGCCTAATATTTTTACTCGGAGAGATAAGGTAAGATGTCAACATGATCTGATACCCTGTACTGTAATTCCAGGTGTGTGTGTGTGTGCGTGCATGTATGCATTTATTTTAACACAAAGTTGTGAGTGCCTGGATCTGTTCATCTTGATTTTGGAGCAATTCGTGGCTGAAGCTATACACTGTAAAGTGAAATTATGAAATTGCTTTGTTATCAGGGTTCCCAGAAGGCCTACCATCACTTTAGTGTGTGCTGGGGTCATGCAGAGTGCAGAGCGCTCCTTACTGTTCCTAACAAGTGCACTTAAAGATGTGACAGAACAGGACGCTCATTCGAGCTCGTGAGTCATGTGTCACAGTGTTCTGCTGACTCTGAACCTCAGCAAAGGGGCCTAGACTCCCTATCTTGCTGATTTAGACCAAATAGATGCTTTAACACCAGAGTCTGCCTGTGCTTTTCTTCAGCGTCGACTGTAGAGGCGGTATGCAAAACCTTTACCACATAAAGAGTTCCTGTCCTTTCATATTCTAAACTGTGTGTGTGTGTGTGTGTGTGTGTGCGTGTGTGTGTGTGTGTGGTAGGACAAGTCACAAATGATGGAAACACACCTCCCCCTCTTTTGAAGCAGGTTCACTGCCATCTGTGCTGCGAGTTTGTGAGAGGAGTTAACAGAAGCACAAAATCAGCATTGTTCAGACTGGACAGGGGACAGTGGGTACTTGTTGCAGTGTGGCCTAAATTAATGCACCTTTTGTTACGCTATGATGTGTCAGCCAAATGCGTGCAGGACAAGGAGCCGAAAGGAAACGGCCTTATTGGGAGAGAAATTTGCTGTTTGGCCATGACGTGATTACAGCAGCACTGGAAGCCTGCCTTGTTGCGTTGAGCCAATTAGCAGATCCACATGCAGTAAACAGGATTTTAATCAGTCAGGGCATAGCTCCAGATTCCTGCTCAAATGAATCCTTGTCTCATGTCAGTCTGCCTGTGAGTTGAAACTTGCTCTAATTATATTGAGCCTGAAGGACGGGCCCTGTGGAGGATCCCGTTATTGAAAACCAGAGTAAGGAAACCTTGGGTAATGCAGGGTGACGGACGAGCCCTTGGGCGTTTGATGAGTGGTGATGGTGCTGCCTGTGTTTAAGCTGTGCAATCTGAGCAGCTGCTTCCAGCCTCTTGTGTGCTGTGTTTACAGCCATCACTTTGGTAAGACATACAAAAACAGCCACGCAAACTCACTCACTCTTACTCTGTGTGTTGTTCTCGCTCAGTTTGAAGTCTGTCGACGGAGGTATCAAGGTCAAGGGCTCTGACGAGAGGTGGAAACCGGCTCTTTTCGGCAGCACCCGGTTAAAAACAGTGTTTCTGTGTGACAAAAAAAAAAAAAAAAAAAAAACCCTACCTCAGCCAGACTTGACCTGTGTAGGCCGTGCAAACAGTCTGTGCAGTGGTGTTAAAGAGAGCCTTGCACAGACAGGCAGTCGCAAGCACCTTCCTGTTAGCAGCGTCAGATGTCCCCGGGGGCTGCCAAACACCGTGCCCCGTCGCAGAGGGCACGAGGTGGCACTTGTCCGCAGCTGGGACACGGTTTCCAAAGAGAGCAGTGCCAGCCTCGTGCCAGGTCGGAGGGGCGGCCAGCTGCCCTCGCGGCAGGTGTGTGTGGGGAAAGTCGACACAACCTCAAGTGTATCAAACCATGGGTTTTTACCCGTCTCCACTGAAACTGTGGGTTTTTACTAATACCTCTGAAAGTCTGGGTTTTTATGTATCCCTGCTGTAGCTGGGAGGTTTTTACTCATCACTGCAGGCAGATGCAACTCCAGCAGTTCCTGCCATCCATCTTCAAATGCATGCAGTTTTGTTGCAGCAATACTGCATGGAAAACACTATTTTTTTGCAGAATTGCAGCTTGGTTCTTGAAAGGAAACAAACGTCTTGCACTCAGAAAATAATGGGTGAATAAATTAGGTCAGTTTCAGTGGTTATCTGCAGTGTGTCTGCAGACGAGACTCGAGAACGTTTCCTTGAACGAAAACCACACTGACCCATCAGCATGTGAATCCTTCCGAGGTTACTGTGCAATGGAGTGTTGGCCACAAACCCACAGTTTCACAAGATTTACCTCCACCTTTGCACGGAATGGATCGCTTTGGAGCCTTCAGCACCGTGTCTACAATATATGACACCCTGACATGTAGAAACCTGCTGGAATGTGTGAGATGGAATCTCACGTCCGCTTTTCATTGTAACGCCTCACATCTGAACAGCTGTATAACTGAATTCGATTGATCCCTGTTGTAGAAAGTAGAATTCATAGAACTTGAGCATTGTCACGTATTTCTCCCAGACTCTTCTTTAAACCCTTTCTAGTATGGCTCATTGCGGTGTGGGTTCGCCCACTCTCTGGTGACTCTTGTATATTTTTTGCTTAATGTAGGAAAATACCGCAGGTGGAAAGTGAAGCATTCATTCGTGTATGCATGGGTGCTTTCTGTGTTCCGCCAGTCGGAAATCCGATTTCAAGAAAATCGCACAAGGAAGGGAAGGATCGCAGAAAGCAGTGCCTTCTGGTGGTGTGCTGCTGGCTCAGTGAGTCATCGCCATGGCATCGGGCGGGGCGTCGGCCTGGGGCCCGGGGCCACCGTGCCCGTGGGTGACTGGCCCCCACACCCGGCTGCCGGAGGGTCCGTCTGCGGGGCTCCCAGGTCCGCTCTGGTCCTCCCCTTCTTTGGCCCAGCCCCTCTATTCTCCTTAAGAGCTGAACTGGGCCCTCACAACCAGATTGATTCATGAGGTCATAAAGGAGTGAGGGAAGAGAGCGAGTCTGTCATCTGATGAAATAAGCATCACGTTCTGCACAGGCATTTGAATGCTGAGACAGTCTGCTTTGTGAGATTCACAAACTAGCTACATTGCATCAGCTATTAATCACTAGTGTCTTAAACAAAAGTACAGACACATTCTTAATTTGGCATCCTTACTTGTCTACATGCTAAAAGGGGCATGTGGCTTGGAAGAAATAGTTCATATGCTTGCAGACTCTGTACCAAAAGGGAGCTTGACCCTCCAACTTCGTGACTCCTCTGAAATTAGGAGAGACTTTAAAAATAGGGGCTCATCTCAGTCTTACAATAATTAGTGCATGTGTCTCTGTGGTAGATTGTTTTTAACTCGAGCAGAGACAGACATCTTCACTTCTTCGTTTTGCTGTGTGATGGGGGTTGTCATTGTTCTACAGCAACAAAAAATGGTGGCATGCACCAGTTTTAATGAGCTGTAGGACAGACAGACGGGTGGAGGTAGGGACGTCGCTTGAAAGAAAAAAATGAGGTTGCGCATTGAGAGGGAACACTGAAAGCACTGACAGGTCCACAGTGTCTTTGTTCTGCGTGTCCTTGGTGTTCTTGCAGACTGTAGTTCCAGCGCAGTCTGCGGTGAAACGGAGGAGAGGAATGGTGTTCAATCAGCCGCTCAGACTCTGTGAGGAGGGAGTTCATTTTCTCTCCCTCGGCTGGCGCAGTTTGGGGTTTTGTGTCAGAAGTCGCCGAGGCGAAGCTAATGAGAGAGGCACCCTGTCAGAATCGAACTGCAGATCAATCAGGCTTGAAGATTCTGGGGGAAGTCCGCAGGAGGTAGAAGCGGCCCGCGAAAAAAGCACCTTGTCTCTCGTGTCCCTTGTCATTACGATCAACTGTCCATGGAGGCACCGGCTGCAGTGAGTCATACAGAGAGACGCCTTTCAGACCTCACCTCCTTGCAGGCGTCTTAAAGTCGTAAGGCACCCCTGTGCGGTTTCAAATTGTTGAGTATGTTAAAGGCTAATTAGCCGTTGTTCGATTCCTGTGTGCATATTCACAGCGTGTGTTTACAGATTAATATCTTTGCTGGGCCCCACAGCTTTTTTTTCCTTTTGTATTTGCTGAAAAGATACATTGCAATGTGTTGTGAACGTGTGTGAAAACTTCTTGCTTAGCCAAAATGATTGAAGTGTCTTTGAGTTGTGCCACAAGCTTCTGTGTTCAGAGCTTCGCTTTGGTGGTACAGTGTCTCTCTCACCGTGCCTGCTGTTTAGGGCCAGAATGGGTCCTGAACGTGGATCAGTATTTGTGCAGTCCTGTAACATGGGCTGTCTGACCCTGAACGGACTGAACTGCATGACCGCAGTGCAGTGATATTCCTTGCAGATCCCCGAACTGAAGAACGGGATTCATGGATAACTCTCTTACTGAGCAGACAGCAGGATCCAGGCTTCACATTCATGCAGCTGAAAGCCTGGAGTCGAACCTGCAACCCTCTGATTCCAATGTTCCTTAATGGCTATTTCACATGAAGGGTCTCCACTTTGCTGTACAAGATGACCTGGTACATCAGAAGTTTTTTTCTTTTTAGCATTGACACTGGAGCTGTTGCAGGTGTGTTTGGTGTTAGAGCTCAGGTTGGCAGGTTTGTAATGGGGAGGGCCTCCCTCCATTAGTACACCGGCCTGTTAGGAAAGAGGAGTGCAGCCTGGAACATCTGCCTCTGGTGTGGGCAGCACTTATACGCTGCTACTTACAGTTGTAATCCAAACAAAGTGGAACTGTGCACACCTGTGATAAGATAATTGAGCCATATAGGTGTACTGGAGTGCTGTAGAATGCAGACTGCCTGACTTGCGCCCATTTGCCAGCATAATATGATTATGATCCTGGCTTGACCTTTGCTCTGTGGACATCTCTCTCTCTCTCTCTCTCTCTCTCTCTCTCTCTCTCTCTCTCTCTCTCTCTCTCTCTCTCTCTCTCTCTCTCTCTCTCTCTCTCTCTCTCCTCTCTCTCTCCTCTCTTCTCTCTCTCTCCTCCCCAGTGTGTGAAGGACAGACCGTGTGAAAAATAATGTAAATATGATTAGCCTTGAGAGGAAAGAAAGCTGGGTAAAAGCAATAAAAGCAGTATTAATGAGCATAGTAATCATAACAGCGATAATAACACATGGCTTGTTTATGCTGGCCTCAGTGGCCGTGGTCCCACAGGCTTTGACAGTTGGCTGTGCAGATTGTTTTAATGTCAGCCAGGGTTAGAAAACTTGGAAGAGAACTTTCTGAGTTTTCAGAGAAGAAAGTTCCTCTGAGTTCCTCCTGTGTATGACTCCCAGCAGGCTGGAGAGTGGAGCTCTGTGTCTGTTGTTGTGTTGGTTTGCAGAGAGAGCACAGCCTGTCCTGTCTGGTGCTGTCTCCCACAGCTGGGCTCGGCGAATCTGCACTGTATCAATATTTTTCTCTGTTTTAAATTTCTCGGTGCGGTCAGGTGGTCCGCTGGGGCTCTCTCTCTCCCGCCTGCCCGCCCCAGGGTGCGAGGGCTTTGGTCGTCCTTGTTTGGTTTGGACGGCTCCAGAATAATCTAATTCCTCCCCATTTCCTGAGCTCTGTCGCGTTATGGGTCCCTGCAGACGGCTGTACACTCGAGGGGGATCGCACCGGGCACTGAAGGACCGCAGGAAGCGCGGCCGATTCCTCTCTGCCTCGCAGTGTAAACGGCGGCCGCAGGAAGAGCAGTCGCACAGGGGCCTGCTGTTTAAAGCGGCCTGCCTCTCCGCCATGCCCTGCCAGCCTCAGAGTAAGAGCTGAATCTTCCAGCCCTGCTGTTCGGGAGGCTGGAGCAGATCAATGAGAGCTCTGTTCCTCTGCTGGCAGCATCAGACTCGGGAGTCCAGGAGGGGAAGAGAGTGCTGGTAGACCTCACAATGACTATAGGGAGGGCCACCTGCTCCACCCTCTCCATTTATATCCATCTTTATCCATATTTACTGAGGCAATTGTGGGTTAAATACCTTGCCCAAGGGAACAACAGCAGTTGCACAGCAGGGAATCAAGCCAGCAACCTTTCAGTTACGGGTCCTGCTCCTTACCGTTACGCCACACCCCTCCCGACCCCATCTGTGGATCCATGGCTAACCCCCTCGTCTTGCTGGGAGGATGGGATCCTTGCCCTCCGTGCAGTGCTGTCAGGGGTGTTGGAGACTGAATGGAGAGGGAAGAATTATTCCTCTGAGCCTCACCTGGTGCGAACGATCAGCCAGCTCGGAACAAATTGAAAGGGCTCTAAATCTTTTTTACAGAGTATAGTGGGACCTCCAGACCTCCAGATGGAGAGGTCGCAACCCCAGCAGCCTCTTTCCAGCTGCGTCTGTTAGGCTGTGTTTTATAGATGTACACACCGGCCCTTTAACAGGGGGACCAGATGGGTCCCGTAAAAGGTCTAAAGCTTGCTATTTGTCCTGCATTTCCTCTTATAATGAAAGCCATGAGTGTTACCCCTCCCCTCTCCCCTGGGGATGGGGAGCATCGGTGGCAGGGCAGATGTTAGGTGCTTGCCTCTCTGTCCACAACCTATTGTTCAGTGTAGCTCTCAAGCGCCGCCCTGGAGGAGAGACACTGCTAGTACACAGTGGACCGCTGAATTCCATGCTGTTCCGTTCTCTGAATCCTCACACGTGTAGAACAGACAAACACAACTTTATTTACAAAGCTGTTCTTTTTCTCAGATTTAGCCCCTAAATGAGGCAATGCCATTGGTTGTTGGTAATTCTGCTAATTTGCATATTCTGCCATGTGTCTCCATGTCCGCAGTGCAAATGCCACGGGTTCATACATAAGAGCATACGGAGTGGTGCTAGCAGCCTAGCCAAGCTGCCATTTGTAACTGTGCTGCATGTGAAATTGACCATGTTAAGAGCGATAGACGGGACTCCCATTTGCGTTCAGGTTCTGGATGAATGAGCCCACAGTGAATAAGCCAGACCCCGTGGCCGTTGCAGGGGACCCTCCTCTCAGGATCTACAGTGGGTTGCGACTGCCCAGGGCTGCCGCTGTCGGGAAACCGCTTTGTTGTGAACGCGCATCTCGTTCTGTGGTGCCGGTCTGTTTCGTTCCCTGTCTGGCAGACGGGACTTGGCAGTGCCCTGGGAAGCAGAGGCTCTGTTAAATATCACTGCTCTGAACTCCCTCAGGTCTTGGAACGGCAGCAGCCAGTGTTGACTAAAGGAATGAGAGGCGGCGTCTCTCCCGTCTTGAGTTTATCAGTGGCGGCGGGCAGGCGTCCCATAATAAGGGCTGCTAATGGGCCGTTAATCACCGACTCGTATTGAACCAATCAAAGGATGTTTCCCTCCATGATATAACAAATTGATTGGTTCCAATTGGTGAGTCATTGGTGGCTCCACCCACTTCAGAGTTCATGAAGCCACACTGTGCCACTATGGCTTATCAGTGCTTTCCCTGTTTCCAAAAGTCTGGCCAGTTTGTTTAGTCACGTCTGGTTCTGTCATAGCTGGCTGCGACCTCTGACCCCTGGTCTGGCTGGTGTGTTGTCTGGGATGTCCAAGGCGTCTGAGTTGAGCTGCAGTCATGGATCAGCTGTGACTGTCATGGGTTGGACTTGCCTGGGGCCTCAGAGCCTAAATGATCAGGGCTCCTGTAAAAGCATTACATTACATTACTTCATTTAGCAGACGTTCTTACCCAGAGAGACTTCCAAATAAGTGCATCGCTATGGTAAGAGTAGTTATCGAGAAGTATTACAAGAGGTCAGTAAGATACAAAGTTAAGTGCTAGGCTAGTGTAGAGTGCTTTTTTTTAAATGAAAAAAGCAATCAATAGGATAAATAGACATAGAGAGGGAGGGAGGTAGGCTAGAGATACAGCTTGAAAAGATGAGTTTTCATGAAGGGCACACACTGCTCTTCAAGAAAAAAACTTAAAGCTCCCTAAAAGATCAAGCTCTGGTGAACTCCCTTTAAGATTGTGCTCTGCTGAGCTCTGGCCTGTACGCTCCCCTACAGCAGGAGTGTAAATGGCTCAGGCAGATGGTGGGTTTGGGACGGGGGCACTGCTGCAGTCAGGACAGGCTCACAGGGTTGCTTATATTTTAGTCACCGTCTCTCTCCCCTCTGTCTCTCATAGAGGGATTACCCCTCTACAGAGCAGGGGCTTCCTCAGCACCTCCCTCCCAAAACAGCGCATTCACCATGTGCCACTTCTACCTAAGAAAGGCTTACAGTCATGGGCTGTTGTGTTTCCTGGTATATATAAAAAAGGATCATTTTTCCCTACAGCTCATTGCAGTCAAGATCAGTACTCCAGTGCCAGCCAAGGCTGGCATCTACTGCCTGGCAGTTATAAGAAGCAGGTGTGGGTAAAGTTAGCAGCTGCAGAGACCCCAGCCTATCGCAGTGACTGTGTAGACTTGTCCCAGTGTTAGAGAGGTTGTGCCGCTAATGGCTAGGGCTGTATTCCTGTACATCTGAGGGAGGCACTTCACCTGACTTGTTCCAGTTAACAGATTGCAGCTGTATAAACAGACCGTATGGAACATGTTAGCATTATAAATGACTGCAGATAAGGCTGTTTAAACAACGAGATTGAGTGTTGTAAAGTAGGCACCCCTCTCTGTCCCTGTCTAGAGTTAGCATGAATTGATTTATTTAAATCTTGTGACCCTTCTGTCACCCCCAGCAGCACCCTGACGTAGCTCTGCTTTGATTCCTTTGTGACTCGGCAGTGGCTCTTCTGCAACTCTGTGGTAACTGTTGTCTCCCCCAGTCTTCTGCAATTCCAGCAGAACCCTGAGGTTACTTTGCAGTGACTCCTGTCTCACCCCTCAGTAGCAAGGCAGTGACTCTGCCATGACCATAGTCTCCCCTGGTATCTTGCAGTATGAGCAGCACTTTGGGACACTTTGCAGTGACTCTTGCCTCACCCTTCAGTAGCTCTGCAGTGACTCCTCTGTGACTCCCCTCCCTCCTGCAGCATCAGCAGTACCATGAGGTTACTTTGCAGTGACTCTTGTCTCACCCCTCAGTAGCCCTGCAGTGACTCCTCCGTGACTCCTCTGCTCTGACTCCTCTGTGACTCCTCTCCCTCCCGCAGCATCAGCAGCACCCTGATGGACATGGAGAGCACGGCGTCGAGCGGCCGCTCCACCCCCGCCATGATGAACGGCCAGGGCAGCGCCCCGCCCTCCTCCGCCAAGAGCATGGGCTACACCTGCTGCTGGGACCAGTGCCACGTCTGCTTCAGCTCCAGCCCCGACCTGGCCGAGCACATCCGCAGTCTGCATGTGGACGGCCAGCGCGGCGGGGTGAGCGTTAGCGTCCGGGCTAGCCTGCATCCTTCACCGCCAGTGAGGAATTAACGCCTCCTTTTACGCTGCTTTATGTTTATCTCTTGCACCTCAAAATGTGGCAGTCTTTGAGATTAATGAAATGCATTGTCTTAGAGTTGAAAGTTAAAAGGTCACCACTGCTTCATTTGTTACTCAAAGCTAAGGACCAAAGCGTTTTCACCGCCAAACTGTCTCTGAAGCTTCCCTTGCACGCTCTGTTTCTTGTCATCTCTTGTCATCTTTCTCTGCAAACTTTCTTGTCATCTATCTCTCTCTCTCTCTCTCCCTCCCTCCCTTTGTTTCTCTTCTTTAGTCTCTCTGTATTTTCCCCTTCTGTTATTCTGTTGTCTCTCTCCTTCTGTGGTGTGTCTTGGTCTGTGACACATTTCTGTGTCTTACATGCAGCGTTTTGTGTGGTTGAAGCTGCTCATATTGAGCCTTTTCTATTGTACAGTTTTTGCACAGAGCTGTAATTATACTGTGTCAACTGATAGCTGCACCCTCCCTGTTCTTGTGACACTGTTATACGACTACAGACATGAGTCTGTGTGTGTGAGTGCCATTATCTTTTGACAGAGGCCACAAGGGGTAATTGGCTATAATTTGTGAGTCATTTTATTGAAAAAACATTGTCCAAACAGTCCAAAGATTGAAGCAGTCACTGCTTTCTGTGCATTGTGGGAAAGCGCAGCATGCCGTGTCCTGTACCCGTGACAGCGTTTCTGGCTGCAGGCGGATACGCCGAGGATAATCCAAACTTCCTGTTTCAAATTCAGAACAGCTGGGAAGTGCCTGCACTATATAATGGTCTCGGAGGAGATTAAAAACAGCTTTAATGTGTTTTTTTTCCCCTTTTTTCTGAAATTAATTTTCTTTCACTCGAAGTTTGTGTCAGTAAAGGGGGTTGACTGAAAAGGCTTGGGTGAATTACTTCAGGTGATAGACTGTGTCATCACTTTTAGCCTCTGAGCACTGAGCAGCTTCTCTGTCCTCTAATGTTGAATAACTGTATAGATTGTGGCTAGCATAAGCATTAGAAACCTCAGAGTTCCTGCAGACAATAGATTAAAAGGCTTATTTTTGAGTATGTGAAGTGCTCTCAATATCCTGTAATATCCGCAGGTAATAAGATTCAGATTAGTATAAAGGTATTGACATCTTGTTTTTCGTATCTTTGTTCATGAGGTGTGTGTGTGTGTGTGTGTGTGTGTGTGTGTGTGTGTGTGTGTGTGTGTGTGTGTGTGTGTGTGTGTGTGTGATGATATTCTGTTGAACCTGCAGTCGATGATTCTGGTAAGCGTTCCCTGCGTGTGCTGCCGGCTCACGGCTCGTGCGTTTGTGTGCTCTCGTGCGTCGCAGGTGTTTGTGTGTCTGTGGAAAGGCTGTAAGGTGTACAACACGCCCTCCACCAGCCAGAGCTGGCTCCAGAGACACATGCTGACGCACAGCGGGGACAAGCCCTTCAAGGTGGGACCGGCACACCGCCTCACACTGCTGCACAGACGCGCGGCCACAGATGTTACACGCGTTTTCAGATGGACAGACAGACAGACAGACACAGACAGACAGGTAGCAGACAGATAACAAACAGATAGTCAGCCAGACAGATATCAGACAGCTAGTAGGCAGACAGATTGATATGTGAGGTAGAGTGTAGCAGTGGTAATCGCCCTGTCCTGCTCTCCTGCTTTGGGAATGCTCTGGTGTGACTGTGGTGCTTTAGGTCCAACTTCCTTGTTTGTACCTACAGATCTGCTTGATCCCTGTAAAGTTAGGCCGGCAACAATGCAATGTTATTGATTTAATTTAGCTTCAGAGGCATTGGATTACTATTGGTCCGTATGGTCAGATAAAAACTCTTCAAAGGAAGGCTTGTTCTTTTTTAGTCCTTGCTTTTTAATAAGAGTCTCGACAGAAAATGCCCCCGGCGGCCATCTTGTGTGTATTAGGCTCTCTCGGGGACGTAAACATCCATCAGTGCCTTTGAGCCTGTTGACTTTGTGCCGTTGCCAGTGTACCCAGGCAGCCTGTGAGTAATTGACCTCTGATCCCCTGGCAGTGTGTTGTGGGCGGCTGCAATGCCAGCTTCGCCTCCCAGGGGGGGCTGGCGCGCCACGTGCCCACCCACTTCAGCCAGCAGAACTCGTCCAAGCCGTCCAATCAGCCCAAGGTGAAGGAGGAGTCCCCCTCCAAGGCCGGCCTCAACAAGAGGAGGAAACTCAAGAACAAGCGCCGGAGGTCCTTACGTATGTACCCTACATCCTGCTAATATGACTGTATCCTGTGACTGTATCTGACCGTGTGTATGTAATCCATTCATATATCACAGCTCTCTACTATAAGAGTGTTTAACCCATTTATACATCCTAGCTCTAAATGCATATGATAATAAGCCATCCATACATCCCAGTTCTAACTGTATATGTATCTAACCCATTCATGGGCTCCAGATATAACCATATAAGTATCTAATCCATTTATCTAGTCCACACATCCCAGTACTCTGTTATAACTGCACAGACCTGTGTGTCTGCATTTTATATTGTGTTGTGCATCTGGGTGTGCATGCAGGCAGATGTGAGTATGGGTGTGTTTATGTGTGTGTGTTGGTGTATGTGCATGCACTCACATGCATTTCTGTGTGTGTGTGCCTGTGTTTGTGCCTGTGTTTGTGCCTGTGCCTGTGCCTGTGTTTGTGCCTGTGTGTGTTTGTGCCTGTGTGTGTGTGTGTGTGTGTGTGTGTGTGTGTGTGTTTGTGCCTGTTTGTGGCTGTGCCTGTGTGTTTGTGCCTGTTTGTGCCTGTGCCTGTGTGTGTGTGTGTGTGTGTGTGTGTGTGTGTTTGTGCCTGTGCCTGTGTGTGTGTGCCTGTGTGTGTGTGTGTGTGTGTGTGTGTGTGTGTGTGTGTATTCCTGAGTGGTGATTGCTGATGTTGTGATGTGGAGAGCGTGGCAGCGCAGTGGGCAGACGGTGATTACACTCGCAGCGTGAGACGGCGTTCCGATTCAGACGCTCTGTTCTCCGGGTGTTTCCCGTCTGCCGCTGGTCCCGTCCACTCCTCATCTGCATTCCTCCAGAACGTTCACAGCTCGGTGGAGAGCGCATTTTTAATGCCAACATTTCGCTTCCCGGCTAACGACATCCAGGCTTTTAACACGCTGGGGACACTGAGTTAACAGCCTCTTTTTCCAGGCTGATTTTAAACTTGAATGGAACAGGGTCTCTGGAGTCTGACTTGAATTATAAGTTGTTTTTTTGTTAATTGAGGGGGCGGAGGGGGCAGCAAGCCATTCCAGTGCATTCATCACGTGTTCATGAGAAACTCAACAATAACCTCGTAAACAACTGCTGGAGGAGCCTCCTCTGAACTGAGCCGTCCGTGGCAGACGTGACTGGTTCTGTTGCCGTAGCAGCCCGTCGGTCCTGAATGGCGGAGCGAGGGCCCGGAGCTGTCAGACGGGGGGGGCTGTGGGCGGCTCTCGCACAGAGTAAAAAGCCTTGCTGGAGGGGAGCCAGCGTTTTGATGTGCGCCGACGAACGTGCCTTCAGCGCAGAGCCACCGGGCCCTGAGCCGCCACTGCAAAGGATTGTGGGAGAACGGGCGGCCTGCCATGGGGTTAGCTAAGGTAACGGCGAAGTTAGGTATTGGGGGGCGGTGCACGTGAAGTTCAGCCCGTGGGTGGGGGCTGCTGTTGTGCAGATGAAATGAAGAAAACATCTTTCCACACGTGCGCCCGAGCCAGAACATCAGTCTCTGCTCCTCTCTCCCCCTGCGTGACGGAGCTCCTATCAGCATGCACGGCTACTGCACGCTCCCCCACGCTCCCACACACAGGGGCCGGCGGGCCTTCGGCAGAATCGCTGCTCCGCGTCACCACGTTATGAGTATCTCAAAAGGTAACCCCGGCCTCAGCACCGCATTCGTTATGCTAACCTTTGGAGAAGCTTTTGTCGAGCAGCTGCTGAAATCGCAGCCGGGCCGGTCCTCGTTTCCACTCTTAAATTCCTCCTCGGTATTTATTTGCGAGGCCGAAGCCCTTCTCCGGGGTGCTGTAAACAGCTGGCGGTGTTAAACGGTATCTGTTCGTTCCGCTGGATGTTTACAGTCGGGGTTAAGTGCCTGGTTCAGGGGCGGAACAGCACTGCTGAAATCCCGGCGTCTGACCCTGCTGCTTCTCAGACCGGTGAACAGCACTGCTGTGCATTGCTGTGTCTGCGTGTGCATCTGCGCATACGTGCTCTTGTGTGTTGGATTGCGTGAAGGAAATGCGTGTTCGGGTTTGGAAGGGTGCATTCCGTGCTCAGCCCGGGCCTGTCCTCTCTCTCTCTCTCTCTGTCCAGCGCGGCCGCACGACTTCTTCGACGCCCAGACCATGGATGCCATCCGGGAGCGAGCCATCTGCCTGAACCGGGCCACAAACATGGAGAGCATGGGCCACGGGCACAGTGTGGTGTTCCACAGCACGGTAAGTCTGCCTGGGTCACAGTCACGCTTCCACAGTGCCTTTAGTCCGTCTGGGTCAGGTATAGGGCGTGCACTGGTGGCCTGGAGGCAGTCACACTGCTAGCATTCTGTGGCAGGAAAGGTAAGGCAGGCAGGTAACTCACCGCTGTCAGGCTGAAGACATTATTGTTAAAATGCTCAAGGGTGCAGGAGCAGCGTCTCACTCAGGATTTGAACCCAGAACTTTGTGTTGCAACCCTTTCTTTCTTTTTTCCTACTCCCTGTGTTTGTTTATTTTAGGGAGCGTTGAGTGTCGTGTTACCCTTCGTCAAGTGATGACATATTATGTGCGGCTGAGGCTTTGTCTTCCCTCTTTAAATTCATACTCTCCCTTAATTGTTGGGATGATTTGAAATGCTTTGGAGAGGCTGGATTTGCTTCATGTGTAGCACATCATATTGTGTTTTCATATTCCACGATGTTACTTGCAGGTGCTCTAATGCGGTGCTGCGTAGGTAGTTCCCTCCCTTGACAGCAGGTGGCAGTAGAGCTCTGCAGCCAGACAGCTGCGTGTGTTCTAGAATACTGTCTCAGTGCAGTTCCCTTTAACATAGAAAACACCCAGGATTTATTCGAGTATTTTTCCCCCCGAATACTATTTTTCACAAGTGTATATAAGAATCTTCAACAAGTACATCATTCACAAGTAGAAATAGGAATCCTCAGTTTGTGTGGTGAAACTCTCATCAAGATAGGGAGACAGAAAGAGACGCTGGTGTGTTCTTGTCATGCAGAGGTGAAACCACCCCATACGGCCCAGTCTTAAAATGTCCCCCCAAATCCCTCCTTTGCCTGTGGAGCTGTGAGAGCAGTGCATTGTGGGAAACGCCGGAGATGGGTTTTCTGAATGAGCGTTCGGGGCTGTAGTGAAGAATGCGCAGGGGAATACTCCAGGAAATGACTTCAGTGGCTGGAGAGTGCAGAGGCTTGTGTTGACGCCCTCCTGCCGCCTGAGTGTTGGCGTCGTGAGCGATCGCCTTTTCTCTCCGAAAATAAAGAAATTGCACCATACTCTCATTAAAAAGGACAGATCCAATGCCATGGTTTGCAGGGGGAGGTTCGCTCAGTTATCGATCGAACCAGTCGTTTCTAACCATGGTATCCCTGTGTTTATATGCTCTGTCTCATCATGGCTGCACACTGAGCCCTGATGATTCTGGGGAGAATGTTTCCAGTAATTGAATTCTATAATTATTACTGGCTAAATCCTTTGTCGGAAATAGTCGGGTCACTTGAGAATCTCATGAGAATGGCTCTTCTCTGAAATAAGATAAGAAGAGAATAAGAAGATGTCCTTGCAAAAATAAAGGAATATTTGTTTAAAAAGCACACAAAAGGTATGCATATTCTCCCACTGAATATTGAAAAACCGATCTTCTCTTCTCCTGCCATTTTCCTGGGTGTACACTAGAGGGCAGTGTGGTCAGTACTGAGTGAGTTCAGCTTTTCACAGCAAAGCTTGCATTTTTCTTTGTGAAGTGGAGAAAAGCAAAGGTCATCCATTTTACAGCATGAAGCCTGAAGTCCCCTTTCCTCCCACATTAATAACAGTGTTATGGCTTTTCTCGTCAATACATCTTCTACATGTCTTTTGGTGTCCAGGAATTCCAGTAGTTACAGAGCACCTGATTTTTCAGTGTGGGGTATAGTGTGTGTGTGTGTGTATATGTGTGTGCACATGCACGTGCCTGCATTTGTGTGCTCTCACATGCATGTGCTTACGTGTGTGTGTGCATGCACACGCGTTAGCGTGCATACACACGCGCCCATATGCGCCTGTGTGTTGCAGGAATGGACTCCCGTGCCAAACTTTAATGTTCCCCGCTTGCCGTATTGTCCCGCGGTTGTTTGCCAGGACGCAGTCCCAGAGTTGGCAGGCAGTCTGAGCGCGGCGCTGAAATACTGTGCGTGCAGCAGATGGAGAACGGCGAGGAAATCTCTCTCTACTCCTGACACAGTCCCTGTAACGGCACAGGCCTCCCCGCGGTGGGAGGGGGGTTTCCCTGTGCTGTACTGTAGAGGCAGGTTACTCAGGAAGAGAGTGCAGGGCGGTAGCTTTGCTCCTGCTGCAGGCCTGGCAGAGAGGTGAAAGGGCAAAGGTCAGGTCCTCGACTGAGGTGTAAACCTGAGGGCCTGAGGGGTGGCTGGCACACAGATGGGCTGCCTGCCTCTCTCTGGAGGCTGCTGTTGCAGGCTCTTCAGCTGTCTGTAGGCCGGGAGAAACATTTCCCCAGGAGTCTGAGAGTCAGAAATTTCAGGCAGACAGGAGTGTTCATCGTATAAGCAGAACAGCAGGGAAGCGAAGCTCTTCTGTTCAGATGAGGTAGAGCCTGTGGCCCGGACCCCAGGGTGGTTCTGCAGGCCTCAGGAATCATGGATTCAACCCTGTGAGCATCTTACTGCTGTCTGCTCTACATTCTCAAGAAGCTCTGGGTTAACCCCTTCATCACAGACAGAGAGCTGTTCTCTGCTCTTTCCTAAGCCCTAGCAGAGGATTCTCGCTATGTTCCCATATCTTGATACTCCAAAGCCCAGTTATGATTTCAGGAATCTGAGAAGATGTGGAGAACACAGGTGTTCTGCCGTCTCAGACAGTGCCAATCAGCTGTTTAACAAACATATGGAGCAGCTGCCGATCTGAGTCCAGCAGGTGACTCTGTGAGAGACTTAGGTGGTTATTTTCAGCAGAGAACCCCCCTCACCTCCACAGCTTAGCGCTGGTTCCTCTCAGGGGGGAGACGCAGGTTTGTAAGAATCGTCTCAGTAGTGCTCCCCGCGCAGTACCCTCAGTCAATGGGACATTCCCGCCGTCGCCATGGCAACCCTCTCCGCTCACTGCCCCTGATGTTGATGTAGGTGTTGACACTGTGTGTGCGCTTGCTGTTCCGGAGCTGCGGCGGCTGGCATCTCTGCCGCTGTCTCATTGGCTGTCCCGCGTGTGCTGCCGCCACCTAAAAATGACAAAACGGAGAGAGATAACAGCTGGAGCGAGGTTAGGGGAGTTAGCAGGGCTCTGGAGTCAGGACAGGGCGCACCGGGAGCCAGCAGAGGGTGGAAGAGGAAGGTGGGCGTGTCTGTCCTGTCGAGAGGCCCGGGCCAACGGCAGCTGCAGCGGGTTGCTCTGGCCGTGAACCCTGATGGCATTCTTAATCTCTCCGAGATCAGAGAGGGCTGGCCTGCCAGGTGCAGAGAGGTTGCTGGGAGAAGGGAGCAGTGCCTGTGTGTGTCTCTTGGGGAGGGGGGGGCAGGCGGGATCTTCCATACTGCTGAGCTGTGCTTTGATTAAAAATGTTTTTGTTTTCCTGCCAGCCTGCGTCATCGGGCTCGCCTCTGACACGTCGGAGACGGCCCCCGGATTTAGAAGCTGCCTTTTGGTTTTGGCGCGTCTGCACTTTCCTGAGTGGCGGCCTCTCTCATTTGCATGCTTCCTCTCCTCAGCGCTGCGTCGCCGCAGGACGCCTTGTGCGTTATTTCCCCGCTCACACCTCTCTGATCACAGTGGCGTAACGCCAGCCCCTCAGCTGTGCTGCACTCAGCTACTCTGAACCACCCTATGTACACAGGTCAGCCACGAGTAACTGTCACCATCAAAATACACTGCCAAAAACCATCACCATTAATACACACAGCTCAACCACGAGTAACCGTCACCATTATTAACCATCACCATCAAAATACACAGCTCCTCTATGAGTAACCGTCACCATTAATACACACAGCTCAACAATGGGTGACCACCTCTGTCAGTACACACAGCTCAAATATTTAGAATCCGTGATATAGCCTAAACACAGTTTGTCCTCCAAATCTTCCTTCTAAGCAAAGCTAAGCCAATTAAATCCAGCCATTCAAATCACTTCAACACCCTAAGCACAGCTCAGCCAATCACAGCTAACCATTCCAGTTGCTCTGACATCCAAAGTACACCTCAGCCAATCACAGCGAGTCATTCCAGTAGCTCCAACACCCAACACAAAGGTCAGCCAATTACAGATAGCCATTCCAGTCTTTCCAACACCCAAAGCACAGCTCAGCCAATCACAGCGAGCCATTCCAGTGGCTCCAACACCCAAAGAAAAGGTCAGCCAATTACAGACAGCCATTCCAGTTACTCTAAAACTAAAGCACAGCTCGGGCAGGATGAGCCAGCTCACGCCGCCAGAACAGCACTCGCCCCGTCACAGACTCGGCGTGTGCTGCGGCCTCTTTCAGGGCTGGGCCGCGAGCGCGTTAGCGTTAGCACGCCGCAGACCGACTCTGCCGCTCCTTTAATTAAAAGGCTCGTGCAGCAGCTGGCAGCCACGGCCCCGCTGACGCACTCTCCGGGGCCAGGCCGCAGCCGAGGCCTGTTGTTTTTGGAAGCCTGTGAAACAACCCGCCTTTCCTCCGCGCATAATTGGAGTTCTTCGGCCGGCAACGCAATAAAGAGCCGCTCCCCTCCTCCTCCTCCTCCTCCTCCTCCTCGTCCTCCTCGGGATCCGCGGGCCGAGGGAAGGGAAGGACAGCAGCGGTGCGAAAGCCGACGTCTGTTGTTATATAAAACAGCAGATTAGCGGCGCTTCCCTTTTTCATCTGCTGCGAGCCCCCCCACCCCCACCCACCCCTCGCTCTCCGACAGCTGCTCTGTAGCAGTCCCGCATCCTGTCTGAGCGCCTGTTTGGACGGGACCCGCTCCAGATGGCGGACGGGCAGGCGGGCGGGCTCGTTTTTTTTGGACACCTCGTGGGGTAAAAGCCCTACAGACTGGCAGCGACAGGAGCATCAGATCCGCTGGGCACAATCTGCCTATACCGCCCCCCCCCCCAAGTCCCACACACTTAAAACGGGGGGTCCACTTCCACCTGTGCCCTCTCCTCACCACTGTGCCTGCATCGGTCCACGGTGCCCTGGTGTCGTTCCTCCTCTGCAGTGCACACAGATGAGAGGAAAAACAAGAGAGATAGCGAGCAGGAAGAAGCCTGTTTCTGGATCCAAAGGACCAGCAGAGCAGGGCTCTGGGTGAACGCTTCAGGTGTTGAAGCCTGTGCTTCTCTTTCACAGCAAATCTCTGTCCCCCCCCGTCCATCTCCCTCATTCTCTCTCTCACTCTCTCACAGTTCAATTCAAAACGCTCTATTGAGATGGAATACTAGGCCTGTACATCTTGCCAAAGCTTAAAGCTTAACAAGTCATTCTCTGTTTCTTTCTTTCTCTCTCCCCATCTCTCTGTTGATCTTCCCTCTCCATCTCCCTCTCTCCATCTCTCTCTTCCTTGACTGCCTGGCAAGAGAATGCGTTTATTGCCCTTCAACCACTCTCCATGAGCGTTTCGTCAAACCTCCTGAGTCAGTTCTTTATTTATAGTTCTACTTGCGTAAGAAACGCACTTAACGGCCGTCAGCTCATTGAAATTCTTATAAATAGAAGAGCTGTTTTTTTTAAAGGCCTCTGATGCAGGATGTTTTTATCTTTGCGCATCTGTGACAGTATTTTGAAGGAGTCCAGCTTGACGGCTCCTTTGTAGCGGTTCCAAGCAGCCGGAGCAAAGGCCGAAGGCTTTGCGCTCATCAGTTTCCTGTCCCTGCAAGCAAAGACGGCGCTTGTGCAAACGTTTCTCCGTTCACCACTGTTACAGTGGTGTTTTTCTGAAAATGCAGTGGTCTTGTGTAGCAAGGTGTGCTAAACTCTGTAAACATGGAACAGGATTTTGTCCCAGTTCTCTCTCCTGCGGCTATGGCAGTGTATGGCAGTGTAGAATAGATGGTGCCCAGAGTGGTGTAGCATGTTGGTAAGGAGCAGGGCTCGTAACCAAAGGGTTGCTGGTTCGATTCCCTGCTGAGGCACTGCTGCTGTGCCTAGGGGCAAGGTACCCAGAATTGCTTCAGTAAAATATCCAGCTTTACAAACGGATAACGTGTAAAAACTACCCTGTGTAAGTTGCTCTGGATAAGAGCATCTGCTAAATTCCAGTAATGTAAGCTGATGTAATGTAACGGTTCTGTTGAGCACGTTCTGACTAACTACCAGCATGCCCTTCTCATGTAAGGCTAGGGGTCAGTGGTCAGGGGAGTTTCGGGGGGGGAAGCCCATCTTTTCATGCAGTCAGAAGAATGAGAGCAGGAACAGCAGGATGTGCCGGGAGGCTGTCTCCAGGACAGCTGCATTGAGGCAGAAATGAGCTATTGTAAAGCCGCTGGAGATGGTGAACATTCCAGCCAGGGTTAAACTCGTGTTTCAGGTGCCCTGGAATGCAAAGTATGAGATCAAATTTTTGTCCCAGCGTCGGAGAAGCTTGATTTCTATATATAAAGTCTGCAGCCCGGAATGCCACGGCCGCTAACAGCGTTATCCAGGGAGTGTCAAACGCCTGCCTGTTGTCCGCCGGAGTGGAGAGGAAGGTGGGAGGTCCAGGTTCAGCGTACAGACCCAGAGAGGTCCGGTTTAATCTGCAGACTGGAAACTGAGAGGAGTCTCGTGAGGCCGGGGCGGATTGGGTTTCGTTACCCGCGTCTCCCTGCTCGTCTCCAGTTGTGATTTGTGGACGGGCTGGCAGCCTGGCACACCAGGAGCCGAGCTTTGCCAGACCCTATAAAAGTCTTATAGATCCTGTGGCCTGGGTCGCGTCCAAAACAATCACATAAAAAGCATACGCATATGATAAAGGATTTTTAATAAAAGGCTGCTGACGTCATTGTGTGGGGGCGCACGCACGTCGGAAGAGGGGCTCTGAAAAAGTGCTGCTGTTTCAAATTTATGTTTTTTTTTTTCCAATCGATTTTATTACTATTTTTTTAAGCTCGCAGCTCTCGTGGACGGAATATTTTCCAGGACCTCAGAAACACGACAGAGATTGAAGCCTCGCTCTGAGGTTAGCGCTGAGTTGCGAGGATCGTTGTGATGTCAGAGGTTTCCGCGGGCGACGCTGTGACCTCATCCGGCGCTTTGCGGTGGCACTGCCGTGGCAGTGATGTACGGCTCCTTATATGGCGTGTCAGGCTGTCGCATTGGAGGCGTGTGACTGAGGAAAGGTGGGGATGAGAGCTGACTTCTGCGCCCCTGACCGATCCTTCCTGTCTCTCTCTGTGCGGTGTGCGTGGGTAAAAACACGTTTACAGCGTAGGACGGGTGTCTGGCCTTGACTGTTGTAACCGTATTCTCTGCACAATGCTCTGATCGTGCCAGATGCCCCGCCGGACTCTGCAGTTGCCCTGGAGCAGAACATACAACGATGCAGCTGACTGGCTGAAAGGAGAAATTAGACACCAAGCAACGATTCTAAAGGATGACCTTTACTTTGACCTCTGACCCTGCTGTGACCCTTGAGGATAGCGCGCAGTGACCAGGCTGGTCACTTGATTGATCTTCTCTTTGCCTGGACTCTAGCGCTCTACAGGGAGACTTCCCCCCTCTCCTTAAACCCTCTGGTGCACGCATTATTAGAAAACAGTCACTTGTATTTTTACCTCTTTTTGTGCCAAAACAACATCTCACAGTGGAATTTGGCCTCTACCTTCATGTGGTTTGTTAGTGAATTAAACCATCCATCTCCTTTCTTCTGAACTACGTCCGAAGGGTGTGGCAGAAAAAGTTTGTTGATGAAACGTTGGTGTAATCACCACAAAACGCTGGTTTAATAACCACAGTGTGATGAGGATTGTCAGTCTCACGGATCACAATAGACTATTGGATATGTTCCTCAGAGTTTAAAAGCTGTGGTCAAAGAGGGGGGGAAGCCTTTACTGTTTTTGAAAGAATAGTTTACTGTTTCTTTCATGAGAGGGTTAAATAAACGTGGTGCTTGCAGGATTAAGGAACTTGCAAGATTAGGAACACGGAGGAGCCCTGGAGGATTATGCAGCGGGGCTTCAGTGCTGATTTTATTCGTTTAAGCTGGTGACTGAAATCCAGTCGTGGGGCTGGTGTAGCCCCCTGTCACGTGGGACGTTTGGGGCAACACTGTCCAGGTTCCGTTCTCTGTGTCTGAGTGTCGGCTGCTCGTCTCCTGTCTCACGCCGCCAAACTGGGCACTGGCATCAGCAGGCTGCTCTGATTGGCCACAGTTGCTTGCTACGGCTGACTTTGTTTCATTTCTTAAGTCAACACTCTTATTCATTACATTACATTTCATTACTCTCATTTAGCAGATGCTCTTATCCAGAGCAACTTACATAGGTTGCAATTTTTACATGCTATCCATTTATATAGCTGGGTATTTACTGAGGTGATTCTGGGTTAAGTACCTTGCCCAAGGGTACAGTAGCAGTGTCCCAGCGGAGAATCGAACCGGCAACTTTTTGGTTACAAACCCTGTTCCTTAACCACTATGCTGCACTGCTGTCCAACCAGGGTGACTCGCAAGGCCATGGAGTTTAATGCATATCACAGGAACCACAGAACAGCCTGTGAAACAGGGTAGCTGAGCAGCTGTACAACAGAGCTATATTTACTTCACACAGTGCCTACCAATTACCCTGCAGAGAAACATAATGCACCTACAGCATACTAACCTACACACAGAGCCTGATAATTATCCATAAGAGCAACATTAACCTGTTTCAGAGTTCCCAGTGTGCCTGACTGTGATAGGTTAGAGCAGCACTTCCTTGAATCAGTCATGCTGACCATCAGGGGTCTGAAAGAGCTGCATCGCACACATTACACCAGATCCAGTTTCACTCAGGGCTGGGAGTGATCAGGCACCGGGCGAGGGGTGTGGGGGACATGTTCTGGGAACCAGGATGGATGATTTAGCAGGGAAGATGGTTCCCAGTTCACCACCCTTTATGAGTGAGACTGATTGAAAAGGAGAGATGCAGCTCTCTCTACATCTTAGCTAATGCTGTACATTTCTATTACATTATTTTGATGTTATTGGTTATTTATTTGCTTATCCAGGGTGACTTGTTGAGGTTTGCTGTGTGTTTGTGTGCATGCGTGTGTGTGCACTGTGTGTCAGACGTGTCACGGTTCTCTGCCTGCAGTGAAAGCACTGGAGTGGGCTGTGAGAAGCCATGCTCCCGGGTTCCTGTCTCTTTATTAATCTCAGTGTAGCTGTCAGCCTGATATCGGTGCAGGCCTCTCCATTCAGACGCCAGTGGGGGAGTGCCGTGCAGGCCTTTTACTGCTTTTAAATTGTCTTCCAAAGGACTGTCATCGTTTTATCATAAGGCTGCCTTCATGGTTTGTAGGGTCCACATGTTCATGCCTGTGTCTACTGCATTCATACACTGTGAGATGTGTACAAATCCCTCTGTAGCACTGTTTTGAACCTATCTTATCTCTTTTCCCATTTAGGTAATAGCGAGGAGAAAGGAGGATTCTGGGAAGGTCAAGGTCCTCCTGCACTGGGCTCCTGAGGACATGTGAGTGCCGACTCCAGCCTCTCACCCCTTCCCCCACCAAACAGCAGCAGGGTTCAGCCGTAGTTAGTCATGTTGTCCCCCCCGGCCGGACCAAAGGGCAGCTGAGTCACAGATGACCTCACCGGCAGTTTCAGACGACATGGCCTGCCATTCAGAGATGCTCTCAGAGAGAGGGCAGGGTGCAGCCTGGGTCTTTTCAGTAACTGGCATTAGTCTGAGAGAGCAGGTGCTGTCCACAGACTGACTGCTGCTTCAATCCCACAATGCTCTCTGTCTCTCTCACAGGCGGGGGTATCGATAGTTTTATGTTTTGTGGCTTCCACCTTGATTTCAATAAGGTTTACGCCATGCATTCCTCTGCAAATCTGCTGCGCTAATATTTGTAGTGGATTTGAACCCGCCAGCACGGTGCGGTCCGATTCGGAAGTGAGTCCGCAGGGGCTCCCAGAACCCCAGCCCCAGTCCGCCAGGCTCGGTCCTGGACACCGCTGGTCAGCGCTGTTTTTGCTGGACTGCAGCTAAAGCGGGGAGTGTGCGTCTCTCAGCCGGCCTGTCTCACTGGAGACGGCGCTGGACGGGGAGTAGACGCTGGATCGTGGAGGCCAGCCGACGTTAGGAAGTCTCCCTGCAGGACTGCTCCTCTCCTAGCCTTGGCAGAGTGGGACGGGGGGAAATAACAGAGGAAACGGCCCAGGATGTTCGCTGCGGTCGTAAAAACATTTGTAAAAGGTCCTTTATCGCTCCAGATATTGATTTAACCCTGCCTCCGTGATTAAGTGTGTTAGACTCCCTGGCAAAAAGGCCATGGTGGTGCCTTTTAAGGAAAAAGTATTTACTCGAGTTTTCATTAGGAAAGCAATGGCCAAAGCCCAGCGTGAAATTAGCTGTGCAACCAACAGATGGTGTTTGACAGAAAGCTGAGAACCGAAATCGCTACCCTAAGCCTGACAGGGTGACAATCGCACAAATCGCTGAAGCAGATCAATCTCTCGCGGTCTTCTGAAACGTTAAACGCTGAAATGCAGTAGAGTAACGTCAACACACCCCTGCCCTGGAGGAAAGAGGACGCGTTGTGACTTAAAGTCTGAAGTTGCAGCAGAGTGTCACTGCACTCTTAAAGTCCTGGCACTGGCCCCTGTGATCAGGTGAAATTCGGGCGTCTCTTAATTTTGCCCGAGTACGTGGCTCCCCCGAGTAGCAAGTCGGGGTGCAGTGACCCAGGAAAACCTCGGCTCGGACCCCGGCCGCTCAGAGTGATCCGGCTCCATCCAGACCGGGCGGGGAACAGTGACGCTCCGCTGAGTCATTAATGCGAGGGTGAGCCGCGCGGTGCCCCTCTCTTAACAAGCAGCTCTCCAGCCCTGGAGAGGCGGGGGGTCGGCAGCGCGTAAGCCGATACTGAGGCTAAACGATAGCAGACGTCGACGCTGCTAATGGAATAAAAGCTGCGCTGGGAGCGGACGGCACAGTGCGTGTCCTGCGGTCACCAGTAACAAGTAACCCAATCGCCTGGCCCGGCGCGGCGAACGTCTGCGGGCCCTGTGATCTGCACCCTGATCAATGGCGTAGGGAGAGGAGGGGGATGCAGGGAGGAAGGGAGAAAGAGAGAGAGAGAGAGTGTGTAATGTAGGATCCAGTAGAGAGCAGTACAGGGAGGGTAGAATATAGGAGTGAAAGGGAAAGAGTGTTAGATGTGGGAGACAGGGAGAGGTTAGGGAAGCAGAGTGTGGGAGACAGGAGTGGAAGAGAAGTGCATGAATGGTAGAGGGAGAGAGAAAAGGAGGGAGAGCTTATTATAGGAGTGACAGAGAGTTAGATGTGGGAGACAGAGATGGGTACGAGAGACGGAGTGGGGAAGATTCAAAGAGATGCTTATGAACAGTAGTTGGGGAGAGAGAGAGAGTGGTGTCTGTCTGGAGTGTCTTTGTTCTTTTTCACACCTCTGTGTGCCACGGTAGTAAGCGGGACAAGTCAGGCTCCCAGCAGGTCAGAGGAAGTTACACACACACACACACACACACACACACACACACACACACACACACACACACACACACACACACCGCCGCAGGGCTCTGCCTTCTCTGTAAGGAAACGTGTCTCCATCAGTCATGACCTGTCAGCACTCACTGGGGTGTTGCCATCTTTGATTGATTGGATTAATTCAGAGAATTATAAAATTATACCAGTTTTTCCAAATCCTTAATCAATCGGTGTGATTAAGCAGCCTTTCAAAAGCTTATCTGTTTGACCTCTGTTAGAAGCTGTGAATGTTTTCTTAAAGAAGTGCGTGGTTGGAGGTGTGTTTGTGTTAGTAAAATTATAATGATTAAGACATGATAATAATTCTGCACCACATTTTTCCAAGGCCTTTTACTTCTATCTACTATCTACTGTCTTCTATTCTACAAACACTCACAAACACTCTCTACCTCTCTCTCACACATACATACACAAACACACACACACTCTCCCTCTGTCTCGCGTGCACACACACACACAAATTCTCTCTTCTCTCTCTCTCTCTCTCTCTCTCGAGCACGCACACATGCACACACACACACACACACACACACACACACACACACACACACACACACACGCTGCTCCTCCCGGCGTGTGTTTGACGTCAGAGGCAGAGAGCGGAGCTGGCAGCTCCGGTGTGTGCCTGCGAGTGGCTCAGGTGCTCGGTGTTAATGTTTAATGCCGTTATGAGCCTGGCTGGAGGCTGCGGCCGCGGTGAGCGCGGCAGAGGGAGAGAGAGCCGCGCTGTCACAGGGTTAGCGCACCGGCATGCCGGGCCATTCACACTGCAGACCATCCAGCTTAATATCCACACCTAACCCCGCCCTGCCTCTGCCTGCTGCTTACCTACAGCCGTGCTGCTGTTACGTTACGTTATTGCCGTGTAGCAGGCCCTCTCATCCAGAGCGACTTACACAGGTTACAGTTTTTGCATGTTGCTGATTTATACGGCTGGATATTTACTGAGGCAGTTCTGGGTTAAGTACCTTGCCCAGGTGTAGATCAGCAGTGCCCTGGTGGGGAATCGAACCAGCAACCATTTGGTTACGAGCCCAGCTTCTTACAGCTTTGCTACACTGCTGCAAGCGTAGTATGTGTTCTTATCAGGGCTTTTTTGAGCACAAAGTCTCAGTCACATAATTTTAATTTTTTGATTTTGCAAAAAAATAAATAAATACAGCGATGTCTGATGAACCAGTGTATGATATACATAGTAGCTTTCTGTTGCTTTCATCCATTCCAGCTTATTGATGTGGCAGATGTTTTCATGCAGAGACCCATAAGGCTGTCGTTTAAAGATGAATTAAATCATTAAATACATATTACACAGAATGGGATACAATGTCCTTCCCTCTCTATTCTCTCTTCTCTCTGTCCTACCTCAAACTCCCCACCCCCGCGAGCATTTTGCCAGATTGTTTTGACACCTTGCAGAAGAATGTGTAAGATGACCTGTTTGTCACATCGTTGCCCCATTAACGCCCAGTCTCTGGCCGTCTGAGGCTGACTCATTCACAAAACAGTTCACCGATGATGATAATAACGATCATTTTAACAGTGGGTCCTCCGCTTCTCGTAACTGTGTGAGGAGGAAGTGCTAATTAATCCAGTGGTCTGAGGAGCGCCTTGCTTCTCACAGACTCTGTGCAGTGGAAGTACCCTGGTAGGAGCACATTACGCCCCTCTGTTGTTTTTGGGTGGGAGGCCGTTTTCGTGTCGGCGAGAAGCGCTGCAGCTCGTATATCACACGCATTGTGTGCTGAAACTGATTCATCAGTGTACAGGAGGGGGAATTTAGGCCATCAGTCAAACGGAGGCAGTAAAAAGTACAGTGTCAATTAGCAGTGTGTTTTTCTGCTTATTAAGAGCAGATTTTGAAGTGAGAAGTTAGCAGGCCGAGTGGGATTGTTTGGTCTAATTGGGTCACGTTTTTGTAGATGGATGTGGTGTTTTTGTAGCTTTTGCCAGGGTGGGTTCTCCAACAGCCATGTTTTTGAACTCACAGTCAGAACAACTCCAGTATAATGTACTGTATGGACAGAGAGAGAGAGTCCAGTGGAGACTGGGACGGTGTCCCAAATGGGACACTCTGCGCCAGAACACCAGTTCACTGCTCGGGGAAAAAGGGAATGTAGGTGTTGGAAAGTCTTGCCTGTGAGCTGCGCTCACACTGAGAGCTTTTCCACCACGGCGCACCAGGAACGAGGACCACCCAGCTCTGCGTTTACTGTGGCGCGTGTTTACACCTGATCAATCTCCTGTCACCGCTGTCAGCGCGGACAGAGCGCCAACGGGGGTGCAGGCCATTTCGGGAGGGGGGGGGGAGCAGGGAGGGGTTATATAAAGCCATTTGCACCTGAGATGGGAGTGGAGCACAAACAGAAGCCTGCAGCCCTCCGAACATTAGGAGGGGAAAAGGAAAATCGAGGAGCTGGTGTTTTACAAAGAGCAGGCAACACTAACGTCAGCTTCAATCGGAAGGGTCACCTCGTGAATTTATTTTGCGGTGGTTTTCAAACCGCAATGGGGCAGGCTGCAAAGTCATGCGAGGGGAGTTTTCTTGCTGTATGTCGTGCTCTGTGTATTGTACCTTTTGGATTTACGCTGAAAGAAAGCGCGTGGCCCCGTCACTGTGATTAACGCCGATTTGCCCCGTGACCAAGCCGTAAAATGCACATATTTCATGTCCGTAATTTGTTGCGGTAGTCTGAGGAGTGTAACTAAAGGCCCAGGGAGAGCCGGTTAGCCCTGCTCTTTGGCAGGGGTGCAAATCGTTCTGTATGGGCCTAATTGCATCCTGTATGGGCCTGAGGCCTGAGCGTGAGTGAGAGAGGACCTCCGCGATGGCAGCCGTGGCGTCAGGCGTGCTGTTAGCGGGCTAGCGCACGCGCTTCCTCAAAGAGGGGTAGAGGAGTGCGGTCCAGGCCGTTTAACACACTCTGATCCCTCCGTCCACTCAGGCGAGCCGGTCTTCAAAGGAAAGCCGCCAAAGCCCGGACACGCTCTCCCCTTACAACCCACTTTCCACGTAATTAGGATGGATTGTTTCTAATAAAGAGGTTTGTGTTACTCCATGAAGGCCCCCCCCCACAAGTTGTTTTCGAGTGCGAGCCGATCGGCGTATCGGGCTATTAATACACACTCCCGGTCTCCCGGGAGCTTTTGTTTGGAAGCTGGCCAGCAGCCCCATCTGAGTGGAGAGTCAGCTCACTAACAATGTGGAAAAGTTGCTGTATTTATGGAAACTTTATTCTGGAATATAAATTTCTGGGTCACAACGCAAAACTAATGCGAACAGCAAAATGTCTTTTTTTGTTGTTGTTTTTGTTTTTTCCCCCTCTGTATGGTGGGGGTGGGGGTAGAAGAGAGAACAAGACAACTCAAGCAATTCACGGTTTCAGAAATTCGGGAAGAACGCACGCTGAAAGTGTGCTTCGCCCGGATTTCTGTCTCTCTCTGAGAGAATCCGCAAAATTCCGAGAAAGCGTCCGGGCGGTGCGCTGTGGAGAATCTGTCCCAGATGGCGCTGCTCTCGTCCCTGGTATGTGCGTGTAATAAAGAGCAGCTTCCTGTGCGGGGGCTGGGGTGCTGCCGAAGGGGTCCTGGCATCCGTCTTCCTTTAGTCACTCATTAGGCAACGGCGCAGTTATTGTGACGTGCTTTGGAAATTCGTCTGTTGTGGCGGGGGGCTTCTGACTCCTCACGTCCAGATTTCGGTGTGCTCTCATTGGGTGAGGTGGCCGGACGGGCTGGGTGTTTAATGCTCTCCAGGCCCCTATCTGTCACTTTCCCTCCCCTGTCTGTGGATGTTGCTCAACACAAACCTAAACAGTGCGGTTTGGTGGCAGGGGGACTGTTTCTCGTCCTGTCACAGGAGAGCAAGTCGGGCTGTTCCTCCCGCTGCCAGCAGGGGGCAGCATGAAGAAACACAAAGGGAGTATGTGTGTGTGAGGAATAGCTGGTCCCGGTGAATACTGGATCTGTGTGTGTGAAGACTAGCTGAACAGCTGGTCCAGTTCATTTTTAGACTGGTGTGGATGTGTGTACAAATAGCTGTTGAATATTGGATTTGTGTGTGTTTGTGTGTGGTCGCGTCGCTTTGGTTATGTTTTTGGTTATGGTTTGTTTGAGTTTGCGTGTTTCGTGTGTGCGTGTGTGTGAGTGTTTTGAGTTTGCCTGTGTGTGTGACTTTGTCTCCGTGTGAGAGTGTTTTAAAATAAAAATGAGCTGGTCCTGTTGAGCATTAGCTTGGTGTTAGTGTGAAGAGTAGCCGCTGGTTCTGAATGCTGAATTGGTGTGAAAGCTCTGGGGCCATGTGTGCTAATGATGTTTGAGAGGAGAGGGGAAGGTGTTGGGGGGGGGGGGGCAGGGAGCAGAGTGTGGCTGTTCTGCTGGACCCCACCTGAAATAACGCACCATCCCCGGGTCCCCCACGTTCTTTAAAGAACGTTGGCAGGCTGTCGGGACAGCTCACGCACGTGTGTGACGGGTGTTTGTGTAGCGGAGCGGCGCCTCCTGCTGGAGCTGCAGGCCTGAGCTGTGGCCCTCAGTGAGAGAGCCGCTGCCCTCTTCCTGCATTTTTTCCACTGATCAACCTTTGAAGGAAGTGTCGCATGAGTCCAGCATCCCAGACCTGGGTTCGAGCTGAGCTGTCATGTGACCACAGCCGGGAGTCCAGAGCGGCAGAACACTTTCAGCAGCTTCTTCTCGCCAGTGTAGGATGGGTTTGACCGCCAGGACTATCCTCATTGCGCCAGGCACTTGTGTGTCGCTTAGGTGACGTCAGGGAGATGTTCCTATCCTCGAGTGGGCATCTGCTTGCCTGGTGTATTGTGGGAGTTGTAGTTTGAAAGACCTTTTGGCATGCAAGTATATTGTGCTTCTGTCTCCTGAGAGGGTGAACGTACAGTTATTAATTCCAAAGTGATAAAGGTGGGGAAAAAAGCAATGATGACTAACAGCAATGAGAGGAAACTCGTGGATGTTTTCACATCCCTGTCACATATTCTAGAACCTTCATTCAGGGGAGTACGTGAAACTAAGATGATGCGGGAAGTGTTATATTTTCAGTGTCGCTGGTGGTGATATTTTCCAAGGTCTGCTTTGGGTCGGTCTCTGAGGGCAGCATGGTGTAGCAGTGACGTGTTGGCATGTGTCTCCTGTGCTGGAGTGCCCGTTTAATTGGGACGAGGGGCAGGTTTGGCGCCGGACAGCACACCCCCCACCTCACCCTCTCGCTGAACCCTCGTCATCATCGCCTTAGCTCCATCTCTGGTGTCCAGCCAAGGAGTCCGCTAATGATGACCAAACCGCCGCTTACAGCTCATCTCACACACTCTCCCTCTCTACCACTCTGCCTCTGCCTGCCTCTCACTCCCTCCCTCCTTCTGTCTCTCCTTCTCCCTCCCTGCCTGCCTGTCTCCCTCTCTCACTCCTTCTCCCACCCTATCCCCCTTTCTCCTTCTCTCTCCCTCTCTACCTCCTCCCCCTCTTTCCCACCTCCTCCATTTACCTCTCACTTTCTCTCCCTCATTGTTATCCATCTTATTTGTTCTCTCACTCCTCACATTTTCTCCCTTCCCCGCTATATAGAGCTGCAGAACCCAGCTTCTGTGTTTGTGTGTGTGTGTCTGTCTGTCTGTCTACATGCATGTGTGTGTATTTTAATTGGTCTCTGTGTGTGTGTGATTTACTTTGCCAGTAAGTTCGTTTGCTTGTGTGTGCGTGCGTGTCTATGTGCATGTGTGTCTATTTTAATTTGCCTGTATGCGTGATTTACTGTGCCAGTAAGTTTGTTTGCTTGTGTGTGTGTGCGTGTGTCTACATGCATGTGTATGTGTATTTTAAGTTGCCCGTGTGTGTGTGTTGGTGTGCGCATGCATGTGCGTGTGTGTTAATGGGAGCTGCAGTCAGTCAGTGAGTGGCTGATGGCTGCTGTTCTGGGGCAGTGTGAGCTGTGCCTTTCTCAGGGGCCTCTGCCGATGACGCACGCACTGACGGGGGTGGGGGAGGGGGGGGGGGCTGCAGTCAACTGCTGCTGCTCCTCTTTGTTCTTTTATCTTCCTTTTTTTCTGCCTTACTTCACAGGGATGGCTGTTACACACTCCCGCTCCCCCCTCCTCGTCGTTTCGGCAGAAAGACTGCTCCTTAGAGCCCTGCGTCCGGCCCGTTCTGCCCTCTCCTGTTTGTTGTTGTGGTATCGGAGGCACTGGGAGCGGAGCGGAGGTGTGAGGGCTGGCTCTGGCTCTGGGGCCCGGGCCCGGCTCCCCTGGTGTTTAGTCTCTGTGCGCGGGCCCGTCTGGGTCCAGAGGGGCCTCACGCAGATCCAACATCCCGGCCACCCACCGGTTCCGGCTGACAGGCGTACCCGTCACCGACCCCCAGCGAGCGTTTTTAAAACCTGTCTCTATGGTGTGTCGGGGTGAAACGCAGCGCAGTGTGTAGGCTAGCTGTGAGCCCCGCACTGCAGGAATGGGAGTGGTGTTCAGCAGCTTGCTGTGTGCAGTGTCCCACAGCTGGAGCTGAACACACGGGAGGGGGGTGTTAGCGGCAGAGACGTCACTGGTCACTGGCTCCGGGCTGCGGGCTCAACATATCCCCTCTGCTCATCTCCATCTGGGACATCTCTCTCTCTCTCTGTCTGATGTCTGACTCCTCCTCTCTCTTTTTTTCCATTTCTGCATCCTTTTCCTCCCTTGTTCGTTCTCTTTTATTTCTCTCTTTAATTTTTCTCTTCCCTCTTTTCTGTCTTTCTCTCGTTCTCTTGTTCTCGAGTCAGTAAGTGCTCCTTTGTGGACTGCAGACCATGTGCCTGTGTTCTAACTCACACGTCTGTCTGTCTGTCTGTCTGTCTGTCCTCATTGTTCTTCTTGTGGTCAGATTGCCGGATGTGTGGGTGAACGAGACGGACCGGCCGCAGCTGAAGACCAAAGTGGTGCACCTGTCCCAGCTGCCACAGGACACCGCCGTCTTGTTAGACCCCAATATATACCGGTGAGTGTGACCCCAGTATATACTGGTGAGTGTGGGAGGCGTCCCACCTACCCAACATTGGAGCAGGGACACAGAAGGGAGGGAGGGAGGGAGGGGACCGTTTTCATTTTGTAAAATAAATCAAGCACAAATAGCTTGGTGGATCCCAAGCTAAGCAGCAGACACTCCACCATTACAAGGGCACAAAGAGTCCAAGAATTACATAATTAATTACATAACTGCCAAAGTAAACAGAATTGAAAATCACGCCTTAATGCACAGTAATGATACTGGATACAGCGGCACAGCTAGAGCTTCTCAAACCCGGTACCTCCGTGGAGCACGGAAACCCCCCCACCCCCCGCCCACGTTCTCTCTCCACACACACACACACACACACACACACACACACACAGCCAGCAGATCGCGGCTGCGCCCCTGCTGTGATCTGAAGGGGAAACTCCCAGGGCTCACAGCCCTGTTTCCACTCACAGTACCAACGTCCTGCAGTTCTGCCATCACCTCACAATGCAGGGTCAGCAGTGTGAAACAAATACACTATTAAAATTCACACAGGGCAGCCATTTACCACTGACTGCAAATACTGCATATTGTACAGTTATTATTATTGTTATTATTAATCAGTAAAATTGAACTGTGAACGTAAACACGAAAATGAATTGAAAGAGAAGGAAGCTGGCATAGAAAGCGGAACCTAAAATGAAAAAAGCCCCAGACATGTGCTTAGTGTCGCTTGGGGGTGGCTATCTGCTGCACTCTAAATAGTGTGCATAGGAGTGTGTCTGAGCACCAGGTTTCCTGTGCACCTGCTCGTCCTGTCTGTGAGGGGATGGGGGTTTCTCTCCGTCTCCGTGAGGGGATGGGGGTTTCTCTCCGTCTCTGTGAGGGAATGGGGGTTTCTCTCTGGGTCTTTTTGAGAGGATGGGGGTCTCTCTCCCTGCCTGTGACAGGGTGGGGGCTCCTCTCTGGGTCTTTTTGAGAGGATGCGAGTTTCTCTCCCTCTCTGTGAGGGGACGAGGGTGTCTCTCCAACTCTGAAAGCATGGGGTCTCTCTCTCTGTCTTTTTGAAAGGACAGAGGTTTCTCTTCCAGGGAAGCACCTAATATAACCCTCTCCAGGGTTATTTTAGGTGCTCCCTCCTCCAGCGAAGTGACCACAGGTTCCTTTCCCAGTCCTCTCGCTGTGCCCCACCCCCCACCCCCCGCCCCCAGTGTGTGTGGGACCGCTGCAGCCCTGCCCCCTCCCTGCTCCCTGCACCACTGTCCGTCCCACGGGGCTTCAAGGAGCATTACCCTCCAATCTCTGCTCCCAGAAGCCACCTCTGGGGATGGAATCGGGGATTAGAATAGGACCACCCCCCCCTTGGGGAGAGGGACTGCTTGTTCTCCCTCTCCGACCCTGTGCGCGCTGGTATTGGCCATGTGGCCTGCCAGGATCTCAGAGGATTTTCGGTTTAGTTTTTTGTTTTATTTCGGGGGAAAACCCTGAGCACTGGACTGCAGACAAAGCCCAGGCGTTCTGTCCTGATCAGAGTGACGTCACGTGCGACAGACGTGCCTGGGAGTAATCCAGTGAAACACAGCTGTGCTGTACTGGGATCAGTAAGCTTTGGCCTAGGTTCCCAGTGGACCAGGGGTTGCTGTGGCCCTCTGTCCTGCAGACAGAGCAGCAGGCACAAATCTTTACTCATCAGTAATAATCACACAGTCAACAACACAATCTAACAATCCAATGCACCTGAACACCAGGGCGATTACTTGCCTCTGATTGTTCTAAGTGGCAGTGAAGAACAAATCAGAGACCTTTAATTTCTGTAAATTATAATTGCCACTGCATATGTGGAAATTGTGTGTGCTTTTTTTCCACACATTGCAGGCAGTTTTGCTGGAAGTGTTGGTGAAAGGGACAGAGAGACACTTTGTGTCACATCACTCCTTCACTGAAGGTTCTGAGGTCTCGGGGGTTACCATAGTGACCATTCTTTTCCATTCTTAAATGTGCTGGGTTTTCCAGAATGGAGGACTTGAAAGCACTGTTTCCCCACCAGGTGGCGCCAGGTAGTCCTGGCATTAGCTTGGGGGAAAAAAGAGAATTGGAATGTCCATCTAAGGCCTATCCATAAAGACGAAACTTTCAACCTTCCCTTCTCCCTCATAAAAAGTAACATAATGAAAAAACAAAATAAGCCATTAAAAATCAATGGCAAAATATGAAATGTAGTGTTTTTTTCCTCTTGAGAGTATCTCAGTGATTATGGATTTGGTAGAGACTGATCTGAATTCAGTGAGGTAAAAAGGAGAGGTCAAGGAGAGGCATAGGCCTGGAGGGCGGGGTCAGAGAGGATCGGGTGGAGCTGTATGGGGTGGGGTCAGAGAGGATCAGGGGTGGAGCTGTAGAGGGCGAGGTTATGGAGGATTGAAGGTGGAGCTTGAGAGGGCAGGGTCAGAGAGGATTGGAGGTGGAGGTTTGTAGGGCGGAGTCAGAGAGGATTAGGGGTGGAGCTTTGTAGGGCGGAGTCTGAGAGGATCAGGGGTGGGGCTTTAAAGGGTGGAGTCAGAGAGGATTGGGGGTGGACCTCTGGAGGGAGGGGTCAGGAGCAGGCTTGTCTGGGAGGGCGGGACCTCCTGTTGAAGGGCTGTACATGCTGCCCGGTCGGCCTCAGCAGCAGGTCCTGGTGGGACTCGGCAGGCCTGCTCCGCTCTGACGTCAAAGACAGGAGGGGGGCACCGCTCACGGGGAACAACAAACAGCCCCGCACCCCCTGCCTGCCCTGCCGGGGGTCAGCTCCCACAGCACAGCATGCACACACACTCATATACACGCTTGCTCTATACACATGTGAATACACACATATGTGCACTCACGCGCACGTGCACACCCACACAGACGCATGCATAGCCAGGTCTCCTGCGACACGGCTTTGAAAGGCGAAGTTCCGCTCACGCACCTCTTCTCCATCTCTACTTCTGTATGCTCACTCACATCAGGCTGTGTGTGTCATAGATGCTGCTGCCGGTTTAGCCGTGTTTTTTAGCGTATCTGCCTTTCATCGCCCAGTTCGTTTTATACTTTTACTGCCACCTTCTACAGAAGCGGCGCTGTCAGAATGGTCTTTTTCCCTGACTCTTACTTAACACGTGCGTTTTTTTTGGTGGACTTGCAGTGTGCACATGCAGGTGCATGTGTTTATGTAGCCATGTATGTGCCAAGTCTTAATGTATTAATGTGGCCCACCTCAGGGTAAGAGGACTGTCAAGCAGACCTTACATCCTCGCAGGTGCAACACCTGACTCACCTGCCTCTTAGGGGAGTGGCCTTCATGTGCCATGGAAGTGTTTTATGTGTGTCCATGGAAATTATGGTTAGTTGTTGCTGCCGTTAACCTTTTCACAAGTATCTTGTTCTCTGTATGCTGTATGATACTGGTTTACCAGGTAGAACTTTCTTTCATTTAAAATTTGTGTATTTTTTATGGGCGCATGTGGTCAGAGTTCTTATCGAATAAAATGTTGGTGTCGTAAAATGCCATTGAGAGAGATGGTATTGAGAAACAAAGCCTGTGCCTAAAATAACACGGCCTAAATGAGGCTCTCATTCTGAAACGGCTATGATATACGCGGCCTGCGGTTCCAGATTTGCATGCCTCATGGACTCTAAATGATTTTAACTGCACAGGATGGCTTAATAAAAAAGAGGGACCCGTATTAAAATATTTCAATATTCGGCCAATAAATGTCAAGGATTTTGTAATCCAGGAAATCCAAAACTAATGGGAGCGCCCTGCCGATATCTAAAACACATTTGGCGTTCCAGCCCGGGGCCCGGCGGCGCTGGCTCTGGTGTCCGGGCCCCTCGGTGACGGATGAGGTGCCGGGCCTGGATCCATCTCGCACCCGGGGCCCCAGGGAGCCACAGTGTGTCCTCACGGCTTCTTTCAGAGCAGTCTGTCTGCCCCCGGCCAGCCACTCAGGCAGGGAAGCGCTGTGGCACAGCGGTTCACGGGCTGGGTTGCGGGTTTGATTCCCCTGGTGGGGCTCAGCATTTGCCCTGAAGTTTTGTCTAAGTGTCTGCCGGGCACATGGATGATGCTCTGTGTCCCCATGTCTTTGACCGTAGGAGCCAGAGCACTGTTGTGTGCAGCGGTGTGGTGTAGTGGTCAAGGAGCAAGGCTTTGTACTGGGAGGGGGTGGGGTCAAATCCCAAGTAGGGCAGGTGTATCCTTGAGTAAGGCTCTTAACCTGAATTGTTCCAGTTACATGAATGAATAGAATGTAATGGTCCAACCTCTGAAAGGGTGGATAAACACATCTGCGTGACAGATTAATCTCAGAATGTATATGATGTATATTTTAACATGTATATTTTCTTTCACATCCTGCTTGTGCTGGATTCACCATGTCATCATGTTTACAAAGCAAAATCAAAAAATGCACATTTGTGTGCTCATTCAACACATACAACATATGCGCGCACGCACACACACACACACACACACACACACACACACACACACACACACACACACACACACACACAGTGTCCCACAGCAGTAGCGCTGGGGTGCTCTCTTCCCCCTCGTGTTGGTGTCCCCTCACAGAGGTTGTTTGTTGTGTCTCCCCAGAACGCTGCCGCAGAAACGGCTGAAACGGAGGTAAGCTACAGCTTGCAGCTCGGGGCATGGAGCTGCGCAGCGCTGCGCAGGCTGTAGAGCAGTGCCTGTCTCCACGCTCCTCACTCTCACACTGCGCATACAGAACAATGTACATAATGCACTGCACATACAGAACACTGTAACTAATACACTGCACATGCAAAACACTGTAACTAATACACTGCACATGCAGAACACTGTTACTAATGCACTGCACATGCAGAACACTGTAACTAATACACTGCACATGCAGAACACTGTTACTAATGCACTGCACATACAGAACACTGTAACTAGTGCACTGAGCATACAGAACACTGGACATAATGCACTGCACATGCAGAACAGTGTACATATTGAACTGCACATACAGGCCATTGTATGAAATGAACTGCACATCCAGAACAGTGTAAATAATGCACTGCACATGCAGAACACTGTACATAATGCACTGTACATGCAATGCATACTGTATACATACTCAGCAAGTAACATGGACAGCACAATAACGATTTCCAATTTGCTTTGTATAGTTGAAAAGCCCTCCTCACTGCTTTGCAGCTACTGCAGATTCTCTTCACTATAGCTGACAGTATTGATTATCTGTTAGTAATTACAACAGTTGGACTATAGCAGTGAACTCACTGTTAAAGGTGCTTTAATATTTCTTTTGTCTGTGAAAGATAAAATATGGAATGCTGTTGTCTATGAATGTAATGAATCATGTGATATAAACTTGTGCTGTACTGTGTCAATGTAATTGTGTTGATGTCCATGGCATCAAATGATTGTGAGGCCATGAAATGAAAAGATTGCTTTGTGCTGTTCCCTCTATACGGATTTCCAAAAGGATTTTTTTCCCCAAAACAAATTTATGTTTTTCTACATGCACACACTGCTGCTGTGGTCCCTGTGTCCTGTGACCCAAAAAGAGGATTGGCACCATCATTTTTGGCTTTGTTTAGCACTGTATCAATGAAGACCGAGTGCAAAATGTCACAGCGCCCCCTGTGGCGAGTTTTAAAAGTTCCTCTGAGGTCACAGAGTCACTTCCACACACACTCTAGCTTTTGTTCTGGTTTTCTTTTTTGTTGTTTTTGTTTTTTCCCCCCCTCTTCCTTTTTTTGTTTTTTTAAAGAATGCTCTTCGGGATTAGGGACTAAAGTGAACCTTTGCTTTTAGGATGTTTCTCTAGACTCAATGGAAGCTTCTGTGTCGTCACCTGCTGCCGTTCCTGGAGTTACCGAGAGGAGCGTTAACCGACTGGAATTATGGACACCAGAGAAGAGCTTTCTTTCCTTTTTCTCTCTCTTTTTCTTTTTAAAGCCCCCTTAATTGCGCCAAAGTTTGCAGTGGAAACAGATTTTTCTTCTATCAAGTGCTGAACTTGAAAAAATGGTTCTGGGATTGTGTTGTTAATGTAATTTTTTTTGTACTTACTACTCCTAGTTGGAAAGCTGATCCGAGAAGGACAGCTGAAGTTAACCCTTTACACAACGGTGTAACACATCAATCTTATAGAAACCTACTAGAAGCATTTATAGAGATATAGTGCTTGTAAATATATCTGCAGATTTGTAATATATTTTTATACCATGAAACGGAACTCTACTGTAGATTTTATGTCTCTTTCTCTTTTTTTAGGAGTATACAGTGTAATTGTATATAATGTGAAAGGGATTATTTTGAAGGATGATGTTAATGCTTAGTTCTGCTTCAGTAGCAGTCGAAAGGAATGGACATGCAGAGAGGCCCCTTTCCGTTTCTTTGGCCAAATATACACTCGCACGATTGGGTGCTCGCTAAGCTCCGGACGGTCCTGCCTCTGGTTATGAGCTGTGGCTCAGCTGGTTGAGAGTTGCGGACTCTGCCTCTGCTTTCGGCCTGTTCTGAGTCTTTAATCCTGAGGCAGGTGTATCCAGTGTACAGCGCATCTGATAAATGACCCCGCTTTTCACCTGCATTGGATCAGCCAGGGAAAATTAACAGCCCAAACTCTGCGTATAGGACAATAGAATTTATACTACTGAAATCTCTTAATATGATGTACTTGTAATATGTTGTAATGCAAAGTAACTGCATTTCAGTGATATTTTGAAATTAAACTACAACGAACCAGAACTAAACCACTTCAGCGAAAAAGTTACAGCCGCCGTTGGTTTACACGTAAGCGTACAAACAGTCAAATTTGATTAGAGCTAACCCTCCTCAAATGCGAAAAAGCTGCGGCCGGATTGAGACCAGCTGGCTGGAGGTGTGTGTGTGTGGGTGTGTGTGTGTGTGTGTGCGCGTGCATGCGGGGTCCTCGCAGGCACGGCTGAGATGGCGTGAATGTGTGTCTGGCGCAGCGGTCCCATGCGTGTGTGCTGCGCTGCGGCTGCAGCAGAGCATGCGTTTGCGGCCTGCGCATCTCGCTTGCGTCCGTGCCGGAGATGGAGCAGTCCAGAGCAGTATTATAACCCCTCTCTCTCTCTCCCTCTCAGGCTGTCTGGCAGGCCTTCGCGTGTCCATGCGTAGTAATAACAGTAAGAGTAATATTAATATGAGTAAAGCGTGTACTCTGTCTGAGCACTTCTGTCTGTTTAACTCTGCAGTGTAGCGTGGGGTGTGGGGGTGGGGGTTTGGGGGTTTGGGGGACAGAGATTTGTTTAAACCTACGATCCCAGCAATGTCTTTGTAATAAAAGTGAAAAAAATCAAACCAAGCTGAAGATTGTGTGTGCGTGTATGTATGTGTGTAAGTGTGTGTTTTTGTATTTTGTGTGTGTGTGTGTGTGTGTGTGTGGGGGATGTAAATGGTGCATATGCTTATTTATGTATAACCCTTTGAGTGGGTATCCATGAGTTATTTTTGTGTGTGTGCGTACATGCGTGCGTGTGTGTCGGGGTGGGGCGGCGGCCAGGCTGGCGTCTCCCATGCCACACCCCTGTCTGTGTGTGTAGGTGGTCTTCATTTTTAAAATCTAGCTTTTCCCTCTTGGTTTGGATGGTGGCAAAACAGAAAACTTGGTCTGACAATGTCCATTTATTTATGTTTTAAGGGCGGAGCAGCCTGATAGACAGTTAATTGTTGTGTGAGACTGTTGTGGAGGAGGGCGTGGTATGGTTGTTATGAGTGCTGAAAGTGTGTGTGTGTGTGTGTGTGTGTGTGTGTGTGTGTGTGTGTGTGTGTGTGTGTGTGTGTGTGTGAATGTAGTACTGGTGTTTTATGTCTTCATGGTGTCCCCTCTAGTTGCCTTGTGTCACCCTGGAAGCCCTGTAGGAAGTATGGCCAGATGAGGGCACACCAAAAGAATATACCGGCCACTTGGCAGGTTCAAGTGTAGATTTCCATACACACTGCTGAAACAGGAGAGGAGGCTATACAGCATTGTGAAGTCGTTAAAATGTTACAGAGGGAAATACACTGCAGGAAATGCAGCAGGAAATGACAAAAAGTGTTGATCATATCCCATTTTACATCACTGCCACACATCATGTAACATATTATCGGAGTTATCCTCACACTGGCTTCCAGGTGACTAACACTCCTTCTTAAAATGCAAGCCCCACCCCCATGTAATTTCCTCCCCAGCACGCTACTACTCAAAACAACGGCCACACAGATACAAAACACACATCCAGGTAACTGCCACAGCATATAATCATTAATTCACAAGGATGGGCAAAAAATAACAACATTCCCCAGCAAAGCACGCCGGTTACTCAAAAGCACATGGCTGTTGTGGCGGAAGGACACCCTCCCCAGTTTCCCCGCGGGCCTAGGAGCCGGCCCACCCAAACGCACGGGCTGCGCTCCAAATCTCAGCCTCACACTCCGACAAGCTGTGCGTACGAACGCAGGAATTCATGCCTGCTGTGCGACGTTTTGGCCCAAAACTGAAGGATGCGAGGCTATACGCGTTCTCCTGAAAGAGGCGGCGAGGGAGGCCTTTGTGCACAATTAGCATTAGCGATGTTTTATTGACATACTTAGAATTAATACTGTAAATATTGATAGTCACTAATGCAATGCATCAAGAGATTTGATACATTTTTTGAATTTTTAAGAAATACAGTTAACTGGCTACATTGGTAGTCAGTTTGGTGGTAGCAATGTATCGAATAAATAAATGTTGCAGGGTAATGCACCCTTACGAAGATGTGTGATATTGTGGAACAGAACAGAGAAAGAATCCTCCAAACCTATTGGTAAGTATGTATGTATTGGAGCAAGCAAGTACTTAACTGAAGGAAAACAGAAGGGCAGTGGTGGATAATTACTGTAACATTGTGAGTTTGGAGGTTTAACATGTCACATCTAATTTAAGCTTTGAGTTTCCTGTTTTTGATGATCATTCCAGGGGAAAATGTGCTGTTGCAGGTGCATTCAACCTTGCCTTTATGAATGTGTCCAATTAAACACTGTCCCTGAGTTTCATCTTGTCAAAGAGTTATTTTTAGTATGAAAGTATGTATTCTGTATGAAACCCACTATATGCTTCAGACTTGATCTGTGAGTGTGTATTCAGCATTGGCAGGTCTCCGGCTCTGATGTGTGTGTCTCCATGCGTACTGGTCAAAGGTGTCACCCTCTGAACCCCCCAGGTACCCCCCTGCAAACAGAGGCCAGGAGAACGTATTGGCTCTTGACAGGCATGGCTAGACTGAGACTGAGGACCTATATGCCCCCCTGCCTGAGTAAACACTGCCCCCTAGTATGACAAACGTTCCACCAAGCACACTACATTACACGCCCACACACATTCAACACATTCAGCCTACCCTACTGTACCTCTAACACTGTATGCATTACTTGATAAAATGGGAGTACTGGCTAACCTTTGAAGTGTAGGCCTGAATCTCCATCTCTGGCTGCATATCATGCTCGCTTTCTTGGAATGTTGAATGGTAAGGTGGAGTGCCCAGCCCGCCTAAATCATCAACAATGATGTCCTCAGTTCTCACCCTGCCTGTTTGAGGATCCACTGATGGAGATGGAGAAAAGAAAGGGATCGAGGGGAGGGGGTAAGGGATATTCTGATGGAGAAAGGAGTGAAGGATCTACTGACAGAGAAGGGAGTGAGGGATCCACTGATGGAGTTGGCGAAAAGTGTCAGGGTCCAGTATGAGAACCACGTGTGTCGTATTCAGGACTGTTTTCCAGTTGGAGGGGTCAGGTCTGAAACCTCCTGTTTTCGTGGTGGGGTTGGGGGGGCAGCTGGGATCCATTTGCTGCACAGATTTGTGAACATGCCTTGAAAGGGCTAATGACACACTGATGAGCACCGAGGCCTCCGCATCAGCTGTTTACAAATAAGCCTATGGAACGAAAGCGCTTTAATAAGGAAGCACCCTGTCAAATGTACCCAGCCCCCTATAACCCTGAGAAGAAAAACATTGTTAAATTCATTAGAACAGTCTGGCAGCCTGCTGGAGAAAAAAAACTGAAGCTGCAGTATTTTCCTTTTTAAAGCAGTTGGCAGTCTGTAATGAAACGGCTTTTATTATTTTCCACTTTCTCACAATGAAAGCTTTGTTTACGGATGTGTTAGTATTTAAATTATCAATAGCTTTTATAGCATGTTCGCCGCGTTTGGTAAGCGTATTGCTTTGTCGGATTTGCGAGCATGGCTTTGAGCGCGGCGTTGCTGAACGCCCAGGCGTGCGGCCATGACGGGACGTGATGCGAGCGACTCTGGGCTCGGGAAGCACAAGCAGCGGGATGTGTGAGCCTGAGGACAGCGTCTCTACCCAAGTGGAAGTATCGGACGTGATACATCTGGAGTCCATTTGCGCCTCTGGCGTCGGGTAATGGGATGTGACATCGCCGTGGACATAATCCATTTTACCTGCGTGTCTGGCCTGCTGTTTTGCTGGGGCCCGCGCTGTCGTCCTGTTCTCCCCGATGTGAGCTCCTGCCCTTTGCCCTCTCAGTGCCGTTCATCATGTATGCTTAGCCGCTTAGATGCTCTCTTTACGTGACAGTGATTTCCGTCTTACTGTACGGCAGCCCTTTAGCCCTGTGTATAAGTGGATCTGAGCTGTGAGCTGTAAAGGTCAGGTGCTGTACCTGGCTCTGGATTGAAAGTGCTCCCCCTCCTCCGGCCAGAGACATTGGAACCTGCAGCCCTCTGGAGAAATACCTCCCCCTGTGGTTGCTGAGTGGGGCTCCATGAAATTCACAATAGGAGTCTCCACCATATTCTGTCATGCACCAGCTCGTATGTGCAAACTCATGGGATGACAATGTCTTGCTGTCCGGGGCGGAGTGCCTTGATTGGTTCAGATCTGGGATTTACGTGGTAGCTGTACCCACTCTTGAGTTCCTGTGTTCTCATTTGCTAAGCTACAGTAATGCAGATGTTGAGGTGGAGATCACTGTCCATCATTCTGTAGCTCAGCAGAAGTGAGTGTTGGGATGTCAGAGCTATGAGGTCTTCATCCTTTTCTGCAACAGGAAGCTCTCACTTGCAAACCTGCTTTATTAGCACATGGGCTAGAGGTGAACCATCTGCTATGACACAAATCCTTTCCAAAGTGTACATCTGGAGCAGGTAGCATTTTTCTGCCGCTAGCTTTCCTTCCTCTGTTCTGCTCTCTCCGCTTCTCGCCTCCCTTACACACACATAATGCTTTCCATATGGAAAGGTTCTGTATTTACAATACATATGTACATTTGAATTGACGTGACTAATACAGTGCGTAATATCTGTTATCTTTCACGTGAATTGACAGCGGAATGCAGCGGTTCAGGAAATGCACTTTTTCATGAATTTGTTCATTTGGTAGACACTCTCCCAGCGCGACTTGCAAAGCCAGGTACACAAGTGCGTATCATATGGCCACATTAAAATGAGGACACAGCATTTGAGCAACAGTGACAGTGTAATGTAGTGCTACAGTAACTGGATTGCAAACTAAATGGAGTGCTACAGCAGCACTTTGTAATAAGAAGGCTGCAAGTTTGATTTGCTTGTGAATCACTGCCATTGTATCCTTGAGGAAGGTATTGCATGAATGAGATCTCAAACACAGGGTAGAGTTCACAAGCTGTCCTGAAAGGCGTTACCCAAGCAAATGACTAACATTTTTTTTAAATCCATAAGTCTGCAACATAGGTTTATATGTATATATAATTTATGCTGTGTTTGCAGTCCATTCACTTCTGGAGTTAATTTTTTTTTCTTTTGGATAGATGGTATGTGCTTCCTGTTCTGGGTAGACTATCCCAATATGGCAGTTGATTGACTCTGACATAACCCCAATACTCTGTTGAGACTCCGGCACTTCAGAGACGCTTAAATGACCCTTAAAAGCCTTTTATTTCCTTCCATGTATATTCAACAGCTATGAGCTACGTGTTTGCTTTTGTGCTGTTTTATGCGCAGATGTTTTCAGAAAATGCGGACACGATGTTCAGGACCTGCCAAAGCGGGTGAGTAAGCACTCATCTAAACCAGACAGTCTTCGCTGTGAGAAGAACCTGACTCACTGGTCCTGGAACACACTGGCTGCTGTTTTCCTCTGGTATGGTGCCTGCTCCTTCACCCCGATGAGTGGGGACTCGAACCCTCACAGAGCTCTCCCGGGTTTGTGTTCTCTAACCAGTTCCAGGTACCCCGAGAGGCTCCTCCCTGCCGAAAATTCTTCCCCCTCTGTTAAAGCTCCCTGCAGTCTCTTGGTTGCTATCTTAAACACCTGAAGGGCTCCACCAGTGACCGGTCAGCTGCAGCAGATCGGTTCCGAGCAAACGGGCAGGGCCCTGCTGAATTATACAGCGTCTATTCATGCATTTGCAACGGCCGGCGGCACCATCTTGCCAACATCGTGTGCAGTGAGGCGGTTCATATTTCTGTGACTGGGTATGGAGCGTAGCCAGGAGGAACACATCCTCCGGAGCTGGTGCTTTGAGGCTCCATTCAGAACAGATCGCGTTTGAAGGAAGAATGCAGGCCGTGCTTCAGCATCCCAGAGAAGCACTCAGCGTGGAATCGCTGTGGAAGTGGAAGAGTTTAGTGTCCGGGTCAAAAGGTCAACCCACCCATCACCCATCCATTCTGTTGGGCGGTTGGAAAGGATGATCTGATTGGCTTCCTGGTTTCTCTGGGATTTTGTGTGTTTCCAGTGTAGCTTGTGCTCGTGCCCATTAGGAAATGCCCTGGAAATAGCTGTGCAGGCTATTCATAAGGCAGTCACCTCAAGGCAAGGTGGCTAGTTCCCAGCTCCCACAGTAAACTCACCATAAAGGGTTACAAATGAAGTGTTTTTGTGTGTGTGTGTGTGTGTGTGTGTGTGTGTGTGTGTGTGTGTGTGTGTGTGAGTGAGTGTGTGTGAGACAAATGGTACATGTGCTGATATGTGTGTAACCCCTTGACTGGGTATTTGTGAGTCTATGCGTGTGTGTGTGTTGTGTGACTAAACATAACTAATGGGGTTTCTTGAATTAAAAAAAAAAAAAACCTCCTGGGTGTTGTGTGTTGGCAGGTGCCAGTTTTTTCTCACGTCTGGCCTAACTTTAACAACAACTGTGTTTAAGTGTTAATTATACTTTTTATGATGTACTCTGTCTCCCCCTCTTTTTCCTGCCTTTAATATTATGAAAACCATTGTGATTCTTTTTCTCTCTGTCTCTTTTACGAGAGGTGTCGGTGGGTGTGAGGAGCTTGGGGTGGCTCCTCCGGTCCTGCCCGGGTCTCTGCGGTCCCGTCCGGCGCCGCCTGGCCTGGCTGCCGCCCGTGTTGGTTCAGCTGCTCTGTGCGGCACCTGGATCCCCTCGAGTTTGGGTTTCTCATTGAAGAGGGGGAAAAAAAAGAAAGAAAGAAACTTGGCTTCTCTGAGTTTGGCTGCGAGCTCTGCTGTCTAGATCAAGAATTCAAGTCTTATATCAAGAACAAAGGCATTAAGAGGGTGACCGCTTTCCGTACCACCGTTCCAGACGGGCTCGGAGAACGAGCGCTCGCATAATAAAGTGTCTGATGGCAGCCGTGAATGATCTGTTACTTAAAGCCCGCAGATCATTTTAATGGCCTCCGCTTCAGCTGTGATTACACAGACCGTTGTTAATGGCGAACGCCGATTTCTCGACGTTCACACGAAAAGGGGGAGGTCCTCCGCACAACGCTGGTACCAGTAACGCATTAGAAAAAGTCAAAGTCGGGCCGCGTCTGAGGAGAGGAAGTGGTCTCACAGCGTTGGGAAATGTGCTTGAAATTTCTAAAGTGGACCAGGGTGGGTGAAACTGCCATTCTTATTGGTGTTCTGAGAGTTCTGGACAAAGGCTTTTCATGTTTACTCTGTGCATGTGTGTGCGTGTGTGTGCACGCGTGTGCCTGTGTGTATGCCTGTGTGTGCGCCTGTGTGTGCGTGTGTATGTAGAGCACAAAATAGGTACATGCAGAGGGAAACAGGAAGGGGAGCAAACCATGTCAGGTGACTCCAAACATGGCGTCCACACAGTCATTGCTCATAATTATAGCAGCTCATTCAAGTTCATCGCTCAACGCACAAAGCAACGAGGTTTTCCTCGCATGAACGTACAGTGAAGCAGCGGGTTTCATCAGAGCTGCGTGGATACATGTGACAGGTTATTAATTCTAGTCAATGAATTATTACCTGCTGTCATTATTTATTTACCTGTGCGCTGGTTTTGCCACAAACCGATTTTGACATAGTCGCTCATCCGGGCTAAAGGCCACACATGTGAGGGTCAGTAATATTTCCCAAAAGTGCAACTGGCTGTTGAGCTTTAACGAGCTGCTGCCCAGGGCACAGTGACCATCCTACGATGCACTGCACTTCCTCCCTGAACCTGGCGGAACCATGTTTCCATGCATGGATACACCAGAACTGTGCTGTCCCGCTTTGCCTGGGGGGGCTTGTATAAACCGCAGTCATTTTTCAATTAGTCTCCGTTTTCTGCCACCCCCCCCCAACACATAGCATCATCCCAGATGGGTCCTTTGGCAATGGTCTCCATGAAGGCGTATGAGATAATGTAGCGTCAGGCTCACCTCGCATTAGGTCTCTGAAGAAAAGACAGTGAGCAAGAAGCAAAGGTTGCGTAAGCCCTCTGTTCCTGATGGACCCTGAGCGAGAGCATGTTAAGCGCTCTCTTTGTGCTCACTGCAGCCATCATTTGCTATTCTGGCATGAGCGCTTGCTGTCCGTACGGCATTGTCCTTGGAGTGAAGTGCAGGGCTCTCTGGGGCCTTCCGGCTATTCTGCTGAATGTATGTTTCTTTTTTGATTTTTCATGGTTCTCTTCCTGTCTTATACGTTGTAATTTCATATTTCGCTCTCATGTTTTTGATTATAGAAATGTAGCCTGATATGTTGGAAACAAATCGTCAGCATGCACAAACAAACAACAAAATTTATTGAAAGTGACCGTAGCAAATCTGGCACAGTCAGATCACTTTGGAATAAAGGCAACAGCTTCAGCTGTACATACAGTAGCATACAGTAGCAGTGACTGCCTGCTCAGTAAAGTTTCCTAGCAGGCACAGGCCTTTCTTTTTAGGATTGCAGCTTCATTCTAAGTGTTTGTGCGGTTTCAGTAGACACCCATTTTCCCAGGACTTCAGGTGAGTTGAAGGAAGTCGCCCACAGTCTTGAAGGAAGGATCTTGCTGGATATATTATTGCAAATGGCTAAGTAGCTGGCCAACAGATGTGGGTGTAGGGAATTGACACATCACTCTCTATACCCAGGCAGCAGGAGCATAGATGTATGGTTGGCACTGAAAATGCCTCGTGGAGGTGTCAGTCAGACTGGGTGATGCTGGTGTTTGGCGTGGCTTGAGCAGTGGAGCAGTGGTGGCCAAAGCTCCTGCACAGCAGGGCTTAATGCAGCATGGTCCTCATCTGCCCATGTCTCAGCTGCAGAGTCTCCCTTGCTACCTCTCTGAGAGTAAGGCACCTCTATGGGCAAAATAGCTCACTTAGTGTTGAAGCACCATGGAGATTCTCCACTCTCTTCTGTCATGTAACAAAGCACACAGAATGATCACAATCATGTGTCAATCAAAATGTGCTTGTTCATCTGTGCAAAAAAAAAAAACAAAAAAAAACAAAACATGACCATAGAAATGACATACTTCCTTCTGCTTATACAGCATACCCCCATCCATTTCCAGCCACAGTTTTACTGTCAGTGGCTTCCTGTTCATGGTGGTTCAGTTTTGTGTATTCAATGTTTAGTGAACCTGCAGCTGTTTATATATTTAATCACATGGAATCTGAGCTGACAGGCTTGGTAGGTCTATGCATTACATTACATTATTGTCATTTAGCAGACACACTTATCCAGACCAACTTACAAATATTACATGTTATCCATTTATGCAGCTGGATATTTGCTCAGGCAATTCTGCGCTAAGTACCCTGCCCAAGGGTACGACAGCAGTGCCTGAGTCAGCAGGGAATCAGCTCCTTAGCCACTATGCTACACTGCCGCCCCAGTGGGGAGAGTGCAGTATTAGCTATTAGCTGGGTTCTGAATGAAGGAAATGAATCCACCATCAGAGCCACAGGGAAAAGTGAGGCTACAAAAGGGGTAAGTATCGCTGGTGGCACATGATGGTAAGTCACATTTATTTTCTTGTTTTTAAATGCAGGTTGCTTGAAAATGTTTATGAACATTATTTATATGTCTTTATTTTTCAGTATGAATACTGGATTATGAAGTATTTTAATACATCCTGGCAAGTTAATTTCAACTCCTTAAATAACACACACACGTTTGTGTCCTTAAATAATAATTGCAGTTGTATCATTTGGCTGCCACTGGTACCTCCCCCAGAGCAATTTAGACATGTGTCCCACAAATGTCACTCCAAATATGCAGGTGGCATCAAATAAATATTCAAAATGTTTTGCCAGATCGTTTCTGTGCAAGAGTATTTGTGAAATCCCTTTATAAATCTGCAAAACTGAATCTGTGGTATGAATGCATGCGCAAGCCTGTCAGATCTCTGCTTTTGTGACAGCTGTAACAAGAACAAATGTCCCTGTTCTGCAATTGAAAACGTGTGTGTATGTGTTCATTTCAAACAGGGGATGTTTATTGTGCTCACTGAAGTCTGATTGATTGGAATTTATTTCTCAGTGAACCGAACTATACCCCCTCTGTTCTGCTTATTGTTCTCTCTCTCTTTTGTTTGTTTTTTTCTGCATGAACAGACGCGATTGACGAATATGTTCTGAAATATGAGATTTTGATGTCAAATTGGTTGGTGTCCATTAAAATGATCTCAGCCACCATTGAGGGCTCAAATGATCACGCAGGCCCCTAGTACAGTATAATTACCCCTCCTTAAACAATCTGTTTCTTAATGTCTCACATGCAAATCTAATTATTTAACTATCCCCGTCTGTTGACGAATATTGCCCGCCGAAAACTAGCTGAGAAATTCTCTGGAATGTTCCATAAAATAAATACTGAATCCATAAATGGCTTAAATGATGGTTAAACCCCTGCTATCTACGTCATTGCACTGCACTTAAAGGTCCTGTTGCAAAGTAGGTTGAAATGATGGATAATAGTATGTATAAAATCTCTCTATCAACAAACATTTGTTTAATGGATATGAAAAGCTGCTTCACGTGTGTAGACACACATAGAGAGACAGGGTTGAGGGGAAAAAAAATTTGCTATTTCTCTGTGAAGGTACGTTAAGAAGCTCCTCAGTCCCCAGATAAACAGCACACCACGGGTTTAGCTGGGAAATGTGTAGGAAGGGATGTATAGGTTTCAGAAATACTCTGCATGCGTCGTTCTGAGAGGCCAGCCCAATTATAGCTCTCTCTCCATAATCAGAAAAAGACGGCCTGATTCTCTAGGGTGCCACTCAAACCGCTCTGAGGCTCAGCGGCGGAGGGTATGACATCATCCAGGCACAGTCCCCTTTTTTTCCCACAAGCCCCTGGGGCGGTGGAATACGGGACTGTGAGAATTTTCTTCATCACTCTGCTCCCGGCTCCCGGCCTTCAGGGTGTGCCGTGCCATGCTGTGTTGCGTTAAGATACCCCCTCGGAATTGTATGTAAGCCCCTGTAATCCCCTTCTGTCAATCTTCAGAAAAATAAACTTACACAGTGCCATGCAGGAGTGGCTGTCACTCACTTGGGTTTGGGAGCGGCAGGTACTCCAGGCAGGTGACACCGATTTGAAACCACACAGTTGTTGAAAGCAGTGCAGTTTGAAATGATGGATTGGTAAGAGTAAGCAATGCCACTTTTTACTTCACACAGCTGCAAACGCCCCTGTTTTATCTAGCCAGTCCGAGAACCCGGTCCGGCAAGGTCTTTGTTAATTAGCCGTTGGACTCCGATTGTCGCCTGGGTGAGGTGGAAACAATCAGCTTGCGTTGACGTCTCCATTTGTGGCCCCGCTTGTGTCGTAATTACTGATGCGGCGCAGCCTGTGTGGTCCCTCCGTCTCTCGCGATCGGCCCGGGTCTGCGAGGCATTATTACGCCATGTGTAACAGCTCAGTCTGAGGAGTGATTACATCTTGATAAATCACACAAAAACTGGCACGGGGATCCGCTCCTGCCATGTTTCTTTCTCAAGACGGATTTCTTTTTCTCCTCATGCGCAAAAAGACCTCCTCGGAGGCTCGAGCAGCGTCGGAGGTGCGCCCCCCAAAACACGCGGCCATTTATGGGGGGCATTTGCAGGCACGCATGCTTTGTTGCCGTCTGGCTTTCAGGGCTGCGGGGATTAGGTCTTGACAGTGTTGTGAGAGTGTCGCTATCACCAGCCCTGACAGCTTCTAACAGGAGATACGAGCGCTGAAAGGACGCTGGCTATTTCCGTCCGTTATTGGACTCTTAATCACCTTGCACTGCTGGGGAGAGGATCGTAGCTTGCGTGTGTCCCTGCAGTCCCCTGGGGGCATCGCCTCACTCCAGTTCTGTGCTGCGTTGGCTAACCGCACACTGACACACCGCTGGCGTGCGGATCTCGGCGCGCGGGTCATCCCAAGCCTCTCCGTGCCGGCTCCGCACTGACACACAGCTGTGGAGAGAAACTGCTTCCCATTATGGAGCTGATTCATCCCTCTTAATTCATCAGTGCTCGTACTGTACGCCGATGACAGCGCTTTTTCTTCTTCTTTTTTAATTAGCATTTTTGCATTGGTTGTTTAAAGTGGAGATGAATAATTCACTATTCACTGTCCCAGATCGTTATTACTCAGTAATGCTCAGTGGCGGATGGGTTCTCTGTTTTCGGTTACGCGGTCCTATCTCTTGCGGTTCAGTCCATTTGGGTGTAATGAAAGACATTTGTGCTGCGGAAATGCATGAGCTGTGAGCAGATTCGTCACGTATCCCCTTGAGTTTGACATGCTTGGTGGGGCAGTCGCCTAAATGATCTTCACCTTGTTCTCATCCAGTGCGCTCTCATTGAATGGTGTTTGCTTGTGCGGGCGTGAGCCAGGCTCAACCGCTCTCCAGACCTGTGGACCTGCAGATACACCAGTCAAAAGATTGGACACACCTGACAGACATTTTGTTCCTAAAGACTTATACTTAAATGCTTGAAATTTTGTTTCTTAGGCATCAACTTCACTATTTATATTTGTGTATGTATGAATTTCTTTCCAAAAGAATTTAGTTTAAAAAAATTGGGCTACTTTGAAGAATCTAAAATATAAGAGTTTCGATTTATTTAATACTTTTTGGTCACCCAGTTTCATTTGTGCTATGTCATTTTGATTTCTTTACTATTATTCTAAACTGTGGAAAATGGTAAAAATAAGGAAAATCCCTTCTATGAATTAGGTGTGTCCAAACTTCTGACTGGTACTGTATGTCAGGGCGGTCAGCGCATTGGACAGGGGCTCCCGCAGTGTCCTGTGGGAGTGAAGGACGTGTCAGCTGCTAGGGCCAGGTTACCTAATCCCCCCAGGCAGTGTCCAGCCTCTCAAATGGGAAGGAGAACAAACACGTTATGCTGTCCTTGGTGTGTGGACACGCCCTCCCTTTCAACTGTCCTCCTCGCTCATCCAGCCAGGCTGATGATGTCACCGGACGAAACAACCCCTCCCACCCCCCCTTCCCTCGCCAGTGCTGCCAGATATGGACAGAGGTGCGCTTTCAAGAGACAATTCAACTCCAGCTCTCAGCCCCGCTCCGCTTTTCTTGTGCGTTCGGCTCAAGGGCTGCGGCCCCCAGACGATAGGGGAGAAGTGTTCAGCTGGCTCTCCAAGGATGGAAACAAACACTCTGTCCTTGTCAGGGGGAGCCGTGTTCATGCAGAAATAATGCGTGACCCTCCCGCTAGCCTGCGATCCGTTGGACTGGCCCCCGTGTCGTTTTTCACCAAGATTACCTGACAGCTGCGTCCCACAAGATATTATTATTGCGGTGCGTTCGTTCAAAAGGAAACTCAACTCTCGAGCAAGAGATGCAATCAAAACAGGCTCATTGTCTGGAAGGAAAACCATATTGCATTCTTGGTTCACATCGAGTCTTTTGACTAATCTGCACCTGGTTGTACCACCTCTGGTCCATCTCTTCCTGAGAGATCCAATGCCAAATTGCATGGCTCCAACTACAAAACAGCTGTCTGAGGCTGGATTGATTCATTGCTTTTAAAGATTCATTGAAGGCTATCTGCAATATTCTATTGCACTAAATCCATTATCTTTTTTTCCCCTTAATATTCTTCGTAGTCCATTTTAAAGCAGTACTCCAGGCCAACTGGCACAAAGTTCAACGGACCACATTGTCTTAATATGGATTTAAAGCAAAGGAACAAATCTATAATAAATTACACACACACAAAGATAAGATTCTTGTTGTGAAAATATACACAGATTATCTTTGCATTATTGCGGACTTCCTGTTGGAAGTGGCCAAGTTCCAGATTGGGCAGCCAAGGAGGCTCACTGCATTCTGACCCAGGAAGACTCACAGTCAGATTACTGTGCTCAAATTAAAACATGGGCTTGAAGTGGCCTTTTTCCCACAGTGGCGTCCTCAGGCAGTTGTCATATAGCAGGTTTTCAGTCTGAACCAAAACACTCTGGCCTCAGAGCATATTACAGCACACAGATTTATGCACCTGCTACCTGCTGCATGTCTGTGTTTAGACTGATTTTGTACATAACAAGACAGCATGGTTCAGCTCTGCTGGGTGAGCAGCTTTGTTTAAATTCCAGATACAGCACTGTCATCATCCTTACTAAGAAGTCCACAAAGAGCATAATATGAGAGAAGTGGTAGAATCCCACCCTACAGTCTGTGTTCTTATTTACAAGGGTAGAACTCTGATCAGAGACCTGTCCTGCAATCCTTCAAGTCCAGTTCCTTAACCTCCCTGCCGTAATGTGTTAAGGACATGCGCTGGTGGGTGGTGCTTCAATTGCTCCAAATGCTGTGTACATTCATGGGACACTATGTGATGGTGCAGTTAAATCTGTCCGTCACTCCCGAGAAGCACTCCAGTTGTCTCTTCCACAAGTGGCTGTGATTTCCTGGGTGTCAGCTGGTATGTCCCACCAAGGTCTTGCCAGTCCTCATCAGTCCTCTGTGGTCCTCATGCCAAGCACACAGGTGACAGGATGAATGAATGTCCCTGAACAGAAAACCTGAAGAACAATAACTTTCTGATAAAAAGTTAATGACTTCACCAAGTTCATGATTTCTTTGTCTTCGGGTTTAGATGTGCAAAGTGATGTAAATGAGGGACCAAACAGAGCCATATGTACGAGGTTAGTGAATCAGTACATAAAACAAAACTTTGTAAACCATTGTTCAACACTGTAAATGGCTTTCATAAAACACATTCCAACAGACTTGAACTACATAAATATAAATGCACTACACGCACAGCTATGTTAAGGTCGAGGATCAGTTTATACATCGACAGTCAGTCCTTATTGAGGCAAAATCCGAGCAGCCATGGTCTTCCTCCCCTTGCTTGGAAAGAGCGTCATAAAAGCCGAGCTGTGCTTACATCACCCACAGCACACGCACATAAACTTTTCAAATCGGCGATCTCCGGAGTGCTTTAAACGCCGATGATGAACGCTTTTAAAGGTCTCGGCCTCCCCTCCGTCATATCGCTTACCCTCCTGCGTGGCCAATGCGCCTCTGAATGCCGGGACCCCCCGGGCGAGAGCGTCCGCGGATGCCTGGGACCCCCACCCCCTGCTGGGAAGCCGGGGGGGGGCCCTGACACGTGAGGCCAGGTCCTCCTCCCTTCGCCCCTCCGCCCCCCCCCGCTTCTTTAATGCATGAGTCGCGTGAATAAGAGATGAGCGGGCCCCGCAGTGGAGCGCCTGACTGTCAGCTGGGCTGATGCGCCAGGACACGGCTCATGTTTGGGCTCCTCATCTCCCTGATGAAGGCCTGGGCCCTTCTCCCCTCTCTCCTCTCCTCTTCCTCCCGCCGAACGAAGCTGCGGCCCGCTTTAGCCTTGGGGCGCCGAGACGAGGGACCGGGAGAGTGGCCGGGGAGAGGGAGGAGAGGGAGAGGAACGGTGCCGCGAGGGGGGGTAGGAGGGGATGCTGTCGGAGGGGATGTATGCAGGCTGGGGGAACATTGGCAAAATGGCAGTATGCAAAGGAAAAGAGAGGTGCAACAGTACAGGACAAGAATGATGGGTAACAAAGGGTGTGGAGGAAGAAGAAGAGGAAGTTGAAGGGATGGAGAGAAGGAAGTATGGCTATGGGAAGTAAATTGAAAGGTAAATCAAAAGACGGGAATGAAGAGGTGGAGATGTACTGGGCAGGGAAGAGTGGGTGTAGAAATGGAGTGTAGATGAGAACGGTAAAACAAGGTCTGATGGAGAGATGAGAGGGACATTTTAGAAGGGTGGGTGGAAAGTGAGGGGGGGTATTTTTGTGTTAAAGAAATTTGGACCCAAAACGGTCCTCTCCTGCTTCGAGGAACACACATTATATGCAGCAGTATCGCATCAAGCTGTCAGCCAAGCACAGACAGTAAAACCATCTAAAATCACACTCCATAGTAGCTGGCTTTGAACTCATCTCTTTTTGATATACTGTCAGGCATAGGCTGTACCCAGTAAAGTTCTTTTTTGTGATATTAAATAGGTTGGATGAATTTCAGCGGATCATTATGCCATTTGAGGATGGGAAGGGGAAAAAAATCGATTCGTTGTCATTTTAATGTAAGACAACATAATGATTACTTAATTTTACACGGGCATTTCCAAGATTGGCATTTCCAAGATTGGCACAAGACTGTAAAGTTTCGGATCAGCAAATTGAAAAGGCTTTCATCCTCTGACTGTGCATTTTTGCCCCACCCCTCCACCCTTAGAAGATTCCCTCTGTTGGAACATACTCGCTCAAAAAGGCAAAAAGGAATATTAATTGAATAAGAAAAGATGGGGGAGGAGTCATGAGCCGGAGGCGCTCAGGGCCGAGTGATTGTTGAATATTCTAATGAGCTCTGAAGAGAGGGGGGCATTTCTGCGCCCTGCACTTTGCAGATTAATTCAAACAGCAGCAACAGAGTGACTCACTCGTACTTCCCTTTCTTTCCCCCGACTCGAGTGTGCTTATTTCGAGAACACGTATCAAAGCACGGGGCACGAAAACAAAGCTGATTAATGAATTGTAGCGTGTTTTTTTTTTTTGTCTTTTATCTTTAGAAATAAATGACTAATCCATTGTCACTGCGTGATATAAGGCAATTCAGATTGACAGTCATGTTTAGAGAACATTTTTGCAGTAAGCACATTTCTGTAGTCCTCTGACGGAGGCTGCAGCGCTTAGCATAGACCATCCCAAAGCCTCTAGTGGTCTGTGTTGGCAGGAGGGGCCTCAGATATGGTTTTGACTCTTCACAGTGTCACAGGAATGTTCATAGAATCTTCAGTTTTTCTCAAGTAATCTGCTAATAATTTCTGTTTCATGTTTCATGTATTAATCCCCCCCCAACCCCGTCCCCACCCCCACCCCCGTCCATCCTCAGCTACGCTGCGTCTGCGCTTTCCAGCTCCTGCGCTGAATTTAAAGCAGGGCTCCGGGTCGTCCCCGCCCACCGCTCCCCGATTTCCGAATTTCACCCGCGTCATCCGGCGCTCCCCAACGTCCTCCCCCACGCTTTGAAGTGCCGAGAAGACGACTCGGGCGCCCGGCACATCAAGGCCCGCCCGCGCGATCCGAGACCCGCGCTCGTTAGTGACGCTCGTTAGTAACGAGCTCCAGACAGCGGGGCCCGCGTCCAACGTGGCATCACTCCACACTGCGTCTGACCGGAGTGAAGGGAGGGGCGGAAGCCGTGTCAGGACAGGACGGGACGGGGGGTCACTCAGGGTTAATCTCCCGTCTTTTTTAATCTGGGAGCTGGCGGGGGTGCCGAGCAAATCCAGATTACCGCATCGCGAGAGGGTCCCGTTACAAGATCTTCAGAGATCTCGCCGTCAAAGCACTGGACCTCGTCAGATTTTTAAAACGACAGAGAGGGCCGAGTTTACAGTACAGCTCTGTGGTGTCGTTCTCATCCCCCGTCACCCTGCTGCCAGTAATAAGATCTGAAAATGCGGCTTTTAGTTTCATTTTTTTTCTTCAGGATTCCTCCTCTGCCGCTGGCTTTTATTCCCAGCTGACATGAAAAAAGGGTGAAATGAAATGAGCAGATATCATCATAACTCACTGAAACGCCCCATTCCGCTGGGACCGGCGACGTGTCCCGTTTTCCTCCTCGTACCTCCATCCGTCCTAGGCTGTCAGATCACCGTGGAAACAAATATGCAGTGAGAGACATGCAAATAAACACCGGGGGGTGGGGGCGGGGGGAGTGTGTAAGCTGCCTTTTTCCACTGCAGAGCCAAGCAGGGGAGGTTTCTGTAAGCCGGCGGCCGGACCTGTGGTGAGGGCTCGGAATCTTGGGTGGGACGTTCCGTCCCAGTGTTCCGGAGTCCTCAGAGGACGGTGACAGTTCCTTGTAGTGACACGGTCACCCTGAGCCTTGGCGCACAGCCAGTGAGCCTGACTCAAAGTGGCCGGTGGGGCCTCCACCCAGTGCGGGCCTGTTCCCTCTTTAACACTGCGGCGCGCAGACTGCGGCTCACTGCTGACTCTCATTAGTGACTCCCTCACTGACGGAGGCAAGACGCATATAGGGTGCATTTTCCTGGCTGATCCTCCAGCCAAAACCTCCATGGGCCTTATACAAAAACAGGGGAACAGTGAGTATATAAACACCATAAATGATCTGGTAATTAAACCGCATGATCTTTCTGGAGAGAGAGAGCCTAAGAAAGACCCCCTGGATTTTCAATGAATCAAAGAATCATGGGAATAAATTGGCATTTATGCAGATCAGCACATAACCTCATTACTTAACCTGAGCAGCCTCAGTAAAACCTGGCTGTATACATGGAAAATGTAAGTTATGTAAGCTGCCCCAGGTAAGGCAGCTGTTAAGCAAATATATAACAGTAATGATGATAATTATGATGCTGATGTCTTGCGTTTAGATTAACCTTTATTTTTAACTTAACAAGCCTTTATTTTTAACTTAGGGGCCATTCTTTAACAAGCACTTAAGTCTCATAGCCTGTCCATCCTACAGGGTTGTTGCACATGCTGAGATCAAAAAGCAAGTAATTAAGTTTGTAGCATAGCGTTTTTTTTCTGCCGTTTCTCTTTTTCAAAGGCTTTTGAGTTACTGACTCTCTCCTTGCTTATTTCTCCTTGGTCAGGCAGTTGTCAGGCTCCTGGCAATTAGGAAGTGTTTTAGACTAATCCATCAAAGTTCTCTGTAAAGGAGGGGGTGAATGGGTGGTCTGCATGGAAGCTCTGGGCTGTTGAGGTGTTGGACCTCCCTTTTCCTCACACTTGTGTAATACATCTGCAAAACAACTGGCCATTAGTTAAAATGCTCTGTTCCGGTCCCCCAGGTTTAACCATTTGTCTGAACTCTATAAGAGGGTTTGTGTGTGTGTGTGTGTGTGTGTGTGTGTGTGTGTGTGTGTGTGTGTGTGTGTGTGTGTGTGTGTGTTTGCACGAGTGTACAAGCATGAATGTGTGTGTGTGTGTGTGTGTTTTGTGTGTGTTTGCACGAGTGTACGAGCATGAATGTGTGCATGATGTTGAGGGAGATGAAAGAGTGGAGCTGAGCGCATGCCCACACACTGTGAGTGTGTATGTGTGTACTGAAAGTAATGTGTACACACACGGAAGGACCCAGAGCCGCTGGCATTTCTTCGCTATATCCAATTCTTCACAATATCCGGTTTCATCTCAAGCTCCCCTGTTGAGAAAACTCACCTGAGCTGCTCCCTTTTACGTGACTCCCGAGGTCTAAATGGCCGTAAAGCGACACAGCATGTAACGGCATGGCGGTCATGACCTTCTGCTGCTGCTGTCTCCCACATGGCACTCAGTAAAGCGGGCCAGTACTGTACCACCAGAGAGAGTGGTGGAAGGCCTCATGAATTAATCACCGCCTGCCTAGACACTGCCTCCATGAAATGCAAGGTGCAAATTTATGAATTAAACCACCGAGGCCTATACTGTGGAACCACAGCAATGGGGATGTAAGTCTTTATGAATCAAACCACAGAGGCCCAGTTACAGTGGTGTGTTTCTACTGCTAACAACCAGGCCTCTCCTAGTTCCAGCCCTGACAATGTCCTACTAACCCAGCTGTTATAAAAGCATGCAAGAATGTGGTCCAGTTTTCACTGTTTTGCAATGTTTTGTATTCATACATATGGCTATGAAATAATAACAGTCGTCATGACAAAGAGTCTGGAGTAAGAATACACTGCCTATTATAGTTTGGTGCTGATGTGCTGGTTATTTTTCCCTCTCTATGGGAATGTTACATTACATTATTGTCATTTAGCAGACGCTGTTATCGAGAGTGACTTACATCTTACAGTTTTACATGTTATCCGTTTATACAGCTGGATATTTACTGAGGCAGTTCTGGGGTTAAGTACCTTGCCCAAGGGTACAGCAGCATTGACCCAGCAGGGAATCGATCCAGCAACTTTTTGGTTACAAGCCCTACTCCTTAACCACTATGCTAAGCTGCCACCCCTTGGAATGTCTGTCTCTGTCTGTCTGTCCATCCACGCTGTATTGCACTGTTTCAGGGCAGATGTGCGTAAGGACACAGAGTGTGTTGAGAGCGCAGGCCACACATTCATTCCCCTGCATCACCCATTCATCATCCGCTGAACCTATTAGCTTGTTGTTCTCATCCAAGGAAATGTTTTCAGGGCTTTTGTTTCCCCCCTCCTTCTCTTAAATAGCTCCCCACCAGCTCCAGGAGGGTGAGAACTTGTTTTCAGACTTTTATTTACATTGTATGCTCACAGAGACATGCCAGCCCATGAAGTATTAAATTATTACAAAAAAAAAAAAAAAAAAAAAAAACCACGCTTGGCCCCCCTTTTGTTGACAACTAGTAAAATAGCTGAGGGTCAGAGAAATTTGGACTGCGTTCGCTTCCTGTCAGCTCTGTGTTATTTTCCATGTCGTTACAGAATGAGATCTGCTTCATTTGCAGTTATGCTAACGGAATACAGACCTCTCTGTCGTTCCCCATAACTCAGAAACAGCTCTGTTGTGTACAGGACGGGGCCGAATGTTTTGAGACTGCAGGGTTATTGATGTTGGTATTTGAAGAAAGCAGATCCCCCAGCTACATTTGGGCATTGGTAACTGCCCGAATATTGTTTGGTGGAGTAAAATGTTCTTAAAATGCCATCAAAGGCAACAGCGGGAACGGCTTTCGTCAAATATTTGGGGATTCTTCATAAGTCAGGACGTCATTGGTGGGAGATCCAGCCAGCTGTTTTCATTTGAACCACTTCCACTTGTTTTAAAACCTTTCAAGGTTATGATCTTAGAGGGAGACAAACGATTCACAAGGCATGTTTATGGTCCAATATGATCTGTATGTTCTGTTAGCAGATGTATATTGTGGAGCTACCTCATAACTCGTGTCTCCTCATAGGTTATGTAATTTCCACCCAGTGCCCGAGTTGTAAACATTGCGAAAATGGCCAAAGGAGGACATTTGGGAATATTTTTAAATGATAATTTAGCATTCAGTTTTTTAGTGCATCAATAATGTGGGGGTCATCTGAGGTAAACATTTAGCAATTATTTTCTGCATATTGAATACATTACAACGAAGGTAAAGAGCTGAATAAGATAGAACAGCAGAGTGTTTGGCTAACTTCAGCCAGGTGGCTCCAACAAAAACAGAAAACAAAGCAAAACTGTTCCAGACTCATCCTGGAAACACGTGTAAGCTGTGGCACAGGTCCACGCGGTGGGAATGAGATGTTTTAAAGGTTGTGTCGGAGATTAGGAGCTCTCGACTGCTTTTGTGTTCGGTGCCTTCGAGCGGGCCAGAGCATTTTAGTGCTGGAGCGTTTTAATGCGATCCAGATGCGCTTCCCAAGGCGTCGTTCTGCTTTGTGAAACTGACACTTTGCTGTGTCAGCACAGACGATGATGACGATGGTGATGACGATGATGCCGAAGATGACCACATTAATAATGATGATGATGAAAACAATTAAGAAGGTTATGAAAGCAACAATGATGATGATGATTGTGAAGATGAAGATGATTAAAATGTTGATGAAGATGATGATGAAAACAATGATGAAGATGATGATGGTGACAAGCCCAGGAACTGGGCTTCTTGTGGCAAGAAGTGTTTAATTAAAATACCCATGTGGGGTGCCTTCATTGTACCCTTCTGTAATCAGCAGCACTTGACCTGAATGATTTTAGTCTTGGTGGATAAACGCATGCGCTAAGCATGTGCAGAGTGGTAATGATGATAATTCTGATGCTAATGCTAGTGTTCTGCCAGCGATGGGGATCTCCTGGAGCATATTCCGTACAGGTGGTGAGGGACTGCAGTATGCATCTGAGACCACCAAAAACGGAGTGAAGCTACTAGAGGTGAAGAATTCACAGTATAGCTAAGCACATGAGATGTGTCATTGAAATCACATGATTATCTGAGCTTCTCGCCAGGTGAAGCCAAGCATTCCAGCCTTCCAGTGGATGCTTACAGCAGGCACGTTAAGGCTAGATCTATTTTTCCTTTGCTGAGCATGCTGTGTTCTCTGCTAAGCTAGCATCCACCCTCTTTTTTTGGTTTTGCTTCAGGGGGTGTGGCTGCTGCTCTGGCCTCTCTCCTTCGCTTGCAGGATGGCCAGATATCAGTGAGTTTCCGCCTGGGGGTAGGAGTGGAGGGGGACCTGCTGTGCCAGCTGCCGAAATCAAACGTTGCAGTGTTGTTTGTGTGCTGTACGTACGTACACGGGTGCACACACTGTCAATGTCAGCTTTTAAGAATCAAAGATTTTCTTTCATTGAACTTCACCTCACTCAGCTATCATTCCTAAGCCTGGCATGTCCAAAAATAAAATGGACAAGCAAAAACCCTTGGTGAATGACACCTTCCTTACACACTCGGGCCTTTCCAGTTAAGGGTTAACGGTTGATGAAGCGTGCGCAAGGTATGCTAACTGCAACAGATGATGCTGCATGAGGTGCATCATATGTGTGCGCCCATGCATCACTGAACGCAGCCCGGGCCTCAAGGGGCAGCAACTCTGAGCAGTGAATTGTGGGAACGGCTGGCTGCACACATGGCGTACGGCATGCGGTTGCCATCGCGGGTCATTTCACATTGACACTGGGCTGATGGAGGTGACAGTGTAGTTTAAAGCCGTGGCACGGCTGCCGTTTATTTGTAGGAGAAAAATTCCCCCCGAGGCCCGGCAATGTGAACACTCTGTGACCGTGCCGAGAGCCACACAGGGATACTGCTCTGTAGGAGGTGTGTGCGTAGCTCTACTTCACTACACCGTCCCTATTACAGAGCAACTGGCACTCATTACTGAGGATTCTCGGCCAACCCACTTCCAGCAATCAAACACAGGTCTATATGTAACACTATACCCTGATATGTCTGGGAGAGATCAGCCATGTCTGTCCTTCCTAAAAGATCCCCAGTTCTCTCTGGGGGCAGTAAAGGATGTGTGAAACTAGGGAAGATCTAGCTCCATATCTGATGCAGTGGAGGAAAACACCTGCTC
>CM032897.1:7326489-7426489 GCA_019176425.1 Megalops atlanticus | reverse complement strand
TCTCTCTCTCCTGTCCCCACTCTCCTGAGCGGAACAGCAGCTCATCATTAACTCTCCAGTAAAGGAGGTAAATGCATCTTGCTTTACTGTAATAAGGACCTTTCACGTTGAGATTAAATGACATTTCATTGTTTGTGTAATGAATTGGCTTCGATATATATACTCAGCTTTGCTGACACTCAGCTTTCATGAACTGTAGACTTGTTTTATGAATCTACTTTGCCAAAATTGCATTGGTAATGTACAGTTTTGATCTAGTTATAACACATGGTATACACCCTGTAACTCTTTCCTCTGCCTCTCTCCCTGCAGCTGCAGACAAAGAAAAAAAATCTCTGAAGTCAGAAAGGAACAAAGGATTAATGCTATATGACATACCTCAGTTGTTCCACACTTTGTGTAAAACGGCCCTTCAGCAGCTGATCAGGGTCTCTGGGTTCCGTGTTCCATGTTCTGTGTTCTGTGTTCTAGAGCTGGATGCAGTGGCTGCTGCAGCTCTCCAGATCAGCTGAGCCAGGAGAAGAGGGAGAACTCTGCCTGACCCCTGCGTTGCTCTCCTGAGGAAACACTGACTTCACTCCGGTGAATGAAAACAAGAGCTTAATGAGAGACTGTCAGGCTCAGAGGCCCATTCACAACACGCACCGGCACAAAGTCCTAATCCCATTTATTTGAATTTGAAGGCGAGGAAATCGGGCGCAATTTTTCCACCATTGTGCCATGGCGTGGGGAGGCCGGATCTGAGGCCGCTCGAGCGCTATCTGACAGGGTAATTGGAGCCGTCGAGGCTGACTGTCAGATCAGTGGCACCTCCATCGTCGAGTCTTTACGATTCACCGCACTCTTTGTCGGCTCTGGAGCAGGTTGGGGCGCTCCGTGTCATGGCGCTGTTTGTGCTCCCTTCCCCCAAGCGCCTCACGGTCTTGCCTCACAGAAAGGGGCGCGGTTATGTAAATGAACCACAGAAGTGGAGATTTCACCAGCGTCAAATGGTCGTTTCAGTTTTCAGTTAATTTCACAGTGATTCTGCTCCTTTTATTTAAATGTGATGTTGAAGCTGATTGGTCTTCCTGGTCAGAGCTTTATTTCCAGCTCTCCTGCCTCTGCTGTTGAACACCAATGGGGGCGTGTACTCACAATCACAGCCTTTTTGCATGTGCCTTTTGATTGCTTTGTATGACAGTGATTGATAGCGCAGCAGAAAGCTGCATCCAAAAAAGTTTGTCTTCCATAGCTGGACCAGATGCCTTCACTGCAGAGCAGCAGGGGGAGTACAGACACGCGTCACATTACGAACATGCCGTTACGCTCGCGGAGTTCAGGATCTGCGGTCACCCCCTCCGACAAAACAAGAGAGACGAAACTCAAAACCTCGGACCATAAACAGGAGACGGACGAATAACATCCAACGTCTCTCTCTCTCTCTTTTGAAGTCATCCCAAATGGAACGTGAATAACCTTTTTTTATTTCCACCACAGACAGATCTGTTTATCATAAACAACTGGGAACTTCAATGACGCGTGGCGTGGTGAAGCCGGGGCTGAAATGCATGTGGCTCAGTGGAGGCCTAGTTCTCCCACTCAGGTTGTGCTGTAGAAAAGCTCTCATCTCCTCCTGCAAACGTTGTAATTCAGCCTCTCTACATCTCTCCAACACAGCTGATTCAAATGATCAACTCGTTATGAACTCCTGAAGCTGCTTAATGACAAACTGATCATTTAAATCAGCTGTGTTGGAGCAGGGAGAGATCTAAATCATGCAGGACAAGGGGCACTCCATGAGAGGGTTGGGAAACGCTGTCTTAGAGAATCATGTAAACAAGACATTCATGAGAAGAAGAGTTTTATGAGTTTGGGCCACATCTGGAGCTGTCTGCACTTGCGTTCCTGTTCTCCTTGTCATTTCTTTGCTTCATAGACTTTGGATGTAGGAATTTCATTTTCTCTCCTATGGTTTTGTTGTTGGACTTAAAATGTAAAACAGGGTCCAGGATATTAAAGCCATAAAATACCACAGATTTCTTTTGAACGGTTTGTTATAAACCAGTTAAAGCACAAAAAAAGGAACAGCTTGGCATGCTCTGAGATTTTAATTTGTACAAAAATATGATCACTTTTATATGCACTATTTAATCTCCATGTTGCAAGAGGTTACCTTTTAAAATTTTGACAATTTAGCAGCAACTTTTGGTAGCAACTTATATGCTCAATCTGCCTGTTTATGTTTTGAAATACTAATGGCATTTATAATTTGTTCTGCCTGTTTTACCAAAGATAATGCGATGATGATAAATTAAAACTCTTTGACTAATGAGTCAATAATTTATCCAGATTGATTCACTTAGTATTTACTGAACTGGAGAGCATTACTTTCAATGATGTAAGTCATCACAATTTTCCTGGTACTATAAAACTTGCTAAACACAGTGCATGACTCTGATTGCATCTTTCCTCAGCAAAGTTTGGATCAAGCTGCTGGCACCATATGACTAAATTCTACTTCCTCCTTAGATTTATAGTCATGTTTCAAAGGCTGGCGAGGTGTGAATTATCATTATCATTTATTCCCAACTTCTGTGTGCAAGCATTCCTAGAACGCTGTAAAACTTTCTCAATCTGGCAATAATATATTGAAGTTGGCAACCCCAGGTTTGGACACAGAGTCCATGCACACAGGATGCAGTGTGGACGGGGTGGCAGGTTTGGACCAGGATTAAGTGACGGGAGTATCCTGTGCTGAGGAGAGAGAGAGAGAGAGGTAGAGCCTCTGTGCTGCACCTCTGTCAGTCTGTTTCCACACCTTAGCTTTTTTTTACGGTTGTGCCACGTAGACAGACGTACCAGCTGCGAGACCACAAACCCAAGCAGCTCTCACGAGAAGCTGCCATGGCAAATATTACTGTTGTGTCTTTCTCCCCTCAACTGCAGGACCAGCTGGTTTCGGCGTATGGCAGGAGTGGAGTTTTTCCCTTAAAATCTAAAAAGGTTTTTTTTCTTCCACCCCTCTCTTTTCCTCATAGAAATACTCAGCAGTTCCTGAGTTCACAGTTCCTTAGCTGTGTTTGTTCAAGCGGGGAAAATATTAACACCATTTACACCTAATAAACTCAGAAACAAAGTGATTTGCAGACAGTTAAACAGGAATGAGGTCACAGAAATCTTTTCAAGCACACATTGCTGAGTCAAACAAATTATCAGTGGACTAAATGGATCTGTTCGGACAGGCAGAATACCTGTCCGAGAATATGGTGCTGGAGGTTATGAAGACATTGACTGTGGTGATTGATATTGGGACTTTTGAGCCGAGGGATTGTTCAGTTGAATTTGGATGTCCTGAGGTCATGTGATTGATGTTACAGAGCTCACTCCGTTTCATCTCTTATGATTCGTGTGTACTCTAACAGGGTGGGGGGTGGATAGAGCGGGGTGGTCAGGGAGACCTGCACCTGTTGTGATAAACTGCATCATAAATGCAGATGAACATTCCGGAAAGCAAAGAGCTGCGGGCCCGGCCAATCAGAACCGAGCCTCATTAAACGAGCCGGCCTATCCTGGCAGGACGAAGGGGAACCTGCTGATTTATGGCATCTGCCTAAGGTCACCACCAGTCGGGGGTGTGTGTCACGACATGAGTCGGGACAGGAGATTTGTCAGGGTGACCAATGAGCCGGTCAGCAGAGGTCAGGTGCATCGGCCCCTGCCTCGGTCCTGGCCGGGCGTTATTTATGAACCCTGCTGACCGCTGAAGGCACCAGCACCAGCTCACTGACTCACTGAGACTGGGGAAGTCCTCCTCCATCAGTGAGCATGCGCTGCAGTAGCTCTGTATTATCTGGCTCTACAGGTGAACGTTCCTCTGAGGCAGTTCAGTCTGGGTGCCTCGATCACAGGTAAAACAGCCCCACCCCACCTGAATCAGATCCATCCAATGAGTATGTTGCTGGCATAGTCACTGTGTTGTGGTTGCTGTGATACTGTCATAGTCACTATGGAACTGTGCTGTTGCTCTCTTACTGTGGTGCGATTAGTCTGGTACTGTGTTGTGGTTGCTCTGGTACTGTGTTGTGGTCACTATGTTACTGTGTTGTTGCTCTGGTAGTGTGGTGCGATTAGTCTGGTAGTGTGCTGTGGTCGCTCTGGTAGTGGAGGGCCACAATCCAGCCGGCTCTTCTAGCTCTCTTTAAATCGCTAGCTCTCTCTCAGAGCTCGTGAGGTAAACTCAATTGGTCCAATCAAGGCTGTGATTGGTTGCATCAGGTGGTTAAGTGCCCGGTTGGAACGACAGCACGTGTACGCCGTGACCCTCAGGCGCCAGGGGTCAGCAGCTACTGAGAATCCCTCTGCGTGCTCTCCTAAAAAAAAACCAAAAAAACTTAGCGCCAGGAAAGAAGTATTCGTCAATTAGTCTTGCAAGGGCCTTCCTTGGTGTGTGCGTCAGATGTATTCTCTGGGTTTCATTTTTAAGTAGTCGTTGACTTTTTCCAAAGAGATTGATTTTGAAATTGATTTCAAGCATAAATTCAATTTGCATATGATGGATGGCAATAACATGGCATTATAAAAAGCATGTTATTTTCTCTTCCTTTTTTTTTCAAAGAACAGTGGGTGAGCTAACATTGACGATCCAGTAGAAGTGCCTGAAGGGCTCATACTGTTCTGAATTACACTGTTTTCATTTGCGGAGGGAGCACACAGTCACACTGGCAGACACACACACACTCACACACTCACACACTCACATGCACATGTACGCACATACATACACACACACACACACACACACACACACACACACACACTCACATGCACATGTACGCACATACATACACACACACACACACTCACACACTCACACGCACATGTACGCACATACATACACACACACACACTCACACACTCACATGCACATGTACACACACACACACACACTCACACACTCACATGCACATGTACGCACATACATACACACACACACACACACACACACACACACACTCACATGCACATGTACGCACATACACACACACACACACACACACACACACACACACACACACACACACACACACACACACACACACACACACAGCTCTCTGATGGATCAGCAGATCCCTCACCCTGCTGGAGAGGCAGTATGCTCAGGGAGACTGAGTGATGGTGCACTGAATCTGGCTCTGGGGAAGAATCAGCACACAGAAAAAATGACCATCTCAGTGCTTCAGCCACCGGGGTTCCCATTTGTTTAGGTGTTAATTCATGAATCTTTAAAGTTTCTGTACTCAGGGTTTGCCTTCATTTCAAGGAAGCACCAGCCAGCCTACAGTTAGTCACACACACACACAAACAGCGCTGCTTATGTATGGAAAAGACAATAGATGTTGACGACGATGATGGTTATACTAATAAAACTTAATGTCCTGAGAAGGAACGAAAAAGAAAAGGCAACCGACAAGTAATAAACACAATATACTGACTTGTTTATCTGTAGTTTTAATGTAAGAAACGCTAATAAACAGTGGATAAATAAATTGTCGGCATTTAAGTCAAGAACGTGCCACTTTAAAAGGAATCAGAGGTTTGGCATTTCTTATTTTGATTTTGGTTGGAATGCTCTTATATGTTTGACAGTATATAATAAAAGTATATTGCAATCACAGTATGTAGTATTTGGGCTATGATACCACCCTGGTCATCCACTGAATGCAGGTCAGTCAGAGGACCACAGGAGATGGCAGGGAGGGCCGGGGGCTTGAGATGTGACATCAGTGTGAAATGTCATGCCCTGTTAGTGGAGACATCTCTCTGCAAATCTCTCCCTCACCAGCTGAAGCATACAGATGTCCAGCAGTACATTTCCAGCTGTTTTATACCTCTGTAGACGCTTTCCACTCCTCACTGCCTGTCCTACTGGCCATTCTCTCCCTCCTTTTCTTTCAGACACTGCTCTGTCATCTCTCCCTCTCTCTTTCACCAGTGTGTACCTTCCATGTCTCTCTCTCTGTTCTGTACATTTCCTGGATGCTGCTGCCTTCCTTTCAAACAAGTCCTGTGGGTCTCCTGGATATGGGGTGCGCTGCCGGAGTGGAAAGGGTTAATGCTACAGTACAGCCTGGCCTCCACTGGTGTGCGCTAATTGCGCTAAATGCTGCTGACCCCAGATCAGCCTTAGTCGTGATTTTGTTTTGTTCTGGTATCTAAGTGAGAAATAAATATGTAAATAAATGAGTGAGTGAGATCACTACCCAGATTTGTGCATTTGCCTGCTAGCATATGATGGAGCAAATCCTGTCTGGGCTCCAGGCCAACGGCAACTGTCAACCTAGGTCGATTCACCATGGAAACACTTCTGTCTCACCTCAGGTACAGGTGACCTGCAGCCAAGGAGGGTCAGAGGGGATGCTTCCACCTTGCTGCAGGTGTAGCTGACCCAAAGCAAAGGCTGGTCAGAGGAGATGCGGCTTAAACTGTTTCGGGAGTTCTCCCCAGACCTCCTCCTCCTCCCGGGTCCAGACCACCCCGTCCCCTCCGTATCTCTCTCTCCGCCCTCTCGGTGTGTGGTGTGGGTGACGCACATCGCCGTGCGTGTGACAGATAGCAGGCACCAGGGTGGGAGCGGAGCCCAGACCCCCACCCCCCCCCCCCACAGTGATGTCACTGGGTTATCTCCCCCTGCCGCTCTGCTATGGCACAATCCGAGCGCACACACACACACACGGGCAGCCCTGCTCAGCCCCCCTGGCCAATTACCGCACCACCTGCTCCCACCCCCAGCCCCCCACTCCATGCACCACTTGCCACTCGCTCTGGCAGAACCCCTCCTGTTCCAAATATGGCAATATGTGCGTGAGCCCGCGATCTGTGTGTGACGCACGGAGAAGGAGACAGGGTTTGGGGGCCTTTGGGCTTTGCCGCGGCACAGTTCTCTCCAGCCTGTGAGTGCTGCCTCTCTGCCCCATGGGCTCCGTAAATCTCCAGAGGTGGCAATGTTAGAGCGCCCCAGAGCCAGCACCACTCCGCAGTCTCTGCAGCTAAAGCATGAAAAACAGACCATGCAGAGGAAACAGCCGGCCCCCGCATCCCCTAAATACTGATCTACACGTCCAAAACGCAGCATAATGACGAATTATGATAAAAAATAAGACATCAAATGTGATTGGTTATGTGGTCACAAACGTACTGAAAATGACGTATAAGCAGACAGCAGCATGAAGCAAGACGTCGCTGGAGCTGGGGTTCATTCGGCAGACAGGAACCAGGAGCAAGACCACTGACACTAATCGCCACGGTAGCTAATTAAGCTCGTTAGCACACCCCGCTGATCGTCCGTAAGGGTTCGTCCTCCTGTTGAGCAGGCGCTCATTCAACCTGCACTCTTTTTGCTTTGAGCACTGCTTATCGGGGGCAGGTTTATCCACCACAAACGGACAGACAGGTGGACAGATGGCCGTGTCAAATTCAACCACATCGACACAGTTTCTGACACTTGCCTTGGGTGTGTTTTTCCACTTGGCTGAAAAATGACCAAATGTTTTCTGTCATTTTCCGATCGTGGTCTTACTGAGCAGCAGACACTCGTTAAGAAGACCAAGCTACTATTAAAATAAATGTTAGGTGCCCGTCAGTCATCCCGACTGCATTTCATGACATTTGCATGAGTATTAATGAAAATCCCTTTCTCTTCTGGTAAAAGGGGTTGTTGCATTGGAATTCTGCTCAAGGCTACAATAACCCACTGGGGACGTAAACTTTAAGCCTTATAAGGCTAACCCATATCGCAAGCCCCTGCTCAACAGGGTGACTGAAGAACAAAGAAAACACACACAGACAAACTTGACATCAGTACGTCAGTAACTGTGTGAAAGACGTTTGCTTGATCAAAGGTAATAATGTCCCTATCGGCTACGTTTCCGAAGCATGAAGCCTTCTCTCTGTGTTTTGAAATGGCTGGATCTGAAGATGTTTTACAGGGGCCCGGGCCAATGAATATGTTATTGTCCTCCTTTAAGCCCTTAACTTTAACCTAAATGAAAACTCCCACTCACTGGATATCATTCAGGACTTTATATTGTTTATTGTCAGTCAAGCCCTCAGGTTTGCCATAGTGGGCTTTTTGTTAAGGTGCAAATTCAGGTAAAGGGTAATATTTACTGTTAAATTGCTCCCATGTGGAATTTTCATCTGTCTTTTATCAAGAAGGTATCCAAGAAACATTTTCAGGCAGCTTGGCGAAATGAGGGAAAAGTGCTGTAATTTCCATAATTTTTCTTTTATTAGCAGGCAGCGCTGATTTTACATTTCAGGCTGTGATATATATATCAGGGCATTTCTTTCAGTCCCTTCCCCCTCAGAACACGTTCTCTCATCAGAGGACTACGGGCCATGCTGAAGACGAATGATGTGTTTCCTGCGCTTTTGAAAATCTGGATCCTTCGCAATCTCTCACTCAGCAGACCTCAACCCTCACTGGCCAAACCACACCCCCCAGCTCTGTCTTTCCTTAAAAAGTGTGACACTGACTTCCAGCGCCATTATGGGGGTGCTTAGGGGTGCATTGCACCCCCAGAGGGACCTCAGTGCACCCCCAATTGTCTCCTTATATATCGATGTCTTCATAGTATTTATGACTTTTCGTGTACCCCCCGTGGATTGCAGTTGCACCCCTCTATATTTTTTCCTGGCACCGAGCCTGAGTGCCAGCATCCCTAATTAAGTAATTAAGAGATTTCAATCCCTGCTCAGGACTCTGAATGGGGTGAGTCTGTCCTGTTGTGTCGCGAACGTAGAGCAGCAGCTGGGAAGAGCTGCCAGCGGTTTTGGTGAGTGTTCAGCCAGCCAACGTGCACTCCCACAGCACTAAGGGGTGTTTTCTGTGAGCTAGGCAATAAACTCTGCACCCAGGTGCATCGGTGGGGGACAGGGGGAGACATTGCACAACAAGACGAACTTTAAGAGTTCAGCTGCGCTCCTTCCCAGAAACACTGACCTTAACAATGCTTTAGCTATTAGTCACATACCTCAGACCTCCGGTGTTTCATAAGCTCTTTTCAATAGAAATAATATTATATTATTTTGATATAGGCATTTTTTTTCCCTTGGCCTGAAAGAAACGGTCTGTAGAATTTGACAAACAAGCAAACCACACGCATACTGAACGTCTTCCAAGACTACACATGTAGAAATATGAAAAACTCTGCTAACAAAAGGCTTTTTGTGCTGCAGGTCTTGTTTGAACCCCTTCTTCTCCCGTTACAAAACGAAACACCTGCTGAAGCCGACAGTTTTGAAGCGGCCTGGTTAAGCAACATGGGAGGTAAAAATACAGCAGCACCGCCATTGTAACACTGAGTAAGTGGCCTGCTTAACACATCCAGTCACTTTTTATGCGAACCCCCAGTTTTTATGGATTGCGGTTCTGTTGCAGTGATGAAGTTTTTCTGTCTATTCCAGGGGTGATTTGTATGTAAAACCTGACATGGCATCACTGCTGTCTGACCTCATGCCCTGGGTCAGGAATGCTGTGTTTGTCCTGGAGAGTGTGGCACTATGTGGTGTTTTAGTACTGTATTAGGTATGAAAGTGAGCACTTCTAAAAATTCTGGCACGTTTTTTTCTAGGTTGTGGTGACTGCCAAACTTGTGATGACGTTCGTGATTACAGGAAGAAAATGCCATTAATCAAAGGTTAATAAGTACAAAGCATTGTTGTTAGATTGAGTAGCTCCCCTAAGTCACTGTGTTACATTACATTATTGTTGTTTAGCAGGCACTTTTATCCAGAGCGACTTACATAAGTTACAGGTTTTGCATGCTATCCATCTTTCCATATTTACTCAATAAGGCAATTCTGGGTTAAGCACCTTGTCCAAGGGTACAGCAGCAGTGCCCCAGCAGGGAGTCAAAGCAACAACCCTTTGGTTCCCACAATGCTACACTGCGGGATCTGTGATACATGCAGTTTCACAGACAGAGCAGTGCCACGCTGCTGTCGTTATTGTAGTGGCCCAAAGAGGATGGACTCGCACCTGATTGGGCCACCTATGCAGTACAGAGCTGAATTGCTCCCACAGTTCTCTTAGTCTTGAGAAAGTCTTGGTGTTTTTAACAAGTGTAAACAAAGGCAGCTTGCTTCTGCACTGGTGTTACTGAAAGTAGCAATCCAAGAATATAGTATTGTCACCAGTAGCATGTAGTTTTGTATGCGTGCAAGCAAGTGTGCATGTGTGTGCATCTGCATACCTGTGTGTGTCTGTGTGTGTATTTGCATACAGGTGGGTGCATGAGTGTGTGTTCTTGGATGGATAGTTATGTGTTTGTTTCAGGGTGTGTGTGTGTGTGTGTGTGTGTGTGTGTGTGTGTGTGTGTGTGTGTGTGTGTGTGTGTGTGTGTATTTGCATACATGTACATGCATGAGTGCATATTCTTGCATGTATACCTGTGTGTTTGTTTCTGTGCCTATGTGTGTGTGTGTGTGTGTGTGTGTGTTTGTTTGTGCAGAGCTGCTGCAGTTGTCACAACAGAGAGAAACAGCAGTGTGGTTGAGTTCAGTCTCTGTGTGCTGATGTGTTCTGTTTGCCTCTTCCCCTGAGTCCTCACTCTCAGTGACCTAATATCCGCGTGCAGGCCAGTGTCACCACAGCAAATACACAGAGAAGAGCCAGGAGCCCTGCACAGCCTGCACAAAGAAACAGGCCCTGTATCTGTTCCCTCCCCGCTGTGTGTAAAGTGCATTCTTTTCTGTCCTCTGGTGTCCGCAGATAGCGGAGTAATGTGTTTCTGTGCGCGTTCTCACATTTGGACCGGACCGCAGCGCGTATCCCGGAGGAGTGATGATGTGACCTGTGCCTGAGACAAAAGGCGATAATGGCCTTTTAATGTGCTTTTTCTTTTTCTCTTGAGAAAAATCATGCAAAGCTCAAGTTTTTTTCGGGTTTGGTACGACCGTGAATAGAAGAGCGCATTTGCGCGTCGTGGTTTATTAGATTCAGCTGGTAACAGTGGTCGGAAACACCCCGTGCCTGATCCCGGGAGCGCAGCAAAGCGCGGCGGTTTCGCTGTGCAGAGCGGTCTGATCGGAGGAGGGAGGGGAGCTGCAGCTGGGATGCTCAGTTTAACAGACGGTACCGTTTATGCCCTCGCATGCAATTTCATGATCAGCTATAAGTACCCCCAATATGGAATATGGCAGGAATAGTGGGGGAAAAAAATCAGTGCTGAAAGGTATCGTTGCTCTACAAGGTGTTGAAAAGCTCTATGTTTTCTAAGTGTTCGCGGCTAAATGGAAACCTCACATTCTATGCATTTGAATAGCATAGGGAGCGTGGTGAACGAAGGGGGCCGTCAAGAGGAGGGGTTGGATGGAGGTTTGGCGCGGGTTCGATAGGGGCCTCCTGGACTCCCCCCCCCCCTGTGCCTCATTGCCAGCTGACAGTCAAGCCTCCCCCCGAGCGCTTTTTCAGAGCTCCATCCACGCACCTCTTTCAGCCCCGCAGTCTGCAGGGTCAGGATGTGGAGCGCCACGCTTCTTTAAATCACAGCCATCTGCCAATAGAAAACTATTTAGGTCAGAATTAATCCAACTTTCCCTTTGTACCTGATCGTGAGCAGGGAGCCTGCCAACACCTCTTTTTTATGCTGCCTGTGCTACATTCTCTTTTATTATATTTCATTTTATTTAATTTTTTTCTTCCCTCTCTGAAACGATTGGCAAGAGGCCAGGTGGAAATGAGCCTCAATTACCCAGCAGGCAATTCAGCGGCAGAAAAAAAAAGAGAGACAAGTGCTGGGTCAGCACTGGGATGAGCAGACTGTTTTTAAAAAAAAAAAAAACAAAAAACAGGGCCGGACGGGGCTTTTTACAAGATGACCGGTTCTGCCCCCATCACAAGACCCTGTCTTTTGAGCTCCATTTAAGGAGGAATCAAAAGTAAAAAAAAAAAAGTGAAGATAAATAAATAGAACCCCCGAAAGTGGTCTGTAATCTCTGGACCCCGAGTTCAAGTTGTTTTTCCTGTGATCTTAACACTCTTACTCCTGCCCTTCATGTCTGCCATGAAAACCTGCAGTGTGACTGCGGCCGGAGCTACACAGCGGCTCTTTCTTCTCCGGGGGCCGGCTCCCATTGGCCAGCTCCCATTGGCCGGCTCCCATTGGCTGGCTCTCATCGGGCTCAGCCCTGCCCCCTTTTATGGGAAAAGCGCTCCGGCGAGGCCGCCTGCGTCTAATGTTCCCGCTGTTCAGGGCTCAGCGCACTCCAGGGATGGCAGCTGGAGGGAGGGCTGGAGTTCAGATCCGGCAGCGGATTGGTTAACCCAACAGCCGTGTGGCACGTGTGTGTTTTGCGCCTGTTGGCAGTTTGGTGGCCAGTCTCAGATGCATCCCGGGACAGCAGGGGCAGTAGGGCGGGGCAGGGTGGGGTGGCAACACTAATCCCACCTCATGGGTGACTCCTCTTACACATATATTCGGCAGCACCCCTCAAATACCCCTGAGGGCTGAGGAGAGGAGTGTTCAATGTGGGACAATAGGGGCACTGTCACACGGTCAGCAGTGGAGTTCGGTGCATGACGCAGCCAGGCCAGGCTCTTTGAGCTTGTGTTTTTGGTGGATGCTGGCTCACACCTTCAGTGGGATTTAAGCCCTCCGAGGTCGGGGAGGACATCCAGGAGGGGTCTGGGTGGGGTGCACATGGGATGTATTACAGACAAAGGGAGGCGTGGGACGGTCCCGCGGTTGCCGTGGACACCACACTACAGAGGCGATGGCAGAAACGTGTCAGCGTGACGGATGCTCTTCCCCTCTTTTCCCGCCCGTCATTGTATTACATCACGCGGTCGTGATGTAAGCCCTTAATACAGGGGGCCGACTCTTCCCTTCCCTCCCCCTCCCACCCCTGATCGGGACATAATGATTGCCATGACAACACTTTAGCCAGAGAGGGTGCCGCAGCCGATGATGGACGTGTCGCTCGCCTCTGCTCCATTAGTGCTGCTCTTACAGGACCGAAATATGCCCAAACCAATATTTCACAGCATTTAAGAATTAGTCTGGAGAAAGGGCTGCGCATTACGCAAGCGGCTCTTGAGTGTGCGCTCCTCGTCTTTTTTCGAGCAGAGGCAATTTCAGCCTTTTCCTCCTGTTTTTATTCCCCCCCCCAACCCCCTGCGTCCCGCGCCTTTTCAGGGCCTCGCGGCTGGCTGTGCTGTAATTGTTGCCCCACTGTGTCAAACCCGCAGCGCTGATGACTAAATAGACCTGCGTGTAATTCCCCCGCCTGTGGCCCGGCGGGGCATTAGAGTGTATTTCAGGCTGGTGAAGTGTTTAGGAGGGGGCACGGTGGCTCTGTCCCTGGCTCTGCCACTGCAATATTATTTACAGCACACAACCCCCCACCACACACACACACACACACACACACACACACACAGACACACAGAGACCCCTGACATTCACATGGTCACTGCCGGGTTCTCCTGCACTCCCACCGATATACCATGATATACCATGATATACCATCATGCAACTGCGTCTCGGGAGACCCTGCTGCACGCTAAGCCCATTGGATCAGTCGTCTCTCTCTGGTGGATTCGTCACGTTTCCTGACCATCTCGGGGACGCACGCCGCGACTGGGGCCTTCTCATTACGCAGATTATCGTCTCCAGGGCCCACACTCGGCCCGCTCTTATTGGTGCGTAAAATCATCTCCGTCCTTTTTTTTTTAAAATAATTCGGGCACTTGCTGACGTCAGCAGTGCAAGGCTGGCAGACTCCCTGCTCGTCACACTGGATTGGATCTGATGGTCAAGGAAAATCTCAGGAAAGGAATAATGAGGAAAACGCTGTTGTGTTAATGTGTCTGTCCGTTGCTGGGTGTTTGGCCACTCAACAGAGCCAGAGGGGGTAGGTCTCCATGGACTTTTGTACGTTTTAGGAAAAAGCACAACAGTTTTGTCCTACTAAAGCTGGAGGACAGACAAACCCAAGTACAAACCCATGGCTCAAAATCCCCACCCATCTCGTTCTGATACTGAGATGTAACTCTAACTTGTCATGTTTTTCCGTTACCCATAATGGAAAAGTTTGAGTTTGCTGCCACTGCATAGATTTCTCATCCGTGGGCATTCAGAGGTGAAACACACAGAGCGTGATACAACATCTGCACCAACAGCAGCTGTTTACAGCCTGCAATCGCTTCCAATATGGAACCAGTGTGTGCATGGGGTGTTTTACCACCAGGGACAGGGCAAGGACAGGTCTCAAACATGGCGAAGCTCAGTAATTTATCTCATTTTCCATGGAATTTAATTTTAATGTCACCATAGACTGAGAAATAGTAATCGGAAGTCAAATAGTTATGCCTTTGAAGTGTACAGTTAGAATAGATCTTTTTTTAATCTTCCTCTCAGAATATGATTACATAATTTTTTTTCATTTTGTCTGATATTCTGTATGGTGATATGTTGGTGTCCTTCTACCTATTTTCATCAGCTGTTTTCCTTAACATGTGTGATTACTGTTCAATGAGTCTTTGAGAGTGTATGAGAATAGAGCATTGAGAGATGTCAAGGAGTCTTTAAGGGGCCATGTCAGTGTGGCTGGACAGCAATTGGCCTTAGAGCAATGGCAGGAGACCACATGGCGAAAAACATCCTCTTTATCTGTTATCAGAACTCTTTTGCAATAAACAGAGGCTCCATGAGGCTGTTGCTTAAATTTAGGCATTCATTATAAGATTGTATAAATTATGTAGTGAGACGGTGGAGCCTCGCAATAAATAAGGAGCATCATTGTCACAACAGATTCGGATCACTTCTTTTAATTTATGCTGAGGAGCCGGCTCGTCATCCTGCCTGCAATAAGTTTATAGAGTAACTCACCCCAGCAAGGGAAGAGGCGCGACTTTGCGGTATAGATTATGGAAGTTGACAGTAGAGGCTCATGCATAATAATTCCGCATGTGACACCATAACCCCCTGAGCTGAACAGAGCCAGGGTTTATAAACAAAGTATAGCAGGTTCGATCCCATGTGGGGCACTGCTGTGGAACCTTTGTCAGAGGTAGCGAGCAAGATTTCCCAGGATGACCTGAGGCACTGGGCTTACATGATTGATAATGATCCCTGATGTCATCTTGTCACACGCCATTTGGATGAAGCATTTGCCGTTTGTTTCAGGCGGTGCATAACTTTGGCTGAGACCATTAATCTGTGTTTGTTTGTCATGTTCATATTAAAGATACGACCTAGCATGTATACGCATAATATAGATGCCTTTGTCTTTGTCAGGGGCTTGGTCCTCAGTCCCTGTAGGAGCTAAGAATTAATTTGACAGGTTAATAAGTTTATGCCAACAAATGCACAGGTGGAGCTGGGAGACTTCAAAGCCACACAAATATTCTTATTCAATGTTTTCCAGCTCTGCCCTGTGAGTTATGGGCAGCAGATCTGCTGGCTGCACAATGTGTGGCGGAGTGCAGTGTTGTTTTAACACCACTGCAACGGATCAGGTCCCAGTGTAAAAGATCAGCACCTGGAAAGGTACGCACATGGAGGTCACACAGTGGACAGCCAATGGGTAGATGTGAACACACAGACCCCTGACATTCACCATGGCTGGCTTCACCTGCACTCCCACCGATTTACCATGATATACCATCATGCAACTGTGGCTCAGCAGATAGTGCACCACCCTAAGCCCATTGGATTGGGCGTCTCTCTCTGTCTTTCTCTCTCTCTCGCTCTCTCTCTCACTCTGGTGGAGTTGTCATGTTTTGTCATGTGTGTGGTGGAGTGCAGTACCGTTTTAACACCACTACAATGGACCAGGTCCCGATGAAAAGATTAGTACCTGGAAAGGAACTCACATGGAGGCCAGTAAATGTGAACAAGTCACACATCACACTTTAAATCTACTCTGGTTCAGTTTCTGTCGGAAGGCTGCTAGTTCAAAGCTATTTTCTAACGTGAACACTGTGAATAAAAATGTGTAGCTGAATAACATGGAGAATTACACACTGCTTCTGACCATAGTCCATCTTTGATACCAGCAGCAGATGTTTCATTAGTCTGCACGAAGTGAAAACATGTAAGAGTGAAATCCTTCTCTCACATCCCTGCATGGTGTTTGAATTATGGAAGAGAGATGAAAAATGAGATCCCACTCCAGAAAAGTACAAAGCTGTGACTGTCGAATGATTAAGCTTCTTTTAATTGGGGATGGCAAAAGAAACCTTCCTTGACGTGATAGAAGTCCATCCTTGGCTTTTGAAAAAAGCCTCACCGAGAGAAGAGATTACAGAGAAATGTACTGAGAGAGGGAAAGAGAGAGAGAGAACGGTGACCTTGGCTCACATTTTAAGGATCATTTACTTTCGCTCTGTTATAAAAATTAAAGGGGTCAATGAACAATGGAGCAAAAAAAAAAAAATCCAAGGCCATTAGTAATATTCTCCCAGCTCCAAGACCCATCGCTGGTCACTATATTTAGTGATTAGTGGTCTGAGGTATCCGTATCTGCTGTGGATCTGGGCGCGCTTCCTGCCGAGGCCGGCGAGGTTGTTCCAGAGCTGGCAGCCAGGTTTGCCTCACTGTGGCAGATACGCAAAGCAGGTCCAGAGCATTTACAAACACACGCGGCAGAGAGCTCTTTCTTCATCCGTTTTTCCTGGCACTCTGGACGTGATGGACACCGGCGACCCCTCTCTCGCCGAGGGTTTCGCCGACCGCGCTGCAGGTTGGAGTCAGGTTCAGAGGCCTTTGCCAGGACTAAAATTCGGCAGAGCTGAGACAAAACTCAACCCCCCCAATCTGCCAACGCATTCGGTCTCCAACCTGAGATACTTTGAGTGACGGGCATCGGATGGAAAAGAGCTCCTTTAGCCAACTGACGCTGGCTTGTTCTGAAGATATTTTTTCGAAACTGGCCCTGGATCTGATGACTGTTTGCTGGGTTCGTTCTGGAGGCACGAAGCATTACAAAAAGAAAGGGTTCGTATTCCGTCTGCAGCTGTGAAGTTCAAGCCGTCCTCTCTGTCAGGCTGGTGTTTCCTGGCTGCACTGTGTTAGGGATGCAGCAGCTGAAGGTAATGTAATGATTTCCCACACATTTCAGGCATTGACTGTTTTTGTGCGGTCTTGCATCATGTTCACCTGCTCACCTGAAATTCGCAGGCAGAAAAAATTCTGATAGAGTGACGTGCAGCCCAATCATGTGCTGTAAATAAATATGCCAGACTAATTTGTCATTACTGACAGCTTTTCCCATGTAAACAGGACGCTTAATACTATCTGCTTAAGACAGGAAGATACACACCAATTATGATGTGTGTCCCAAACCAAAGTTCACCTGTGACAGTTAATTTATGATAGCCACCATAACAGTACAACCCATGTGATTTTTGGGCAGGCCCATGAGTGTTTCTGTGAAGCCCCTGAATAAATTCTCACCTTGGTACTCTAGTTTAGCGATCACCAAGCAAGAGGGTATGAAGTGCACCAAACTGCTTTGCCTGTGCGGATCAGAAGCAGTTGTGTGGCCAAGGTGTGTGCAGTGTTGAGGACGCCGCTGATTGCAATGGAATGTGATTTTCTCATGCACTGTGAAAATCACACCTTACAGTTACCCCTCACCAGTGGCCCTCATACTGCCCCGTTGTGCTGTTCTGTGACTTTGGCCTTGTGTAAACCGCCACTGACGGGACAGGAGGCAAACAGCGTACAAAGTCTTTGTCGTCCGGTCAGCGTAAACTTCCACGACTATAAAAAGAATCTTTATATCACCCCAGTTCACTTCCTTCCTTTTTTAACGCTTTTGTGTTCTGATGACTTTGTCCTTGACCAGTGCCCACCGTTGCTTGTTCTGTTTTTACGCGAACTTGAATTTTTACAATGGATCTGGTTATAAATTAACAGGAGATCATCACTGTGAGCAGCCCGATGAGGGCTCTGAGCTTAGCGCTCGCTTTGACATATAGCCTCGGTGGCCTTTGACAGCTTTTTTTTTTTTTTTTTTATGGCCTGTCTCTGTTCTAGGTACTACTGCTGATAAAAACATGAAGATAGGGAAATGGGGAATAATGGTAAAACCTTCATGAGCGATTGCTTTGTGTCTCGCTCTGCAGTTTGTGGACCTTGTAAGCCCTGAGCCCCACCGGCCGCCCTCTTTACCGAGTGTCTCAAACAAGTGGCGCGGATTGATTCACTAAATCCTTGATCCCCTCCTCATTCTAGCCTTTAATGACGGATTTGCAAAGGTCCCCTTCAAGCCGCATTAACAAACAGGAGAAGCTAAAGTTTTAGTGACTTCTTATCTGACTTGACAAGAGCAACTCAGAAATCATTAACCCATTCATCAAAATTATCACTTCATGTGTTCTTCTGTTCCTCTCTTTTCAGGGCAGAGCTCAGACCATGGGATACATCACCCTAAACACCAGGTACTACCAGAGTAAATCCAGTCAATCATTCGTACCAGTGACATACTTGGGTATGTCAGGATCAGGTGCAAGTTTGTCTGACATGTGCAAACCTGGTGCTGAATTGCTTAAGTGAGTCTGGATAGAAATCACTGTCCTGTCAAGGGATTTCAGCCAACACCTGCAATTTCAATGCCTCATGGCAGCTCCTACAAATTGTGCCCCCTCTGTGCAATAATTGGAACAGCATTGCATCATTTGAAAGAAGAAATCTGGCTCTTTTCAGGGGCCGTGTGTAAAGCAGTAAAGCCTCTCCCGTACAATTAGCCACGATTGTCCCCTGCCACCCGAGGCGGGGGGGGCTGGTAATGAGCCTGCTGCTGGTGTTGATTAATTGCTCCTCTGATCAGCCCGTTTGTGGTGCCTGGATCAGAGGCTGGGGGTGGGGGTGGTGTGTGTGTGTGTGGGGGGTTAGAGCAGAAGCAGCTTGTTTACTGCCCTCACTTGCCCCGATTCACCTGTCGGCGACCAAGAGCTCCCTCACCTCCGGAGGCAAGGCGTATGTTTGCAGATCTTAAGGCATCTGCACTTCTTGAACTCAAACCCGAGATGGATTGGCAGCCAGGTATAAAACATGTTTTTATCTCATAAGATACGGGAATGAAACTAGCAAAAAGCTTGAGATGTGGGTGAAAAAAAGCACTGAAACTGGTTGGTAAAAAGCCTGAGATCTAGAAAAAAAAGCTTTCCCTCTTTCATCCTTTGATAGATATGAGAAATGAAGGGAGTGATGCTATGTGTCTCCACAACTTAAAAGGCCTCTTCGTGCACCCCCTCCACCCCCTCTCCCTCTCTTTTTCCCTCCCTTTCCCTCCACCCCCTCCCCCTCCTTCGTCTCTCTCTCTTCCCTCAGCTGTTCTTCTCTCCATCTCCCACTCTATTAATTCAAATTCAAATCTAAATTTAGCTTTTTTGGCATGACAAATTCATGGTATTGTATTGCAAAACGTATCAATAATAAAAACATTACAGACAGGGGGAGTAACAACATTAATCATCATCATAATAATAATAACAATAACAATACTAAAGGCAACAGTAATGTATTATTCAGACCATGTGGTGCTGTAGTTGTCTGCCCACTATCCCTCCACAATACCAGTGGATCTGTGTCCCTCCCCCAGTAACACTGATCCTTTTTCTTCTTTAGAGGAGGGATGATTATAATTTAGCCTTGGGTTTTATTTTATAACATATTCTGCGATATGGAAAAGGTTCATCTTTGTTTTCACCTCACCTGTCTCACAGTGACCACCAAGCCTTTCCTGCTTCGACAGTCATGACATCTTATGTGTGCCTTTCTCAATCCTTAGATGGGATTTGTCCCATAGGACCTCTCTATTTCAAAAGGGTTTCTTTCTGTCCCTCTCCAGTCATGAATTTTGTATTCTTGAGTAGTCAGTTTGTCAGAATATTAATTTTAAGTAAGCTTCTATAGCTTCTATAGTAATTGAATTGTTTATTTCCAGTGTCAGTGTTTGTAACCAAAATTTAATTGATTCACCGCACCAAAGTGGTCCTATAAGTTTAACATAACTATAATTTATAACTTATTGGTAGACTAAGAAGAAACACTTTGTATGATGTTGCAAGTGTGTGATGGCTCTGACCAAAACATGGCATAGTGCTTGACTTTTCAGAGTACTAAATAATGCAATGTATTCATGTCAGTGCGTTATTATTAGTGACTGTGATGTGATCTACTGACTGTGGTATGGTAGTATGCTTCCCTTGTCTAGTTAGGTTGCACAAGTTCTGCACAATGTTGTTAGCCTGGTCTGACACTGTTGCTCATTCAACTTGAATGGATATGCTTCTGTTCTTTTGCACTGGAAGTTTCTCTGGATAAGAATGTCTCCTAAATGAGAATGAAAAAAGCCTTTTAGTTTGAGGGCAGACTGATGTGTTTCAGCTAGACGCCCAACTGGGCCACGCAAGTTAATTTGACAGAGTCGTTTTGTTAAGCTTTTTAAGTCTGGCTTGTAGTAGCGCTGCAGTATTGCTGCGGCAGGATATACAGATTGGAAATTTTCTCTCTCTCTCTCTCTCTCTCTCTCTCTCTCTCTCTCCCTCCCTCCCTCCCTCTTTCTCCCTCTTTCTCTCTCCATCTCTCCCTCCCTCCCTCCCTCCCTCTCTCCCTCCCTCCCTCTCTCCCTCCCTCCTCTCTCTCTCTCTCCCTCTCTCTCTCTCTCTCTCTCTCTCTCTCTTTGTCAGCCTGCGGTGCAGTTTCACAGCTGTGAGTCTGAGCTCCCCCGGAGTTCAGGCTGTTGCTCTCTCTCTCGGAACTGTAGCGCTAAGTCTGTGGTCATGTAATTCAGTTAGGCGGTACAGACCACAGCACGGACAGGATCTGGTGGCAGCTTTAGGGACAGACTGTCACCAAACCCCCCCACCCCAGGATGAGAGAGGTTTAGCGGAAGCCCTTTTGTACGTCCTACAGGGAGTTCTCCTCTGAGAATTCAGCATCCCAGAGCAGTGAATGCGATGTTTGTTAAATGGCCGAGCTGTCTGTGAGCTGTGGGTAGATTAAACGCCCTGTACCGTGCCTAGGAATGAAAGACGTGCCACTCAAATGGCAATGCCCTGGCGATTAGACCAGATCAAACTCATAGCTGCTTTAAAAAAAAAAAAAAAAAAAAAAAAAAAAGAAAGAGTTCTCTGAATCATCTGCAGTCCAACACAGAGGAGAGGACCAGACCCCCTGTCCCTCAGGGCGTTTTTAGCGTCGTGCTCCCCTTTAAAGTATCATGTCGACTCGGTTTCATATTCAAAGCATGGCGATGTGTCACAGTTAATATGGTCCACAGGGGAAACGAGCCACACGGGCCCGCCTGCACACTTCACTGCCTCGTTAAGCGCCATCATGGAAGCGACCGCGTCTGAACTTCTGTTTATCGCGCTCCGCACCTCCTGCACACGACCCGTTTTTGGCTGAGGGTCGCCAAGCGCACACCGATGAAGCAGGAGGGAGGGGGTCGGGGGACGAGGGAACGAGAGAGAGCAGGACCTTTCTCATGGTTTTGTTTTCTGTTCCTCCTGTGTTCGCTCAGGTCCCGCGTCCGTCCCCCGGTGCTTTTCCAGCGGGGTGAAAACAGTGAGACTGAAAGAGCAGCGAGAGAGGGGAACGCTCGGTGAGCGTTGTGCAGCGGCTCGACAGACGGGGTGGGGGGGGGAGGGGGGGGGGTAGGGGTTCAGTCAGGGACAGGGAGGAAGCACAAAGGGGACAGCTCTGTCAGTTACAGTAAGATCAGCTTGCCTGTTAGGTCCTCAGAACATGTTTCCTTTCAATAGTCATAAACATCAACAGGGCCGTTTTGTGTCCTCTGCCCGTACTCCAAAGAACAGGGGTGGGGTAGCGGGGGGGGCGGGGTTGGTGGGGCCTAGGGGAGGATGTGATCTAATAGGACATACCAAGAGATGTGCCACTCTTCTTCTGCCTCTCCTTCCCTGTTGTTTAAACTCGGATGATTTAGAAGCATGGAGCACATCGTCTGCAAGAAATATTTCCGCGATATTAAATTACGACGTGTCTCAAACACCGATACGCGCTTCGGAGATGTACACGTGAAGCGGACGGGGCGTGTTCCACCCCTGCCAACCTCGATCCGTGCCATCCCTTTTCGGTGGGGGGGTATCGGAGGATGCGATGATGCAGCTGCACTGACGACAGCCCGGGGAACTGGATGTACTCTGTAGACAGTGACGCTGCATGGCTGCGGGCCCGGTCTGATTGCAGCCGATTGATGATGCTGTGAATCGGAGCTTTTACTCAGCGCTGCTCTGACGTCCCCCCTTTCCCCCGGTCAGAGTTAGAGAGCGCTGATTTCAAACGGCCCCATTTATAACATAGTCTCATGAACTAATGATTGAGCAGCGCATAACGTAATTACACACAGCTGTAAGTCATAGAGTAATGTGATTGTCAAGCCTTGTGTGTCAGTATTGTGTGGAGCTTGACATGTCGAAACGGAGGAGAGCGGCTTTGAAGTGATTCACCCCGGCGCTGATCTCGCGGCCCGACAATCTAAAAATGTAGTGGACCGCACATACGTTTTTTCCAGAGCCCTCTCTGTGACGCTGAAAATAAAACATGTGGACGCGGCTGAGTTTTAGGATTTATCCTCAACAGACTGCGTTTAAGCTGTGGAGGGAAAACATTTTGATAGCAGATATATTTATTCCCCTGGACCGTAGAGCACAGAGAGAGAGAGAGAGAGAGTCAGACTTCTGATTTGGAATTTCCTTTTCAAACCCCCTGTTCATGTCATCTTCTTTCATTTTATCTGATTTTTTGCCCTCTCGGCTGCCTGGTGAAGGCTTTCCACTTGAACTCCGGTCCCCTGTAATTTTCGGTCCTTCAGTCAAAAAACCTTAAAACCGTCTCCCCTTTTACCCGCCGGCGGGCAGGGAGCGGGATGGTATGAGATGGAATCTGGGTGGGATAGCCGAGCGGGTCTGATGGATAAAACACAAACGGCCACGTTCCAGAGTTCGTTAAGAAGTTTCCAGAAGGGTGACCTCTGCCTCCCCCCCCCCACCTCTCTTTTCATGAGGCTCATTATGCCACGGTAACGATGATCTCGACGACTCAGCCAAAGCGCATGGAAAAGAAAAATAAAAAAAGAACATGAACTTGAAGAGAAAATCGTTCTCTTAAAAAGGTTTATTTCCACTGTTTCCACGTTACCGCCAGGTCGGGTTATGACCTGGCAGGAGCCAGCAGTGGCTCAGCCTGCATGGAAATGCGTAGCAGTTAAACACCCCCATCCGGCATACACCCACTACACCAGGGTTTCTAAAAAATCCTCACTGTGTGTGTGTGTTTTTTTTTGTCTTGTTTTGACTTTGCTTGAGTCTTTATTTTTTTTGCCCCTATTCTCATCAGCACGCCTGTCAGTCAGAGGGCAACACCCTGTATTTCCATGGCAACGAGGGGACCGGGCACAGCTTCGCCTCCACCCGGGACGTGGACCTGCACCGTGAGGAGGGGCGCAGCTATTGGGAGGAGGACTTTGAGAGCCCCCCCTCAGGGTGAGTAGTGATGATGTCATCACCCATGATGCCGTAACTTTGGGGTTTTTTGTGCAGATGTGGTACTCATTGTGGTGTTTTTCTAGTCTGTAAGCATTACATTACATTATTGTCATTTAGCAGACGCTCTTATCCAGAGCAACTCATATAGGTTACAATTTTTACATGTTGTCCATTTATACAGCTGGATATTTACTGAGGCAATTGTGGGTTAAGCACCTTGCCCAAAGGTACAGCAGCAGTACTCCAAGGGGGAATCGAACCGGCAACCTTTTGGTTACGAGTCCTGCTCCCTAACCACCATGCTACGCTGCTACACAATTGCTACATCAATTGCTACTCCTCTGCAGTCCCAGCACTCTCTGAACACACGGAAGGAAAGTGATGACTACCCTAGCAGTGTCTGCAATAGAGGTGGAAGGTTAACATTAAACTGGCACTCTTTGAAACACAGAGGGAAGGTGAATTAGTCTAGGATAGGGAATACAAATGAAGAAAATAATCAAGAACGCACAAGGAAGGAGGTCCTCAGAAGCTCTCAAGCTTCCAGTGTCAGAAATCTCAGGTTGTTTTAGGGTTGCTATATTCAAATAAAGACTTTAAATTACAGCTAAAAGGGGCATTGGCTCCTCTCTGTTTTGTTCCTTTAACATTTTAAGCTAAATTTGAAAGTGGAAAAATTGAAACTGAACTGCACCTTTTAAATGTGAGAAACAAGATATTCAAGAATCAAGAATATCATTACCTGCTCCTAAATTAGTTTTACAATACAGTTGCTTTTGCACTTTCACCATTCTCTGTACAAAGCATAGTTCAATACGAGATGGAACTGACTGACTGATATACTGTTGGATATTGTAGTAGTAACTTTGCAAATGCGGGGAGACTTTGAGTTTATTTGGAGTTGCATATGGATCCAGGGGACATCCTGGCAAATTGACATGAATTATGACCTGCCAGCGGCTAATTGGGTCTATCAGTCAATTTTAAGGTCATTTATCAGCAATATATATAGAATAGACTAAAGGGCATGAAGGGGTTCAATTAGTTATTTCATTAAATACCCTGTAAATCATTTCTCCCATCACCTGGCTGTCAAGGGTAATTGATGTAGAACAAAAGCTTATTGTTATTTCTCTTGATAGAGAATTGCTCTGCGCTAATTGTTCAGTGGCTATGCGTGGCGGAGGTGCTGTATGTAGCCGCCATGCCTTAAATAGCAGCTGTCAGAGCTGTAAATATATGGTTTGGGGGACGTTTGTTTGATGACCGTGAACGAGCTTTTTGAACCACCGCACGCCTACAGAGAGGAATTTCAGAGAAACCAGGACTTTTTCCAAAGTGAAGGGAGATTGGAGGAAAATACATATCAACAAAGTAAGTAAACACCCATGGAAATCTGCAACCCTGGAGAAATGGGGGATTCTAGGATTTCCAAGGATGTGGCAGTGTGGCATAGTCTTAAGGAACTATACCCCTAAGAAAAATGTTTCAGGTGCAAATCCAGGTTGGAACACTACTGTTGTACCCTTGAAGAAAGTATGTCACCTGAAGTACTTATGAACATAAGCAGCAGCACAACCCGTACATGGTTAATATTTAAAAGGCTATTTTATGTCCTTCTAAGGGCAACCACAAAACAAGTAATGAGCGCATTTATTGTCACTGACCACTAAAGTCCGCAGTTATGACATCACACTGCAGCGTGATGGCATCACAGATGCATCAGGAATGTTCTGTGGCAGAATTAATCTGTGCTTGAGGTCTGTGGTCTGCCTGGAATGCACTGTCATGTCCATGTTTGTGCTGTGTTCTGTACGCTCTTCCTTTGGGAGGGAGAGGAATAGTGAGGAAATGTTGTAATTCTCTGGTTTCAGTGCATGGGTTAGTGCGTGATGTCCACGTTGTGACTCAGTGCAGCGCTTCAGTGCTTCCCTGAGCACAGAATGCACAGGTGTGAATGGGAACTTTGCGGTTATGGTAGGACAGGAGGCGTTTATGACCGGACTGTCAGGTTACTGGCACAGCCGATAACATCCAAAGCCCCTGCGCTTTTATGGTACGGTCAGGTCTTTATTCCCATCATCCCTTCACTCTGACACTTTAACATCCCGCTGTACCTGCGCAAACTTCTGGTTAAATCTCCTCCCTCCTCTCTCTCTGCACAAAGAGGACTGGTTACCGTAATCCATGCCAGAATTTATTCATTTTTAAATCCCCTCCACCCCCCTCCCTCCTTCCCTCCCTCCGTCCCTCCCCAACAATGGGTCGAGGCAACCATAATCCTTTCACTGATTCTTTCCTTTCAGAATCCCCTCCATTTGTGCTGCCCATACCACCCCCCCTAACCCTAACCCCCCCACACACCTTCTGTACCTGACAGGAGTTGGCTGCCTCTGTTTAAGAGTTCCATGGGGTGGTGGGAATAGGGTCGGGGTTTAGGGTCGGGGTTTAGGGTCGGGGTTTAGGGTCGGGGTTTGGGGTCGGGGTTTGGGGTCAGGGTGGGGATAAGGGTGGGGTTTGGGACGAGGCCAAACTTATCAGGAGAGGAAGTGGCATCGACATATTGTTTTCTGAAAATGTATTTATTAGCCTTAAGATTTATAGGCTCTCCACTCTTTCTGAGTCAGAGAGAAAAATGCAGCACACTGTCGGAGCAGTGATAACCTCATGGGGTAACTGACTGACTACTTTGTGGGGAGGAAAAAAACAGCCTCCCGCTCTGAGGGTGATATTTTTATGGTTTTATGAATATGATTTGGAGTCCGTATGAAATTTTGTCTGGTTTGGAAGCTTAAACGGGCAGATGATTTTCCTCTGTATTAGCCAGTGAAACTTTAGAGGAACTGCTCCCTTGAGCTGGACAGGCTCACATTTTTAAATGCACCTCTAAGAGGGCCTTTGCCTCTCCACAGTCTGTAAGGTGTTTTTCATAGGGCATCCAACAGCTGGCACTACATCAAATCAACATCAGATTACAATGGGAGAGACCAAATATCATACATGCAACTCCTTTCTGATTCATCTAATTTTTTATTTTTCATTCATAAATTGACAATCTTAACTAACAGGAATTGTCATCATCTTAGAGTTGGCGAACTGCACGAGTGCATTAGCATTTTATGTCTTGTTCTTTGATGTGGCATCCTCAACTGCTTGGCAGAGGCATGTCCACAGAGGGCAGTTTATAGAGCTAAACTCTTCCTGCTTGACCCGCCTTCTGGGCCACAGTTGTGTGGTTGAGCGGCATGAGTGAAAAACTCTGTGCAAAGTGTTGAAGCTCACCAGCTGTGTCCACCTCCGGCCTCAATTCCAACAGGCAAAGCACAGAGTTGTTTTTTTTTTTTTTTTTTTTTTTTAAATCACATGGGGTAGCAGTGTAGCGTAGTGGTTAAGGAGCAGGACATATAACCAAATGGTTGCCAGTTTGATTCCCCACTGGGGCACTGCTGCTGTACCTTTGGGCAAGGTACTTCACCAACAATTGCCTCAGTAAATATCCAGCTGTAGAAATAGGTAACACTGTGAAAAATTGTAGCTGATGTAAGTTGCTCTGGATAAGAGCATCTGCTAAACACCAAGAATGTAATGTAATCACTCTCTTATCACAGCTTCTTATTTTCACTGTTTCACTGGGATGTCCTGAGATTCCTCCTTGTGACCTTGCCACCTGACATTTGAAGGACATACCGAACCTGCTTCAAGAAAACGTCACTTTAACTTGGGTTACAAGAATGACACAGGAAATGCTCATAATGTTCTGCTAATTAATTACTGGCCCTTGTAGGGTGAGCCAGATGCCATAGCTTTGTGTTACATGGAACACTGAGGCACTATAGTGCTGGTTAATAAATAGCTTTAAAAGACAGTCTGTCTGCAAGAATAACTGGCTTTACAGCTTGATTACAGTTCTATCTATGTCGGGGAGAGATGAACTAATTCTGGGTGGGGGTGATAATGGTTAAAAGTGTTCAGTTATCTCAGGGTATTTCAGGTTAGCTCAGGTAAACAGCAGTTCAAATTTAGGTACCACGGAAGTACAATAGCTTTATACCAGTTCAAAGTGTCATGCCGACTGAATAGTTTAAAGACATAGTTTACTAGCTATAGGGCCAACACTGACATGTCATGTTTCTCCTAATGTCTTGTGTGTCTTAATGTAAAACCATATAGTTGGTGCAAGACTATTCAAATCATTGCATTATTGTCATTTAGCAGATGCTCTTACCCAGAGCAACTCATATAGATTACAATTTTTACACTGGTGACTTACATTGGTTACAATTTTATCCCTTTACACAGCTGGATATTTCCTAAGGCAATTCTGGGTTAAGCACCTTGCCAAAGGGTACAGCAGCAGTGCCCCAGCAGGGAATCGAACCAGAAACCTTTCGGTTATTAGCCCTGCTTTTTACCACTGTGTTACATCATTATTGACGATAATATTAGTTGGAAGGTTGAAACATATTTTGCCACTTATGTGCCTCCTCACCTGTGGTACTTGTAGTAGCAAAAATGTAACTAGAAATGGCATCCTGTTGGACTGCCTCATGGTGAAGCCTTTCTGAAGTTGGAGCCGTTAGATAGCAAACTATCCCACAACCAATCTGCAACGCCAGGGTCCAGGGTGTCTGCCGAGACACACAGGGCTGCGATGCGATCGCACTGCCGCTCGCTGGAGTTTTCTGTTTCATTTTATTCCTCCGGCATTACGCAACGGTGGAATGACAGCACATTTCCGTGGGCATGATTCTCCAGAAACGGTCAACCACAAGTAAGCCCCGCAGGAGTGATGGGAATGATCATCTGTCAGCGCGCAGGTCCGAGCTCAGCCGCGACGACGACTTTAGTGCTCGAAGAATGCGTGCCGACTTCTCACTCAGCGGTGATCCCGCTCTCGCGTTTTTGTTTTTTCGTCCCTGACTCAGGCGAAAACAGCACATTCTTGGTTCCGTTCCTGTTTTTCATTTTCTGATGTAACCCATTGAGGTTTTATTCTTAGTGTGTTGTGGCAGCCTCAGCTTTTATTTTGAAAAAACAAAAATAGTCTATATTCAACATTTGAACATTTGAGCTGCTCCTTGTTAAGGGTGTGTACAGAATGCTATGCTAAGATGATTTGTCAGCACAATACTGACTGATGTATGGACTGCATTACATTGTCATTTGGGAGAGACTCTTATCTAGAGCGACTTACATAGGTTAAAGTTTTTACATGTTATCCATTTATACAGCTGGATATTAACTGAGGCAAATGTGGCTTAAGTGGCTTAAGTACAACGGCAGTTCCACAGCAGGAAATCGAACCGGCAACCTTTCGGTTACCAGCCGTGCTCCTTACCGCTATGCTACACCGCCACCAGTGGATGAAGAACATCAGCAGGATCAACAGGCAGCCATCTGGGAGGAGACACAGCTAGAATGTGTGTTATTCAGAGATTCTGCTTCCCACAAAAACAGAGTGAATTGCCACACACCGCATGCTTAGGAGCAGATGTGTAGTGGGGGTGGGGGGGGGCATTTTCCTCTGATTTAGTGTCTTTCCTTCTCTCCAGAGCTTGTCAGGAATATGGGACGTGCTAATGTTTTCTGTTTATCCTTATTTGACAGACAGAGATGAAGCTGGAATCCACAGAGGCAGAAATGCCGAAGCTTGAAGGGGTACGGTTTGCACGGAGGACCTGCCAGAGCGGACCGGTGGGAGGAGGCCCCAGTGCATTCTGGGAGTTGTCTCTCGGGTAAAGATGTTGCTTAAGTATCAGAAAAGGTGAGAGGAAAGTGTGGTTTTGGGTGCGCGTATTGCGGCTTGGAGGGGAAAGTCATGTGGAAGCTGGGAAAGAGAGTTGCATGCATAAAAAATTCAGATGGTCTGTGAAAAAAAGGAATTAGGAAATATAGGGGGAGTATTGAATGGTACCTAATGACTTGGTGGATCCAAGTTGCCCAACGCACGATTGCACAGAGAAAGACAAAGAAAGACAGCGATAAGAAAGGAATATATTTGTAGCTTAAGTTTAATATGAGATATGAAACTTAAAAGTAATTGAGAGTAAAGGCAGAGTCAAATCGGAGTGACAACACCATCAACGCTGACATATGAAAGTATAATGATAAGAACAGGCCATAAATACACCTTAACCATATACTTATAAAGAACAGAAGATATAATTCTTTGTGGAGTTTGATCTTGAAGGAATTCCATGTAGTTATGATTCTGAGGAAAAAAACTTTAATGTCCACCTGTGCCCTCTTGTTCTCTTTGGTCCACCATATTCATCCCCATTGCATATGAGTTTCAAATACAACATATCAAATTCCCCTATGCCTCTTATTACAGTGCAAATGTAATAAGAAGTATCTTTATATGTCGTCTGTTTAAGACCTGTAACCTCTCTTGTTGCCCTCCTCTGTACTTTACTTTAGAGCTGGTACATGTTTTTATAATGGTTGACCAAGGCTGGCCTGAGACATTGCATTAATTCATTATAGTTTCCTTTGGCTGGCACTTTGTGCTTTGTGCTGTTCACCCCACTCCCTGTTTCTGTGTGTTTCACAGGAGCATTGCAAATGTGATCCTAAAAACACGTGTCTGGCGCTAACAGCATTTCAGCATTTATTGATTGTTTTTTTTTCCTGTTGTGCATTAGGGACAGAGTGATGATGAGAGTCAGATGAAAGTCGATGAGGAGTGACTCTCTCTCAAAGCAATGAAATCTGGGAGGGCTTCTTCTTTTGATGGCGTGTCTGCAGTGTGTGTGTGTGTGTGTGTGTGTGTGTGTGTGTGTGTGTGTGTGTGTGTGTGTGTGAGTGTGTGAATGAGGATGAACTTGCTTGTTGATCATTCATGAACAAAGTGAATTATTTATCTGCAAGTCATGATTTATGCCACAACTCCAACTGCTCTGAATATGAAAGAAAAGTTGCAGTATTTGCTTTTTTTGGTGTCTTAAATCAGTTTGAACCACAAACAACCGAGAAGTAATTATTATTCAACCGACCGACAGATAGATAGTATGACAGGAAAAATGCTATTGACAATTTTTGTTTAACGACAGATAATCACTTCATTAGTGTCAGTTAAAAGTTTTATTTTTTGAACACCTTTAAAAGTTACACCATTTAAGCCTTTAAGTACATTTTAAATACTCAACACATTACACTCTCGTGTAGTTCTTGTTAAATGTTGTCCAGGAGGAGAGGTCATTTTTAGTGCATGTCTGTAATGTACAGTATGCGTTCTTAGGAAACGCAGTAATTGGCTCCTTGACCTGAAGATGACTGAACAAGATGCAGAAAAAAAAAGAAAAATCACAATTTCTGTCTGAACAGCGGAGCTCAACTCCTGCAATCCGTCTGACTACAGTCAGCGAGTCAGCAGCTCAGTCTCTCAGCAGCTAATTACTGGTCATTGGTGTTTCTCCCAAACTACTGTGTGGTGCCACCCCCGCATTCCACCTCCTGGAGTGGAACACGCCGTCATTCATCAAACAAACTGCCTCATTCTTGTAATATTATCTCGCATGCCTTTGTTCAATGCTGTGTCTTTTAACACCTCAACGGCGACTTTACTGGCAGGGCTTTATCGGGTTTGAAGTTTTTCCTTACTTTAGCGGGTGGGCTGAACAGACTAATGGTCTGTGTAGTTGTTGTAAGAAAATAGTCAATTGCAGGCCAAGATAGAAGATCCTTGTTTTCAAATTTTAAATAGGAATGGGTGAAAAACACAGATCCCTCTTATTTCTTATGCTTTCCTGCACATACTGAATGCTGGTGTTTGTCACTATGGATTACTGCAAAAAGATCAAAAAAGACTTTGTGCTCTGAACCTACGAAGCATATTTTTTGGATAATTCAACAAAGTCACATTACAAACCTGTTAAATAAGATGCATGATTTTTATTGATATTGTGTAACTAGCTACCCAGTTGGTGAATCTGTTGAACTGCTGGCAACAGCAGTTACATTTTCATGTTTGTAAAACATTATATCACAGTAAATGCACATCACAGGATTGCAACACTCAGTAAATTTCTAAGGACTGTCCATATCTTGCAATATTTTTGTGATTATCTGGATAAAGGTAATGCTAATCATTTTATTATGAATACTTACATGATAGGTTCCCATTTCCAAGGCAGTAAAGGGTAAATCAAATCAAGTTAAATGTTAAAAATGATTGCTAATGTCAAGTGCGCAACTACATGTATGACAGGCAAATAAAATCAATTCACAGAAAAGACAAATGATTCATTTATAGAAAGTTATAAAAGAGGAAAGATAAGCTGAAATCATAAAAAGACTATTTAGAAAGACGGCTGTGAAAAGATGATTTGACAACAAGACAAAGACTGGGACTAAGAGGCCACAGTGAAGGAGTAGTACGACTGAAAGCTTCTAATTGGTTCTTATTAGTTCTTACTGGTTGCCTGAACAGCCCTGAATTTGGATGTTAAGATTGAAAAAGGAGAAGGAGTATGTTCGTATAAAGCTCCCAGAGGTGTGCTGGTGTGGCGCCATTTATGTCTTTATAAGTGGGCAATAGGACCTTTGAATCTACTCTTTGCCTAATGGGGAGTAAGTAAATGTTAAAGATGGCAGTGAATATGTTATTATTCACAAATCTCCTTCAGGATATTATCAGCCACTATATACAGAGATGTTGTATCTCTATGGAATACAACAGAAGGTTCCATAAAAATTACATGTATTTAGCTATCAAGCAATAGTAAACTGACCTGAAAATTTGATTTTGATTTTTCCCATCGTCACAATGTTCTTTGGCTATTGTTTTGCATGAGACTTGTGAAAAATGTTGGCATTTGGCATCACATATTCGGTGTCACATTTTAATAAGTTACACCAATGTTAGAACAATGCTGTAATCACTTCTGGAACAAATGTGTAAGATTGTAAGATAAGACCCCTTATTAACCCCATGCCATATTGCAATGAAAATGGCAGATAGGAGTTGGCAAATATATCTGAGAAAATACTGTACATTTTAAATAACAATGGTTTATTGCTTGTAGGGATAACCTGTTTTTAAATATTTGTTATACACTGCACTAGCCAAGTTAATGTATGTATGTATGTATGTATGTATGTATAATATTGATTTTCCATCTTTGATTAATTAGGAACAGAAACATGAAAAATGTATGTACTGCATGATCTCCATTTGCTCAAGAAATGCAAACAATTTTATACTTGATAGCATTGCACAGAACAAAGTCATGTTCTTCACAAGTAATTAATTTTATTGTAGAAAACAAATATTCATGTGTAATGGGGCATGAAGTCTATTTTCCAATAAGTCTATTTTCTTTAAGTAATTGTATTATGCAATTATGAAGTGTGAACTATTTTACATAATGTGTACAGGTCATCATGGTTATCTAACTTCAGTCTCACCAATGTGACATTTTTAGTTTTAATTTTTAAGTGTATTTTATGAACATTTTTTAAAAAATGATTCTAAACTGTTTTACATCTTTAACTGAAATTTCAGTGCAGTTCATTGAACACCCTTAAAAATGTATCGTATTCAAATGTTCAAATGTGTTCAAATCCAAAATATAAAAATCCAAAGATTCCACTTCCACTTTGAGCTCATTTCACTGTGAAACTCAGATGCGCTTTTGGTTCCTATGCTAGACATCATAGTGTTAAGGAGCCACTGCTGGGCTTTACCTGCCCTGTAAATAATTGCGCGGTGAAGAGGCTTCAGGGACCACACGCAAATTTTGTGTTGGAGAGGCAGGACCCTTTGAGTAGACTCCAGCTCTGGTTTTTAGTGAATCAATCTTGCTACCACATAATCATGGGGGCCGATTTGCGAAGCCATCCCAAATCAGTCCCAGGAGCATGCACACATTTGAGATATATAATATACATGTAAAATGTTGTAATTATAACATTAACTAACTACTGTAACATATAATGTATAATGTATATTACTGGGGGTTTTTGTAATGTGGTTTAACAAAGGCCTTTTAATGGAATGTCACCCTCCCCCTTTCTGCACCAGTCCATATTGGAGTCCATTGGAGTCACTTTCATGCATCATTCCATCTTCGTCATCCTATGCCAGGAATTTCTGATATTAGACTGAGTGGCAGGCCCAAGGCTTTATCCACGTATTGTGGGATTTGAGGGGGATTTGGTATTTAACTGCTGCTGTTATCCGCCAACCATTTCTCTCTTGCTCATTTGAAGCAAGATCATCTTTTGTTGTTTCCTCGTTTTTTTTTTTTTTTTTTTTTAAGTGTGTCTTGGGAATTGTTGAGATGTCATACCCATCTCTTCAGTTCATGTGATGTATGACCTCCATGACAGAAATGTGGCCTAACGGTTGATCTCATTCAGCAAAATTTGTGAAGTTTACGAGCCACACACTCTGGTGTTCTCTTGATAATAACATCAGCACCATTAGCTGTTGATTGCTCGCCTTCCAAAAGAAAAAAATAAAAAAAGGTCTTGTTAAACACCATTATGAAAGTTTTGATAGTTTGAATAGCAGGGCACTAAGTAATGGGCCTCTAGGGAATTCCTACACCATGTGAACCAGCCGTGTCCTCATGTCCTTTGCCTACTTTCCAATATATATACTGCATAAATCACTCTCAGGTTCCGCTTTGATAACATATCTGTGGCAGGAAGGCTGGGAGACCATTGCTCACTTGAAGGCCTGTCTCCTGGGTTTAGTTTAAGGCCAGATAACATCTAGGAATTTCACATTTCTGTTGCCATTTTAAATGGCAAGTTCCCTCGGAGAGTTTGGCAGGCAACAGCAAAATGAAGGGGGAAAACAAGGTTAGCGGACTCAGTCTAGCATCTGCATGCACGGGTGTGTACGGTGTGCTAAACCATGTGTGAGGCAGTGTTTGGAGGGTTAGCATGTTAGCATGCTCTCTTTAGGATCCCTTGATCCCTTTCTGCACTGGTTGTTTAGGCACAGAGATGTGACTCTTGTTCCACACCCCTCAAAGCAAAATGACCTCTCATGACCATTTACAACCTCAAAACCCACATTTTCAGACAACAGCTTGGTTTCCAGAACCAGGACATGTCCTATGCCTGGATACTCCTCTCACACCCCTCTCAGCCCTGAAATGTGATGAACAGTTCTAAATCAGCATTAAGCTCTGTCAGTGGGCTAATGTTATGGAAGCTGAAATAGCTCTTCTGTTGTTCCAGTGTTTGCACTGACCATTCTTTCTTTGGCCCTATCTATGCTAGGAGATTTTCCTCGCAAATCTATTTTATTAGCATTATACGCGGAGGTGTTCCTTCAGATCATTTTGAAATAGCTATGTATTGCTGTTTATGTACTCACTTGTACTCAATTGGTTGCACAGTGGGTTGTGCTTCTTTCTGGAGGGCAGGGACTCAAATTTAAAACGGGCATGGATTAGCAGTGGTTGATCTGGCGGGAAAAGGCACTTTCAACTTAAGGGCCAAAAGGGCAGGGGCTTGAGCCCCCCAGGTTGTATGCTTAAATCGCAGGTCTTTTTAGCTTAATTCTATACTGCTTTCTTACATACTGTTCAGGCTGCTTTCTTTTGCAATTTTTATGTACCTCTCCCTCCCTGTTCATTTGTAGCTTCAAGAGTCAGTCGGCTGGAGCAGACTTTATATAGGTGTGATATTGTAGTTACTTTGGGGACAACAGTTGTGTAACAGCCCATTGTTATGTAGCTTTGATATTGGCTCCAACCACACTGTAACCATGTGGTACAAAGTTGTGTAATTACACTTTTTATCTGATCACCCTCTGCCCTCCACCTAATCCTGACCTTAGCCCAAATCTCTCCTCTACCCCTCACTCAGGTCAAACCTCTTTAACCTTACTCTGACCCTTATATCTGACAATAAGTCAGATATAACCATTTCTGTTAAGACACAGCATAAGTAAAATTGCATCACTACGTTTCAGGTACAAAGCATTTGATTGCAAGTTCACAGTGCACGTTACATACAGTGTAATAACTGTGTTAAATCTCAACTTAATAAAAAGAATCACCAGTGGTTGTTATGCATACAAGTTCAAAATGAATGGATCATCATTCATTATGTATGCAGTATGCAGCTCTGAGACCACTATTAATTGTAATTTTATTTGCAATTATGTTCGTAGTAGGTAAGCCCTTAATAATAACATCTATGGCACTTTGATCTTAAGTTTGAGGAAATTTTAAGCAAGTGTTAATTTGTCTCTTTTCTTACACATCTAAAGGCTGATGGTCACTATGATTAAAAACATTGTGTCGATATAATAAAAAATGGGATACTTGCTGAGATGCGTGACTCACGGTTCATGACAAAGTGCCATAGTGGTTAGTTTGAAACCCTTTTAGAATGAATAATTCCTTAAAACTGTAAGTGAGAGAAAGAAATGTCTAAACTGGCTTTAGTTACATAGTAGTATGATTCAGTATAAATGAAGTTCATTTTTCTTGTCATGTTACAGCTACACTAACATTACAAAGATGCGTGATCAGCTGGGTAATTTTTGTGAGGCCTCCCAAGAATAAAAGGGGCTTCCCGTGACAACCCATCAATTTTACAGGACATGATGATTTATATTTTTGAGGAAGGGGGTCACTTCAACCACCTGTGCCTCGTATATTTATTCAAAAATTCCTGGATTACTTTAGAGCTCTGCCCCGCGAATCTTGTGTGGCATCGTTTAAAGTAGATCGTAATTACTTGGTGTCACTGGCACGCACCCAAACAATAAATAAAAAATTTTTGCCGATGGGGCCCGTGCGGTAGGTTCAATGTTTAATGAGAAATCATTCATTATTCACTATTAATCTTACCGCGCTAGCACTGACTGGGGGCTTCGGTGGCTCTGTTGCTCCGCGCTCAGGCAGTCAAACACTGTCCCAGCTCACGCCCTCAGCTTCCTGTGTTATTATTAGTGCAACTCATACCAGTTCCGAGGTGTTTACATTACTACGCGCTTCCATTTGAAGTGAAACGGAGTGTGCGAAAGCATGTGATCGGGGCCGTGTATGGCGGGTGTCAGCATTACAAGGTGGCTAATTCCAGATGTGAAGAGGTACGCATCTATTGTACAGTAAAGAATATTCTTATTATATTAAGCTGTGTTCTTTTTGAATTACGTACTGTAAGATGTTTTCTGTGTGATATGTGCAGAGTCTGTTTTTTGCAGGCGTATGCTGAAGATAATGCACATATCATATGGTTAGCACATTCCTCAGAAGAATATGACCCCTGCAGTTTTTTTTTTTTTTTTTTTTTTTTTTTGTCTCCAGCTTTTCTGAATTTGTGTCACCGAGAGGAACATGCGAGTCCTCTCTGGTTATCCGGTGGTTTCCGTGTGAACCGATTATGACATCAGAGCCAGATGCTGACATTTTGGAATGCAGGCCAAGTCTGTCACTGTGTAAAAGCATGGAATGTCCTGGGGTTTTTTCCATCAGGAAAGAGAGACACATTGAACAAGCTGGCTTAGAAGAATGAGGCCCCAGATCAAAATTCGTCTGTCCCTCATTTTCTGAGGATAGTCCAGAAAAATGTTTCAAGAGTCAAATCGAATAAAAAACTCTTTCAAAAACTCCTCCATTATAATATCCGCTGCTTCTTTGATTAGGTAAACATTACAGTGCATTGTTTACTCTGTTGTTATTAATATTAATAAACTAACTCCTCTCTGTAATTATACTGGTGATATCCCTGGTGTAGTCACAAGGCCTGTTTGTTTAACTGAAACAACATTCCACTGAAATCTACCATAAATATTTAAAGTGTGGACAATGGACCACAATAATAAACTCAGTTTTAATCTAAATTGCTGCATCTTAAAATAGTTAAATGGAATCTGACGTAGCTACTTTATCAAAATATTTCCAGAAATTACATAACATTTACCAACTTTTTATTGGAAACTGTATGAAATATTTCATTGCTTTTTAAAACTGTTATATATTTTAAACAATTACAAAGTATGTGCAATACTTCCTTCAAAACAAATGCAGATTATGACCACTGGCAAATGCGGCAGTACCAGTCAGCAGAAACTTTAGGAGGTCTTTAGGAGGACCATAGCCTTTGACCTCCTTCATTGTATGTAGAGGATTCAGATATAAATTAATGACCACCCCATATTTGCCACAGATTCAGCTAAAACCTCTAGTTTGTCTTCGAGGGAAATTCAGTAACGCTACTGAATGAAGAAAACAACAACAAACAAGAGCAAACCCCCTAGATTAATCTGGAACCAAATTACTATTAAATGACCCCTGGATTCATTCAAGTCTGCCAAGACATCTCAAGGAAAAATAGCTTTGTGCCAGATGAATCTGAGGAGGGTTTTTTTTTAAATATTGAATAACACTTTCTATTTAGATGACTCTGGGGTTTAGATTGAATCCAAGGATTGTCTCCGGACTGAAACTGATGCACACCCTTTGCCCTCATTTGAATTAAAATGCCTGTAATAGAGTATCTACAAACCAAAAGCTCAGTCAGAATGAGGGTTTATCTTTTAAAATCAGTTGCGCTTATTCGATTTTGCTGATGGCAGAAGGACCGAGGTTAAAAGGAATCAAAATCAGCCATTCCTTCTTTTAAAGTAAATTTCTCATCGTTGTAACAGAGCTCACAATGACATCAGTGGTTTCACTGACTCGTGTCATTTCTAGAGAAAAATCGTGATGACTTTGTATGAATCACTGAAACAGACTAAACAAAGCACTGTGATTCAGTCAAATCACTGATAACAAATGATAGCCACACCTATCTTGAGGTTCATTAAGCCTCACTCTCCCATAACTAGCATTCAGGCTGTTTATTGTCACATACAGTGAACATTGTGTTTGACTTTGGCCATCGATCCTTTTTTCCCCTCAGCAACTGATCCTGAATCAGAATCAAAGTGTTACGTTAACCATTTAGGATCAGAAGGGGTGAGCAAGGGAAAGGTATTTAGAACTGTAACTTTTCCATTGGTCACAGACACTAAACCGTCATGAGGCAGAGTGACGTGGAGTATTGAGCTCCATGCTGGCAGAGGCTGAAAGGGATTATGGGGTTTTGTACAGAGGGATTATGAAATTTTGCCTGGAGGACTAGCACATCACTGTAAATTCCTCTTTTTTTCCCCTGTCTTTTTCTCTCAAGCGATTTTGAAATCAGTTGAACATCCACCTTTAAATACTCTGGAGTAAGGTAACCAAGGACAGTGTGCTCCAGTCCCACTCTCTGAGCTTGCCACAGACAGACAGGCCAGGGAACGGGCCATTTACAGCACAAGTGGCGGTTTACATCTCCACGCCAGAACTCAGCATTCAGAAAGGCAAAAAAACAACAACAAAAAAAACAACCCCATTGTATCTCATTTAATCCAGTGGTTATAACAAGACAACATGCTGCATGTTAAGCAGGTCATTAGATTAGCATAATGTTCAAAGCAGCCAGGTTTCCAAACTGAGCTCTTTACCTGAGCGATAAGAGGGGCTCTCGGAATCATCCGCACAATGCAGATGAGCCAGTCTTCCATTTTCCTTTTTTCACGGGGGCCACTTCTGCCTTCATTTCAAATTCAGCCCCCAACCCCCCAACCCTCCCCAACCCTACGCCTCTTGAGTACCTAAATCTTAGCTCATGTTCTGCATACAGCTATGCATAGAATCTGCTTGAGCTGGCCCTGTTTGATATGTTTTCAGTTTTTTGTTTTTTTTTTAAATCATACTACTAGACATGAGCTTGCTTGGTGACATACTGGTTGGCTCAGATCGCCATTACTTGTATTGTTTATCTGTCCACATAGCCAGTGTGTAGGTGTCTTCTCTGGTTGGGAGGGAAATTAATATTGGGCAGATTATCATAGGGGTGATATGTGTCTGAAAAGCGATAACTTCAGGATGGGGGAAAAAAGAGGGGAATGGAACAGGATTGGTCAAGTCATCGAGGTTCCTCAATGTGATGCAACCCCTTTAACATGATGCTTTCAGCAGCATTTGTAGTCATACCCCAGACTCTCCTCTACCTCCCTTATGCGTATGGAACTTCCCTCTGATATAAATGTTTATGGCCTTGAAAAGAGGCCCTCAGTGGATTCATGGGAACATTACATTACATTACTGGCATTTAGCGGACACTCTCATCCAGAGCAACTTACATCAGTTACAGGTTTTCACAATGTTATCCATTTATACAGCTGGATATCTACTGAGGCAATTGTGGGTTAAGTACCTTGCCCAAGGGTACAGCAGCAGTGTCCCCGTGGGGAATCGTACTGGCAACCTTTCGGTTTCAAGTTCTGCTCCTTAACCACTATGCTACACTGCCGCCCCGAACATCAGCCCTGCTATACAGAAGATGTGCCTGTCTCTGCCAGGGGGGGCACATGTGGTGCTTGCATTCCAGGCCGATTCCGTTCCTCGCGTCGGACTTTCGAGTCCGGACCTCCGCCGGGCCCAGATCCGCCCCTGCGCAAAACCGAATGATGACGTCGCCGGCCAGCGCCGCGCAATAATTTGTGACAAGGGGGCAATTACGGGTAATGACAGCATGTGATTGCGGGTAATGCGAGCCACCTGCAGAGCTGGTCTGTATGAGCCCGGCAGCGGGCAGACGCTCTAGCGTCTCTCGGAGACAGCCCGCTGCTGAAGGTCAAGGCTCGCGGCCAGTCCCTCCGAGGGTTTATTTTTATAAAGGTTAGCAGGCTCTTCCATCTTAATGACTCCGTTTGTCTTACCCCCCCAACCCCCAAACAGTCAAATTGCTATTGAATTAGAGAGAGTTCAAATACTATTATATGAGCGTAAACATATGATTTCCATTGCTGAGCTTAAAAGCTTTTGAAGTTTCATTCGCCAGAGTTTTGCTTTTTCTTTTCTCTCGCGTCGGATGATTCCAGTGAAATATCCTCGTTACATCATGCTTCTGTTTTCAGTCTCAGAAACAACCCGGTATGAGGTGTGAAGATGAGTGAGGCTCTTCCCACTCAGGCCTGACGGTGCACCGGAGTTTTCTCTTCTGATCTCCTTTCAGCTCAGCTCGCTCCTGCGAAATGTCATTTTCACCTCTTGTCAAACGGGCTTGTTTGATGCCCGCTCTCCTCTTTTTTGCACCGCCGCAGTGGCCACGCTAAGGTTTTCAAAATCTGCAGACTTTTCATTGTGTAATAACCCATAGCCATTGATTTATTTAAATTGAGCTTAAGGCTGCAATTAACAGCTCAAGACAAAGGGGTTATGATACAGCCAAAACATAGCAATGTTGCAATGTTAAATTGCATTTATCTAAATTTCTTCCAGTGTGCACTGATCATTGCATCATTGATCAAGCATTATTTACTTTTAAATTAAGTGGTATCAGAGGTGTAAAGACCTACTGAGCATGACATCATATGACTTCATGTGAATGTCTCCTTTTTTATGAGGCCATATTATGGTGTTTTTACATTTGAATGTGGTTACTAGAGCCTGTGCTCGGTGCTACTTTATAATGCAGATGTCAAGCAGGGACCAACAGTTTAGATTATTAGATTCATTTTATAATCAGACATTAATTGTTGTGTCACATAGGAGGTACAAAAAAAGCATAAAGGACACTCCTGCTACTCCTCCACGCATGATGTTAGTAGTTTGCCCCGTATGAGGCATTAATATATGGCATTGCTATTTTTGCAAGTATCTCTTTTTCCCATAACACCTTAGCCAATGTGTTAGATGTGTTGGGTGTAAGTCATGAAGCAACCAACAATGAAATGAATAAATAAATGCAAACTAAAATCAGTCAGCCAGTTTAACAAACTGTGCAAGGTCCAGTATGGTGTAATAAGGGGACGTGAGACCTCACAGTCCTTTAGTCAAGAAATGATTCTAACAGGAGCTTGGTTTAGGAGAACCTCCAGCAGACAGGCTATGCCCTGAACCAAGCACTGGTACTGGGATTCAACATTGATTAAATAGACGCGTTTTAAAGTGTCAGAGCCGTTGTTATCTGTAACGGAATGCACCAAAACCGCTCGCGATTAGCGTCGGCCGCTCTCACGCAAGTCAACACATTATGTTCTTTCCTGTCCAGAGGCACGGTAAAGACTTGTCAGAGTTGATTTATACCCTAACGAGAAGGCATAAGTGCTCCAATTAATCTTATTTGGGTCTTTTGTAACCCAGAAGCCACTCCTTTTTAAAAGGGGAAATCGTGGGATCCCACGCTCCGTTCCCCACACGTTTCCCCCGCTCGCACCGGCCAGGGTTTTTGCTGAGTGGGGTTTCTGTTTTCTGCGCCTCTCGATTTGCATTGTCTAATCTCGGTTTGCATCTTCGTCCCTGCGAAGCTCATGGCTTAGTTTGCATGGGCAACGCGGTATGACAGCACTTGTGCAACAGTACAAGGCCCTTTTCTTGCTCAGGTATTTGCTTTGTCAAACTAAACAAAGTACAGGAGCTGCCATGTGAGAACTGGAGAGCAGAGTATGTATGTTTTTGTTTTGTTTTTATTTTTATTTTTATTTAGGTGTTCTGCTTCCTAAAATACGCCTGATAAGGATTTTCTCCGAATCCGTTTTCTCTGGTGTCATCTCTATGCAAAACACAGAGGCAGCCTCATGACAGTTAACTACAGGGTATGAGGCTTCACTCAGGCTGGATTGCAATTCAGGACAGTGGAGTGTGAAATCCCAGGCCGCCTTTTCCTCACTCTTCTTATTTGCCCCTTCTCTAAATGTTTACACTTGAGCTGAATGGAATTATTTCCCACACCGTCCGCGGTGTCTTAGATCAATACTCTGAGGTCATGCAGGTTACCATGTAAAACTCCCGCGGTGTGACGGTGGGTCTGCATAGGTCTTAGGGGGGCGCTGTTGTGCAAACACTCACAGAGCCCCCGGGCTGACACATCCGCACACATAGACGCCACACGGGCATGCACCTGAGACCGCACACTACACACATACGCATAGACACGCACACTGCAGACACACAGACATACGCCTGAGACCGTACACCACACACATAGCCTACACACACACACTCACTCACTCACACACATAAGCATGGACACACACATAGACATACGCCTGAGATCGTACACCACACACATACATGCACACATGTACACACACACGGGCATACACATTGGAGATGGAGGCAAGAAGTGATTTCTTGAGACTAAACCAAGACCCGTTTGACAAAAATCAAAACTAACCTGAACATAGAAGGACAAATCCAATACCACGACTCCAAGACTCATTATCAAGGGTCACAGAGAAGAAAGAAAACCAATTGAGCAGACAGAGACATATTTTTCACAGTATTTTATAATTGCAAACACTGAACATTAGCTTTAAATATGGCGTAATGCTATCATGGTGAGCATACACCATTCAGAACACAGTGACTTAGCTTGCACACACAATGTGTTCCAAGCTTTGGCGTGTTATATTCAGGTAACATTGCATATTCTGATTCTTTTACATCATGTAAATGGCCTCATAGTGGTCATGGAAGAGATTTCCTTTTTGGCTGTCAGCAAAAGAAATGAGATGAAACAGAAAGACTGTCAGATAAATGAAAAAACACTTTGTATTTCTTAGTTAACCATAATTTGACATTTCTGGCCACTAACGTGATTTTTTGATTTAGAACTTGATACTGTACACAGTAGCATAAAGGTTTTAGGGTTTTTCATTTGTATACTGCCTTTTTTAAGTTGAAAATGACAAAGCCACAAACTGAAACCCACACTAAGACACAGAGATCTGCCACATGCATTCATGCTTGCACACGTGCACATAGGCATACGCAAACATGCGTAAACACACACAACATGAATGCATGCGCATGCAAAAAAGGGCTCCTGGGCTGTCATGCCGACTCACATACATGCACACACTACACATACACACGCATGCATGCTTGTGTGCAGACACATGGATACACACAGACCTCTCGGGCTTTCATGCACACACATACTGTACACTCACACGCACACACGCCCGCGCACGTCACACTTGATCCTACATGCACGCTGTCACACAGATGGGCATCCTTCTCACCTGACCAGGAGCCGAGACCCCCGGGGCAGTGGTGACGGAGCTATAATCAGCTCCTGATAAAACGGCTTTTATTCCAGGATTCCTGAAGAGTTACCAACAGTTTCTTATCTGCACGCTGACGCAAGACCGTGTTTCTGCAGAGCAAAGAGGGTTTTTTATTTATTTATTTTTTTATTTATTTAGAAGTCAGGAATAACAAGGTTTGTTGGATTTTCTGGGGCTGCAGATTAGATCCGTGGCTGATTGGCATGTCTGAGAGCAGAGAAGTCTTTAGTGTTTCTGTCAGAGTGCGTCGAAGGCTTCTCCCCAGGGAACGCTGCAGCCAGCATGCCTGACGCAGGCAAAGGCCCTTCAGAAACAGAGCCGGTGTCACCGAGAAGAGCAACAGGAAGTCACGAGCCTCTCTGGAAATCGTTTAGACAGTGTCACACTGCCGGAGTATAAGAGGAGGAAGAGTGGGGATAATCTCGTTGTCATTTCGATAAAATAATGAGAGAAGGAAGACACTCTGAGATGATATTATCAGAGGGGTGGAGCAAAAATCAGCTACATCTAGAATTTTTTTTAACTTAAATTCAAATGAGCCATGTGACATTGTTTGCGTGATAGAAAAAAGTTCACAGATAAAATGTGCACAGAGTCAGAGTTGTTTTGACAGTTACCATGAGTATTGCATTGTGTTTTGTGAAAAAAAATCCTTTAAATGTTATAAAGCAGTTGTGTAATAATTTTGTTCTTAGTGTCTGATGCTTTGCTGTCCTGATGACTTGTGAAGGCATTCTTACAAGTCAATAAGTAGTAGTAATGATAATCATAATGTGTGAACAAATTCAAAACTTGTAAAAAGATGAATATTTATGAATATTTATTAATAATTTTAGAAATATTTTATTGCAACCTGTGAGCATTTTTTTTCAAAAATTATTATTTAATCTTTTATATTAGGTAGGATGAACTTAGTAACAATTCACAATAACATGGCCTTTGGCAGTAATTGGTGCAAGATAAAGCCAATAGGTTAAACTGGGGAGTTTTGCCGAAAAAAAAAGGTGTTTTAGATGAACAAATGTTAATCTGTGCATGGTTACCCTTTTTTGTTTAAACCACACTGATAATCCTCATCAACATTACCATCAATATCATCAATATCCTAATCCGCTTCTTCAACCCCACTGTCATCATCATCATCATCATCATCATCATCATCATCATCATCACCCTTTCACACAGTCCCCACTGAGAAACTGTACAGCACTCCAGTTTCACAGCAGCTGTATTTAAAATTTAAAGCTCTGCCATTTTAGCGGTTTAATTATTGAGGGGCTTCATCACGCCGTGAATAACTTGTGCATAATGCAAAACTCCAGAAATGCTGTGGCACCACATCTTCTCTGAGCATTTAGCATGTCGCCATCCCCCAAACATCAGCCCCTTTGTTTTTTTTTTTCCCTTTTCTCATTAATAGCATTAGTGCTGTTTTACACAACTGTTTACACCTCTGTGTTGTAAAGTAAAGTGTGTCTCACTCAGAGTGTGAGGGCACGCAAGGGATTCCAGGTCAACCTGACAGCAGTTTGAGGTGTAATGAGGATCTTCATTTATTCATGTGGGATCAGAGGTGGCTTTTAATGCCGCCACCCCCGGGGCTGACACTTTGAGTGCCAGTACAACTTGTCCCAGGGACCCGCTGTAGGTAAGCTAGTGGTGGCAGCTGTGGGATCCCTGTAAGCGTGTGACCATTGACATACCTTCCATTTTTTTAATGGAGCTGTTTATCAATAGCGATACATTATAGTCAAAGGTGCCTTTATATTTCACTTGCTGTTGCTATTCATTGCATGATTACATTAGATTATTGTCATTTATCAGATGCTCTTATCCAGAGCAACTTACATAGGTTACAGTTTTACGTGTAATCCGTTTATACAGCGGGATATTTACTGAGGCAATTCTGGGTTAAGTACCTTGCCCAAGGGTACAGCAACAGTGCCCCAGCAGGGAACCGAACTGACAAACGTTCGGTTCCAAACCCTGCTCCTTACCACTATAATACACAGCCTTCTTGCTGGCACTTGATTGCCTGACTTGGTTTGATTCCTATCCCATGGCTTGGCCATTGTCACCCTACCAGGGAAAAGTGGCCCACCACCCAAAAAATCACACATGCTAATTGAGCAAGCAACATCACAATGAATTATCGTAGGTGAATCTTGGCTAAGGAGACACGCAAGTTGAGAGGAGTTTCCCAACCCAGCCCCCCCAGCTGGTCCATGGCTCACATCACAGACTCACCCATTGGGTTGGGGTTAGACATGGATGGTCCTGGATCAAAAGAGGGCTGGTTTCACTACCTGTCCAGCAGTAATGATGTGAGAATCAGGTTTCACAGACCTGTAATGGGTGGAGCTACCATTCACTGTCAATCATTGGCAGGTATGAACCAATCATTGCCTTTCACACGATTGGCCTCACTATCTATAGATATAAACACAGCAATCTGAGCCATCTCAGGGTTTATTATAAGCAGGTTAACGTAGTTAGTAGTGACCTCCTGTTGGAGGAAGAGATGGGGAAAATTTGATTGCACTTAATCATGTGATGAGAAGAACCCATTCACTCATTCTTGGAATGGAGAACATTGTTACCTTTTTTGTATATTTTTACTTTAAGTTACACAGCATTGCTAGTTAACATGCATGCAAAGTGTTGAAATTTGAATTGTAGATGTCCCTCTCTGTGCAAACCATGCAGAACAGCAGAGCTGCTGAGGCAGCAGTTGTGCAAGCAATAAGTCTCCAAATGTCCTTTAAAACTTGCTTTTTGTGAACAAAATTTACTAGGGATACCTAACAGGGCAGCTGAGAGAGCTGCTTTTGTACCTGCCTTTATTAATGTTTCCGTCATATTTAAGTAACCTGGTTTATAACTTTTGTTAGTATTGTGAGTCAAAAAGAAAATAATGAAACATAAAAACTTTTGTAAAAAAAAAAAAAAAAAAAACATCTCTGGAAAGTTTTAAAAGTTTCCAAATCTGGCAACAAAATCTCCAAGCTGGCAACACTGTTTAGCAGCTGGGAGGAAATGCTTAGACATCAGGAATGGCTGGCCGGTGATACCGCAGTTGAGTGGAACAGAGAAACAGGACCAGAGTTCTGATATGCCAGATCTGTATAAAGGAAGGACAGGGCCGGTTCATGGCCCATTTTGTATCTGCACACCATCACAAAGTTGCTGGATAGCAGATGCGCTCTTTCTGAAAGATGCGCCCCCTGTTGCCACAACAGGTTGTGGGCAGTTTAAATTCCAGCTCCCGTGCACCCACTTGCTTCTGCCTGTGCAATCAGGAGAGTGTGGAAAACCTGTCATACTTAATTATTATTTCAATAAGCCCTGGAATTTTCACCCTCTCAGACACTTAAAACATGCATACCTTCTCAGCAGGCCAAGAGGAGGACGGTCGTCGTGGTGGATGAGAGCGCTCTGATGAGGACGAGGACGAGGAGCAGTCCAGTCCCCTCCCTCTCGGAGATCTGGGGCTTGTCAGAGCTCAGTCCCTCCCTGGGAGTGCAGGGCTGACAAGAGCCTGTTCTTCAGATGTAGAACACGAGTCAGAGAGTGCGGGAACACGGAGGGAGGTGGAGGCCAACTCGCAGAGGACGGCAGCGTGCTGGTGTGTGTGTGTGTGTGTGTGTGTGTGTGTGCGTGTGTGTGTGTGTGTGTGTGCACACATATGTGTGTGTGTGTGTGTGTTTGTGGCCAAGTGTGGCAATGTCCAAGAGTGTGGCACAGCACTTAAGAGAAATTTGTCTTCCGATCAGAAGACGATTTCAGGTTTGTGGGTTCAGTTCCCATGGGGAACACTGCTGCTGTAACCTTGAGCAAGGTGCTTAACCTAAATTGCTTCAGTAAAATAGACTACAAAGACTTTATTGCTTTTTCAGGAATGTGTCTTGCATTTCAAGAGTCTCTGTCCGTGTTTACTTCATACACCTTTAATGCATCACATAGAATCAAATCTACTCAACTTTTCACAGTATAAAGTGCACCAGTGAGTAAAAAACATAAATAAAAAATTACAGTTGTTTGGTCATATATTAAATAGGTAACACATGAATATGACTTAAAAGGAGCAAAGGTGAAAGATGTACAGTACCAGTCAAAAGTTTGGACATGATTTTTATTCTTTATTTTTACTATTTTAGAACAATAGTAAGGACATCAAAACTGTGGAATAAAACAAATGGAATTATGCAGTGACCAAAAAACTGTTAAACAAATCAAAACTATCTTATATTTTAGATTCTTCAAAGTAGCCAAAAATATTTTTTGAAAGAAATTTATAGGCATCAATTCACTATTTATATTTGTTTAAGAAACAAATTTCAAGAATTTAAGCATAGGTCTTTAGATCTAAATGTCTTTGAATGCATATTTCCCATTATCTTAATCAGGTGTGGCCAAAATTTTGACTGGTACTGTAATTTGAAATAACTAAGTGGTTGCACTAAGGTTAGGTACGTTGCGCCTGGATAAGCACGTATGTGAAGCAAACAAACAATCATGAAAGAATAACAAGGTAGCACACCCCACCCCGTCATTCCTTACTGAATTTCACTGCTTGCGTTCAGTTCATTTATTGTGATTGGCCTGTTGTTACAATGCCACTGAACTTAGATTTTCCATTTTGGAAAAATGTAAGTCATATGCAGCAATGTTTTAGGTTACTTGGATCTCAAAGCAAAACAATGAGAGATGGAAAAAAAATAATCAAAGGGAAAAAAGTGAAAGAGAGGAGTAAGGTCTCTAACACTGAGCTGTTTGTAACTGCAGACAAAGAGAGAGATAGACAGACAGACGCATTCAGAGATTCAATCCACAGAGGTGCTGGCTGTTTCAGACGAAAAACAAAAAAGAAGGAAGCAAAGGCTAATCCAGGCTTGTTGTGCCCTCTTCACTTCAAAGGGGGAGGTTATGTACAACTGACACCTGGCTCGCACCTCAGGCTGTACAGTCTCACCTGGACCCATGCAGGCAAGAGGTGATCATCACCCTTACCCCCGCCCCCCCATCCCCCACAGCGGAAGGACATAGCGGTCAGACCGCACGATGTGGGAGTGGGGGCAGGTGGGAGGAGGTGGGGAGGCAGAGTTTCTGGGTCATGTGTTGAGGTGTCCTTCACCGCGTTGTGACACTGATCGAGGGCAGCAGGCCGACGGCTCCTGCCGCAGCCCAACACACACCCCCCCCCCCCGCCACCCCCTACCCCCCCTCTGTCACAGTCCAGCAACTCTCAGCAAACGTTATGAGAGCGTTGCGTGTTTGCCTGGGAGACCCTCTCGTGCTGTGATTGCATTGGTAGGAATGGAGATTAGATTTGAAGCTACAATGCCACCCTAACTATCCAAATGTTTTCTGTAACTGTGAAGAAGGGTCTGTTATGTGTTCAAAGATGGCAGGTCAATGGCAGGTTGTCAATGGCAAAGAAAAACGCTGTCCCTCTAGGATTTTACAGAAGTGTATTATATAATGAGTATATATAATAAATAAATCAGCTTTTTTCAGCATGGATATTTAACTTGAGAAAAAAAGAAAAAAAGAACCAATAGCTCAAAAGGGCCAGAGAGTTTTGCCAACATGCACAGCAGTGTCTTGAATGTCAAAATCAGCTGCAAATTATTGTTCAGGCAGGGCTTGACATCTTAGTGTATTTTGGATGCAAAGTTTCAAATCTGAGGGAGAGCTTTCCTTGTATTTATTCATCAGATTTATCCAAAGCTCAGAAAGCTTTTGTTGGCTCATTAGCTTGTTGTTTATGCATGAAGAAACAGCTTTGATTGACAAACAAGCTTTAAGATTAATATGTCAAAGTGTTTTTTTTTTTCTTTTAAATTCCAGATTAATTCATGTGTTTAAAATTCTTTGTGGGAGGTCAAAAACCTGGATTTTGTGTAGGGGTAGAAAAAAAAATCTAAAGGACCTGCCTCTTTTAAAAATGTCATACACTTACAGTAAGTGCACACAATCTCCGGCAGTTTACTAAAATGCTGTTTTTTTATTTTATTTTTCCCCCATGCATCCTTGCCTTTGATGTACGCAGCACTGATGGTGCTGGCTTATCATTGGCGGCTAAGTATTGCACTGCATTTGCTGAAGTTGTACTCACTTCGGTTGTTGAAAAAAAGATTATAGATTGCATATTACCAGAGCAGCCATGCACACAGTATATGTTAATCCAAACAGTGATGAAGGTTTCTGAGCTCTGCTTGAGTAATGATCTTATTTTCACTTCCATTTCCATAGCAATCGTGTAAATATTTTCAGGTTGAAATTGGGGCCAAATTAGAAAAAAAAAAAGAAAGAAAAATCACCATACATGCATGCGAAAACAAAACAACACAAAAATAACCTGCACAATATGTGAGTGCTGCATGTGCTATACCCGGCCGCTGTGTGTGTTGGCAAAATTCTTGAATTCTACAGCAATTTACCTAATAAGCATTTTCTACCTGCGACAGAATGGCAAGGCCATTAAATTAAATTTTTTATATAAACTTACCTGCATTTCACATCAGTTGTAAAACTGGGCAGTATTTTGTAACCACTTAATGACAGTAGTTTGGCTTCTTTTTGTTGGTGATGTGGCTGTGTGTAATATATTTATTATTTATACATTACATATAACTTTCAATCAATTATATTGTTATGTTAAAACACTGGTTGTGGAATTTTTAAGAACCAGAAGACACTTAGTTTTCCTAGATTTGTGTGAGTTACATTGATTGAGTAAAATTTATTTTTTAAAAAGGCATTAAAAATAAAATACCCTTTTTCCAGCTGCTATATTCAACATGCAGGTAAAGCTGCTGAAGTATTTTGTTGGTAAACGCTTCACTCCATTGGCTGCTAATTGACCTGTTCCACAGCTCTCAGAAGCCTGAGACTGCATGTAAACTTTACAGAGATAAACTTGCTAAAATGTGACCCTCAAACAGATGAGCTGCAGATAACAGGAGTGTCTAATGAAGTGATTGTAGCTGTAAGGGGCCTGTCCCTCTTGGTATGGGGGTGTTAAAATATTACAGGTAGTCCTCTACACCAATGAGCGCGTGACAAGGCCTCAAAAGCAAAGTTTGCCACACTTGACAATTGAACGGATTTTCATGTTTGTCACATTGTAGTTCTCACACCAGGATTCAACAGCACACACCATTTGTGTCTGTGGGTTGGCCTGGGGGCTACAGAGAGATATCTAACCTGGTAGAGTGTAAAATGACAGTGCTTAAGGGGGGAAGAAGACGCCATGTGGAAGCCATCACTGACCACAGTGGAATGCAGCGCAGTGCTTTTTTAACCTGGAGGTAAAATGGCGTGCTCTGCTGAAGTAGAGGAGTTTATGGGTCGGAACCAGGTGATAAAACGCCCAGGAGCAGGGAGAGTGGAGTGCTGATTAGGGCCCTGCTCAGGTGACACCTCACCCTGGATGATGGGGCCTTTGTGTTTCACCCTCGAGGTCTGAGGTGATCAGCCTGAGAATTGCTCCAATAAAGACCTCGCCATAAAGATGGTCATTTTGGAAAAAAATGTGAGAAATCTGTAAAATCCTTCCCCTTAGGTTATATGAATCTCCACAGATGAAATAGTTGGTTGTATTGTCTCCCTAGAAATGCATTTGCATTTGCGCCTTTGCACACATTTTTTTTTCTGTATTACAATGAATCATTGTAAACCATTTTGTTTCAGGTCCATCAAATATGTTCATACAGATGTGTTCATATGTGTTTGTGCTTCGAGCTTGTATTGATGAAAAATGTTGTCCTGTTAAAATATCTTTTTTGTGGGAATTACTACAGCGCTTTTTTGTCAGGAGAATTTAGTGTGCTGGCATTAAGGTCTGGATCTAATCAACATTCATTCTTAAGTTTGATTCACTGTTAAATGCAATTGTTGCTGTTTTTTGACTGAAAACATTTTTTCCATTCATTTTAATAAAACTTATTTTGTAGTTGCATCAAAGTTAAGGACAAACTTTGATAGAACCCAGCTCTTTTTTGAGAACTTTGTGCAATCCAGGAAACACCATTGATTCTCAGAAAATGTGTCAAATAAGACTGAAAAGAAAGGATGATTAGTCATACATTAAAAACTGCTTTAAAAATAAAAAACCTCTGGTCCACAATATGCTGGGAACACAAATTATGTTACGGGAAGAGTTTAGTTTGCTATGAAGTGCTTTTGTTCAGGGGAAAAAAACCTGGTTGATGCAAAAAATACTGTTTAGATTTGAAGATGCTGCCCTAGGATACTTACTTCATTTAAGTGTTTTCATCTGACATGTAATCATTTGCTGACGCGTAACCGAGCCTTTGTGGAAAGTTTCGATTTGGCGAAGAAAAGCCTCGGTTCACAAATGGTGTGTTTTCTTTTCAAACGCAACGAGGAGGGCGAAGGCATGTCAGTGCAGCGAATAAGGAAGGCCTGCCGAGATTAGGGTCTTTCCATTCTGTTACTTTCAGGACTTTAAACCTCCTGATAAGCTGTAAAATGTATAAATGATGTCATTTGTTACATCTACTAAAAGCCTAATATTTTTTTAACTTGTTTTACAAGAGCTGGCGGGATGTTGTGTCCTGTGAAAGATTGAAACCCACCGTGATTCGTTCCTCAGGCTTCTGGTTTACAGTTGCTGGGCTTAATGAAATGGCAAGGGTGAGCTGTTGGAGTTTTAAGGTTTTAGCCAGTTTACTTAAGACGGTCTTTTCCTGTATGAAATGACGTCAAAGGCAGTCGCAAAGACTAAATACGGCTTTTTTCGTGTGTCTCGCAGTCTGCAAATTGTCTTCACACTGTACTTAATGGGGTATTTTTAGACAGACAAGCTGATGAAGCAGGGGATGGAAAGAGGTGAAAAAAAACCAAGTGCTTTATATTTGCTATTAAAGACAGATTTTTGTTCCCTTAAAAGTCCTTGTTTAAAATATCCGCGATGTAGGTGTTTCTCTTAAAATGTTATGGACAGAACAGACCGACACGAGACCAGGGAGTCGGACCTTTTTAAACGAGACGGTGTACACTTCCCCTGGCGAGGCCACGCCTCACAGAGCGCGGCTCTCTCGGCCTGCCTAACCTAGCAACGGGCTGACATGCGCTGGCACACGGCTTTGTGGTGGCAGCTGGGGATAAAGGATGGAGCATACAGGATGTGCGGCTTTAAAAATGCCTTCCTGTCCAATAAAAGCACAGAGTAATGAGCTGTCAGTGGAGAAGTAAAGACCTCTGCCGCGGAAAAGTTCTGTTGCTCGGTTGTCCGTTTAAGGCTTGGGACTGGGTCAGAGCTGGTGCCTCCCCCATGTCGAAGGTACTGACTTGTGACAGGTGAGCAGCGGCAGGTAAGCTCACCTGCCAGGCCTCCCACACCTCCCATGTACAGTTAGGTCCCAAGTGGCTCAGTGGGCAAGGTGTTCACTTTGAACACAGGCTGAGCCCTGGGGCTCACGTTCTAAACTGGCCAGGTAATTTACTGACAATGACTAGTGTAGTGTTGCCTTAAAAAATTTGGTAGGCCATTCGTTTCTTTTTGTGAAAAATAACCGATTTATTCAATTTCTCATTCTTGCTTTATTATAATTTTCTTAGATGTTTCCTCACTGCCTTTCTCAATACTTTTCTCACTAGCTTTCCCGTCAAACAACTGTTGCTCCACGTATTACCAAACAAAACCTCTTCTTTCCAATTTGTGTAAACAATGTTACCTTTTGGACTGACTAATGGAGCACAGAAAATGAAAGGCACAAGCTGGTGAATCAATCACAGATAATACCTACCAGATAATTCTACAAACAAATACAAATATAACAAAGATCAAACAACACTAAAAATGCAATATATATCTTTTGGCTCTTACAGCTGGGATCCCACAGCCATGAAACAAACTGACTTCATTCTACTGGGCGGAGAGGCTGGTAGGTGGGCCAGGGAGTGCTCGTCTCATTGCTCTCAGGTGCCCTACAATTTGTCAAGTGCCTGCGGGTTACCCGTATGATGTCGGTGGTGTAGCACATGTCCTTTCCCCACTACAGTGACTTGTAGTGTGGAAAATAATTGTGTCCCCACACAACGTAAATGTAAAATATGTAATGCGTATGCATGCAGCTGTGTTCTGTTATAGCTGAACGTTGTCTTCCACACTCTCCCTGCTGTCGCCACCTGGCTTTGTGCCTTCTGCCCAATCACCCTGCGTAGTGTTACCTTCGCCTTTCCTATCTGCAGTTTCCATTCAGTAGCCCCGCCGGCAAACCATTCATGTGCGCTGTGCAATTCTGGTGTGGAAGCACAATATCCTAATCGTGGCAATCATAAATGGATTTCATTTGGGCATATAACACATGATGGCATATATGAGGCATCCTTTTTGCTGCGTCTGTGTGATCAGCTCCTGATTTCCATATTGTAAGGTGCCGTTCAATTACTTGTAAACAAGCACACGGTCTCTGTATGTCATTGTATGTAAGTACCCTTGAATACACCAGGTAAAAGCAGCAGCAGTAGCACCCACGGATGACACGCTCTGGATCTTGTTTATGAGGCGGAATGGATTGTTAAGTGATGCTGTTTGTATTGCAAGGGTTCATCTTACTGGAAGTAACCTCTATGATGAAGGAGCTTGTTTAGTGTGAAGTGTGCAGTGATCAAAGAGCAGAGAGCAAAGAAAGACACTCTCCTGGTGGCTTTGGGGATGATGTCAATGGCCTATCCAGATATAGACATCTTAATAATACCTGTGTGTGCATGTGTGTGTTTGTGTGTGTGTGTGTGTGTGTGTGTTTGTGTGGGGGTGATACAGTGGTCATGAAACAGTGGTCATGAAAGGGGATATTCTACAAATAATGAAAACTTGTGGACTTTTATGAGACAGGTCAGTCAGGGCAGCAGGGATTGTATTCCAACTGGAAGATCCATGTGTTGACCTGCAGAGGTTACGTAATGCTGTGACCCCTGACCCCTTGCCCAGACGCTGCCACCCCAGTGCTGTTTTTGACAGGCAGGTCTGTTTCGAAATGGGTCATCCTCTCCTCTAGGGAGACTGATTTAGTGAGTGTGTGCCTGTCATGTGTCACTGGATTCATTAGCCATTAAGAGCAGAGAGGCAGCTGCATAGTTCCAGAATGGGTTGAGCTGACCGTTCTATCACTGTTACATTTTATTCCACATGTTCAAAGGAATCAGAACTGATTGACAATAATCTTTTTTTTTTACCTTCTTGTACACTGTAATGCCCTGTCTTTCCTGTACTTATATGTGTCTGTTCTTGTTAAGTGGAAGAGAAGAACAGTGCTTTGAGGCAATAAATGTGTGATCATTACCCTTGAGGAAGACAAATTAACCCAAATTTCCTCAGTAAATATCATCAAATGGAGATCTAAAATTCAATCTGTAAGTTTCTTTGGAATAGGGTGTCTGCCAAACATATAGGTATTATTGTCATTATTATAATTGTTGTTTTTTTGTTAGTAGTAATAATAACAGTGTACTGTGGTGTGTCTCACCTTCACTTTTTCATTTACTTAAATTTTATTCATCATTCCTTTTGACTAATGAACAATCCATTCTTCCACAACCCTCTTCCTGTTTTGCAGTAACACCCACTTTTTCAAAATGTTTCTGTCACATTATTGCAACATTACAAGAACATTATTTTGTAGCAAGGGGAAAATCACAAAGGAATTCTTTTTCTTACAAAACAGGTGGCGTTCCTCCATGGTGGTCCCTATTCACTGACACTGAGGTTTTCTCCCAGTGCTTTGGTCTTCTGCACAACCTTGAACCTGCCGATGAAGAGGACCAGTGATCATCAGGAGAGGGTCTGGAGGATTACCAGTGGTACCCATTACAGACCAGTGGTATTTCCCAACTACTCCACACTATAATTGCAGTTCCTGGAATGCTCGTGTTTGTCCTTCCCTGAGCCCTGTCTTATGCAATCCTTTCTTTTCAGCAGCCTCCTCACTAGGGGTCAGTGACGCTGTGGAATATTTTAGGCCTCTTTCGGTTAGTGGTGGGCATTGATCAGAGTAAGGCTTTGAGGCTTTCTAAATCATTCTCAAGTGCCACAACCTGGATTATTGTTTGCCGAGAACTGATAACAGCATGTATATTCTCAAACTGATCAACCTGCTTTCACGTGTCTGGTGAAGAATGTCTGAAACATGCCAGATTTCCTGTCCACAGCTCGTACGTTGACACAAAAACAGAAGGGACTTACAGTGAAGGCAAATTTAAACTCGAGAGACAGTGGGGGCGTGTGTGTGTGGGTGGGGGGGCATAGCTCATGTCCTACTTCTCTTGTTTCCAATATACCCCACCACCCTAACCCGCACCAGCGTGTGTTGGTTTTCACTACAACACGCTGTCATTCTCAGAGGAGCTTCCGCTGCCCTGCTAATTGGAAACAACGCTCCCCCTCTCGTAACGCTGGCTGTATGAGACAGTCTTCAGGGCATCCTGTGGGTTGGGACCCTGCATTTCGGCCCCTTCCCCGGGGGGGCTGCCCCGTGCAGCGGGGGGTGCAGCGGATCGTTTGGAAACCGCTCGAAACCTCAGAGCGTGGGGGAGGGGGGGAGCAGCCGAGTTCGAGAAGTTCAGAGGAAAACCAAAGAATGCTGCTGCGCAAGGGGACATCGGGGGAGACTTTGCCAGCGCGCCTTCATGCAACCCACCAAATCTGAGCCAAACTGTCACCCGTGAAAAGTTTTTTTTTTTTTTTCTTCTTCTTCTCTGGCTTTCTCGGGATACATTTGCATGTCCGATGGAAACAAGAATCCCTGGCAAAAAATAAATAAATACATAAAATAAAAAAATAAGGAAGAACGTGTATGTAAATCGAAGGATGTTATTAAAGGCCTCTTTGTTCCTCTCGGCAGTATGTTCCCCAAAGCCAAACAATGCATGCGAGCAGGCCGTTCTCTCTCGGTGTAAAAATAGACTCCACGTTTTCTCCCTGATAACGAATGGCAGAAAACCAGGGGCTGGAGACGAGTACTACTGCCAGGTGGTGAATTCGTTTAGGACCAGGCTGTGGCTGCGGTCTGAGCAGCCGCCTTGATTCTTGAAGGTGAAATGGTGAAATGCGTGGCAATGCAATCATGCCACCCACCCACCACCACGCTAACCAAGAGAAAGGGAGTGGGAAGGAGAAACCCATGCACCACATTCATACCTCAGAGAATATGTTTTACATTTACTATCCTATTCTCTTTTTTTTTCATTTTTTATTTTCCAAAACAGTCTCATCGCAAATGGTTTGTTTTAGTACATTAACTATAGTTGTTATTATATTCAAGTGTTATTGTCGGTAAAGCAAAGTGAATTGAATTGAGAGAAAGAGAGGAAGCGATGGAGAGGGAGATATGCAAAAAGGACCATCCAAACACAAGCAGACGCTGCTGTCTGTGAATGAAAAGCTGTTTACCTTCTGTTTGAAGCTGCATTATCTCTCTTTTTGTTAGAGGATTGGTTAATTCTGTTGTTGACCCCACAATGCTTTGCAAACAGCATGTGGATACAGTGAAACAGGTTGGTGAGAATTAAAGATGGAGATCCGGCAAAAACTCTAGCTGTCAAAAGGATACGGGGACACATCTGTTGATTGGGTCACGGTGGATGCTGTGGTTTTCACATGGCTGAGGGGTTTGGAAGGGCACAGGCTGAACTGTAGTGTCACAGAACATTGGATTGTTCCTCTCCCTGAACTTGCCAAGCTCCAATGGTACTGGGCAGTCCGAGATCAGTGTCAGTCTGTGTCCTGAGTCTGAAACCAGTGCATAGCTCCTGTTCCATTGGATCGATTCGGCAGTGTCAGCACCCAAACTGAGTTGAGGGGAGCTGCCAGCAAAAGTGTACTGAATATTGAAAATAAAGTAATGCATATGCCACGTGGATATAAATGCACACAGATGTAAAAAAAAAAAAAAAAAACCTTCATCACGGATCTTACTACTATATAGCAGTCTAAATCAGAATGTTACAGAATTTAGCCAATGTGTACAAGAATTTTCAGTTTTGAGACACCATATCCTCCTGGCCTTATATATATATATATATATATTTTTTTTTTTGAAAAGTCATTGGCTAATTCTTTCATTTCAAATGTTGGTTGGCAGTTCATCCACAAATCTTGGCATGTTTGCAGCTCGGGATGCATATCAGTAACGCTTGGTGCCAATGAATTTATGCACAGATATGAAAAGCAAACACATTATGTTCTCACAGCATTTCTGTGATGTTGAGAGAGTGTTACTGTTTGCGTCGGCTGGGGAGTGAACTCAAGCTTGTGTGCTTGTCCTGAAAAAAAACCAAAAAAAGTGTGACATCACTCAGCTAAAGCCTGCAATGTTGGAGTTTAATTCAATTTGCTAGTGCCAGTCCTAACAGATGCCAGCCCATTTCAAAAGTGATGTTTATAGCTATTACTTCCATATCTGTGTGAATGGGATCACAGCCCTCCATCTGATATCCAGTAGCCTCTAATAACTGCGGAAATGATCACGGCTGATAGATTGAAGCTGTGACTATTACGGAATTGAGTTTCATTAAAGATAGACACGATGTAAAAAACTATTCAACGTTCACACCATGTCTCTTGCGATGCTGTCAGCATCACATCTACTGTAGAGGTCTACTATTTTAAATTAAGCTAGGTACTATTTATGTTTGCATAGAGAAAGATATGTGAGAAAGATTTTCATATATTTTAATGGCAACACATAAACTTTTGTGTCCTTTTTTACCTGATCACTCACTGCATGAATACAGGATACCATAGATGAACAGCTGGTGAGGGTGATAGCAGCAACGAAGAACATTGCCTGCAGATGGGCAGCACACAGTAAAGAGGACCTCCATCTGAAAACTTTGATTTCATCTCAAAGCGGCAGGAACTTTTAGACGTTTCCTGAAGCTGGTCTGGCCTAATCCTTCCTGGATGTTTGGATTGCACCTCCACGACTCGTTTAATCAGCTCAACTAACACGGTCTGGATGCCCCTGCACACTTCGCTCTCTGTGTTTTTGTTGTTGTTTTTTTTTTCCTTTCTGTTTATTTCACTTGGTAGAATGTGGCATCCCCCTCTTTCTTCCCCCCGTGCTTTGAAAAGGTGCGGCATGCGCCTTTAAATGCGGGCCCCCCCTGCACCCCCCCAAGAGCTGAATGGTTCCTAGGACAGGGGATCGGAGTTGCACCTTTAACGACATTCCTAGTGTTTATAAAAACATGTAAAGTGACGCGTGGAGACTGAAAGTGAACAGTCAGCTCTCTTGGCTCTTTTCCCCCTCCCTCCAAGTGCCATATGAAAGCTGACTTTTGTGTACCAGCCTGCTCGCTTATGAGCTGGACGCGGTCTGTTTTTCCTGGCAGCCCTTAAACAAATACAGACCAATTACACTGTGCGGCCCGGTGTGTCAAAATATGATATACAGTTTTATTTTGCATTCTTTTTCGGAGGGGCTGAGGAAATAAATATGCATCCTCAGAACAAGAGAAGTAAAAAAACATTTAATTCCATAGGTGTAAATCTTGTTAAAGAGTATGTAGCTGGTGGTTGCAGAAAAACACAACCTGGGCCCTACTTCACTGCTTTCATGCAGCTGCATCTGTGCTGCCCTTCAGCAATCTAATGGTCTGATCTTAAAAGATTTGGAGAAAAAAATAAAATAAAATCATCAAGCTTTCAGTTTGAATTTCAAAAAAATATAACATTTTGTTATGCTCAAAGATAAAATCTGCTAATTACATCTAAGCAACCAGGAAAAAAAAACAACCACCTGAAACTGATACTGCAGCATTAAAGGTGTTCAAATTTAGATGAGTAAACAAATGGCCTTTCCTACTGATTTTTAACCAAACCATTCCACTCCTGGTTTATGGTCCCTGCCCTCATAAAACACCTGTGTTTTTTTAATCAATCAAAACAGGCTCTCACTGCTGCCTAAATAATGACCAGTGTACCCGTTCAGGTGCAGCCTTTAGGCTGTAGACACAGTCTTTGCAGAGCGTCTCTATTAACGGAAGGTGCAGTGCATATTGTTGTGGACATAAATGAAATGGATATTGATTTGAAGGTAGAGCCAACTAACTTTCGGAAGAATATGATGATAACACTTTATAAGAGAAGGCTGGGTTCTCGGATCACATCATTAATTTTTCAGAGAGACAGATCAATAGCCGGGTCTTCCCACTCTTAATGGTCAGGTCTGCGTCAGTGTTTTCACTTTAGGTTTGTCCGAGATTATTCCGGCGTCTGCAAGCTACTTCGAGACTTTAAACGGAGCCTTGAAATATTCCGGCCTATTGAAAATATTGCTTATTTTCCCCCAGAATCTGCTTTAAATTTGTGTCTCCTCTCAAAGTCTGGGGTAGGAATTGCATTATTCATCTGAGAAGGTGCCTTAGCTTTCTCGTGGCCGACGGCGCTTTTTCTCTTAAGACCGTATCATGTAGCATTTTCAAATTCCACCCAAGCTCCTTCATATTTTTTCTTCCTCGTGAAAGTCTGTTATCTAAAAGATGAGCCTTGCTGCTGGGGAATACGATGTTGTCGAGGCGCAGCGCGAGGCTGACAGTGGCAGAGATGCAGTGGCGGTTACTGGTAGCCTGTTCGTTGGAAGTGCGATGCGTCCGACCCGGTAAGCGGCAGGAAAGACCGCGGTGCGTGTCGTTTTGGAGGGGGGCGTGAACGGACCCGGCGCAATTATGGAGCAACAATCAAAACACCCATTTTAATTAACTCGGCTCGTACACAAGTGTGTCCGCTGCGCTTCTAAAAACACGGCGAGAAAACATTCCTTTCCAGTGAGCGCGAGAGCGGCATCAGAGGAGCCGTACATCAAAGGGCGCTGGAGTTCCAGCTGCTTATTCATGTGCACTGCGCAAACATCTATTCACCTGGTTGACTGCCGGAGATAAATACGGCGCTACTCATTGCAGTAACAAGCGACAGGCGCAGTTGGAGATCCCTTTTAATAGTCTGAATTATTCATCCTGTTAGCATCTTTTTTCCTGTCGTATAGATGTACATTAGATTTGTTACTTTATGAATTATTGATTTGTTTTTGGAGACACACTTACCCCGGGAAGTCCTGTGCAGTTTACTTGTTACGCTTTTACACAGCTGGATTTTGAACGAAGCCGTTCCGATAAAGCACCGCGCTCAAGGGCAACAGCTGTGTCCCGCCCATTATTTGAACCTGTGCTCAGAGGTTCAGCGCCGCGCTTTAACCGTTATTCCGCGGTGCTGCGTGGTGTAGGCTGTAGTTATATAGTGTTCATCGCCGGTAACGTAACTAAAAGGAATTCCATAACAGTTCGTTGTCAGCAGTGACTGCCGCCTTTGTGCAGGTAGCAGGATTCTCCATCATTTTAGAGTGACAGGTTGTAGCTGACCTGGTACTTAATGAGGCTCTGATGCAGACGCAAATTAAATGAACAAATTGTTGACCCTTAATTAAACACTGTTATGATTCAGAATTACTGTAATTTGGAAGGGCTAAAAATTGACCGGTTGTGTTTTGAAATCTGGGACATTTTAAGCGGGACTGCCACGAAAAGCTCAGTGTCCTTTCCAAGATCTGTGATCCTTCCAGAAATGGGGTGCATGGAGTCCAGTTGAAGTCTGGTATTATTTTGGCCCATCTGGACACATTTTTAGAGGCTAATTAGATCAAGAGAACTCGTACGTGCACCACAACACACAGCCATTTCTGGAGTGCTGTCCCCCCCTCTTGTTGTTGTTGTTTTTATTTGATATTTATTCAGAGACTGTGAAGTAAACATATTGCAGCTGACCCTGTGACTGCTGTTAGCCAGTCGCTCTGCACAGAGGAAGTGTCTCCTTAGTACATTCCCTCAGAGGAAGACTGGGCCAAGTCCAATCCATGCCCATGCAGGGCTGTGAACAACAAATGCTGGAGCTTTCCTGTTTTCTGTGCAAGTTAAAGTTGCTCTTTCTATCACCTATTTTTGTTCTTGTTTTTTTGGTAAGTGTGTTTTAAACTGTCAGCCACCCAAGATGTGCTGAGGGACACACATTTGCACTCCTTGAACTTCACGCTTCTTTCAGTGGGATTACAATGTTCTTTTCTTTTACATTCTTCTGATCAGGTGTAATTGCGAAGTTAGGGAGGAAACATGACTCAGCAGGTCATCAGATGTAACTGAAGAGTTAGTGAGTAAAAAAAAAAAAAGTGACTCAGAAGGTCTCTGGTGAAGGGTCACGACCGAGCAGAGCTGAAATTTGTCACGTCGTCACTTGGAGTTTGTCTGGAAACTTATGCGGGAGTGGTTGGGGGCGACATTCAATCAGAGCCAGCGTGACACATTGTCCTTAACTTTGAGTAACAACAATAGACAGGTGTTACTTTTTTCATTCTTGCACGTCATCAGACACTAAAAAGTTTGAATTTGTGAGCTCTCAAAAATGCCAGTTATATTTCCCACTGTTTTCCCATCCATGACAGGTGAAAGGTGGGTCAGATGATGCACACTTAATGAAAACCACACGAAAGGTTTGATGGACATTGGTTTCTTAGAGTTTAAACTACACAGAAAGAGGCAAGCTGTGGGCAGTCTGTAACACTGAAGTTCATTTTCTTAGTTAATGTAAAATAGTCTCCAGAAATGTCGTTAGGGACGTAGTTTGAAACTGTGTTAGTAGCCCAAATAGACAAAGTACATTTGCACTTGAAGTTTCACATTTGGTTCCCACAAGTGGATAGAGGGGAAATATTTCACGTTTATCCTCATCAATGTTTTGTTGTAATTTTTCAACCCCTCAAGACCAAATGATTGATTATTCATGTAATTTATATGATTTTCTTTTTAAAATACTTTAATATGTGTAAAGTGTGCCTGTAGGGCAACTCATGTGCTTTTTATTTGGAATGTGATCTGTGGAAAACGATGAATTTGATTGATTGGTTGCCTGACCCACCAATAGGACCTTCACAGTTCTGTTCTCCAGTCTGTCCCATTGCCTAACACAGCATGTGTTTGTGAAAGAGTGTAATCCAAGGAAAAACATGCTTTGATATTAAAGCCCTACGGCGCTTTTGTTTTTTTTCAAGAATAACCGACACGACCAGCCCACCCACTCCCTGCTGTCATGTGCTAAATTTGATCAGCAGTTGTCTGTCTGTCAGACAGGGAGTTGTAAAAGAGATTTATTTGTTTTCTGAAAGGCTTGTGATGATGTGAACTGGTTGTACTCCGTGTCACTGTCTCCCTCATTCGTACAATAGCGGCCCGTCACTGATGGTGAGGGTGAATTGACACAGTGAATGAACAGGAAGCTGGGGAGCAGTGCTAGCCAGGCTGAGAGTGTTTTATTTTTCTTTGTTCATTAAGTGACAGATGAAAATACCTCCACATACAGGGAAGAGTAGTGTTCTGTGATGCACACACAGTGATGATGATTCTTACTTTACTCATTTGTTCTCCTTATAGAGGAATGTTAGAGAGAATTTAGAGAGAGAGAGTGTATCATGAGAATGAACAACTGAAGTTCAGTTTGTCTTGAACTATTACTGCTTAGCAGATGCACCAGTGGCACGTAGATTTCTCACATTAGATCTGACAGTGATACTGTATCCAGTTATGTGACATCAGCAGCATCGTTGCTATTGGCTTAGCACAACACTGATTCTATTGGCTCATCGCAGAGTGTAACTGATAGAGATTGTAGATGCAAGTTATTTGCGATTTCCCCTTTAAAAAAATAAACTAAATAAGCCATGTGACTATGGACCCGCTAAAGGGTCAGGGGGTAGTGTTATGCAGGACAACTGCACCAATTCGCCGCACTCCTGAAAAGTTGAATCTTATCTCCTCCAGGAAACATTCATATTACCTCTGACTAAACAGCAGCAGCTCAACAGAGAGGCTGGCTCTTGGGCGTGTTCAGGTTGTCAAGGCACCACTCTCCAACCCCCCCGTGGCGATGATCCTTCCACTGCCATTGGTACTCAGGAGGCTCAAGGAATCAGAGTGTAAGAATGAGCTTTTTGGAAATGTATATAAGAGGTGTTTATTTTACATCGGGTTCGCGCGTATGTCAGGGGGGCCCGCGCCAGGGTTCGAGCCTTGTTCCTGCATTACTGTACATGAGATTTTAATAGGATACTGTTAGTTCTCTTTAAGCTCTCTCTGGGCCCTTGTAAATGTTCCCTCTGCGCTTTACACTGCTCTGGTGAAATTGCCTCTGAATTGATTGGCAGTCTCTTCAACAACATCGGCCTTGACTCTTTTAACCAGCCATTTTTTAACGGCCCTTTTTGACGGAAAGTAAAACAAGTCTGACATCAGGTGATGAAAAGGTGTTCCATCAACATGCGGGCGATTTGTATACAGATGTTCGGTTTGTGTGAGGAGTCTCAGGAAATGGACTGGGATGGAGGGAGACACCATTCCCTCGCTCCGTTTCCCTCGGCAGACGCTTTTATCCAGTGCGACTAACACGGCTTACATATGATCCATTTTGTACGGTTTGTTCTTCACTGAAGTCATCTGGGTTAAGTGCCTTCCTCAATGGGACAACAGCAGTATCCCACTGTGCAATCATAGCAGCAGCCTTTGGGTTACAATCCATGCTGCGTCCCGCTACACCACACTGCTGGCAACATCATCTTTGCAGGTGGCGGTCTGTAGGGAAAAACCAGCACCAGTTTTTGTTCAAATTCAAACCGCTGGAGAGATCCTGGAACACAACAAAACAAAAAAATGTGCCGCAGGGGGCAGAGGTTAAAGCAAGCTATTATCTTCCTCCTCTTCTTCCCAGAGAGGGTTTGCGCTAGCTCTGATGAGTTCTCTGCGAGATCTGAATTCTGTCGCCGACCGAATTCTCAGCGATCTCCCCTGTGGTGAAATGTTGAGTCACGCCGTTCAGCGTTTAGGTGCAGTTTTAGCATAACCAACACTGCGTTGGGGGAGCTTCTTTCCCGGGTCAGTCATCTTGGGATCGCTCGGCTGGAACGCGTTGTCTTTTATGAAAAGATAAAACCTGTTCAAAGACATCACAGCTACCTCAAAGAGCAGAGTCCCCTGCTGTCATTGTTGCCACTGACAGAGGCCCGCTAACCTAGCTATGACTCTGACTACAGCCATACGCGCACATCACAAATCTCTCTCTCAGTTGCTGTCTCTCTAACATTCTGTCGCTGTTCAGAGAGAGGTCAGCGTGTCCTACTCTGTCACATAGCCACAAGTGGGACTATAGATCTGCCGGTAGGAAGGAGGTCATGTGGCGGGAATGAGGATATCTACAGGAGAGCCTTGTTCCTTCCCCACACGTGCTGGGGCTGTCCATAACTGATATGCTTCATTATACACAATCAGGATATGGCTCAATGTGCAAACAGATGTATAAAAAAGGTGCAAAAGCAGAGAAATATGTAGCACATGGTTACGGTTGATTCAGACGTCTGTTGGCATGTAGCCTACATCACACTCACCACACATTTTTAAAGTCCTCCTTACCTCCTGAAGATGGCATAGATTTCATGCAGTTGAAGACTACATGCAGTGGCTGTAGTCTTTATTATTTTTTCTTTTTGGGAGATGTTAATTTCACAAGAGTTACACTGAAATCTCAGTGTCCCAAGGCAAAGACCTGCTCATAAGAGACTACACTGTGTATGAGCAGCAGTGGATCTGACAACAAGTTGTGGTTTTTCTGTTTTTGCCCTGCATGCCGGCTGTAACTCAGGGGTGTTTATGCTATCCTCCGTAGTTTTATGTGTCATAACTGTAGTCTGTCCACGAAAATGGGTGGACACAAATATTGCAGCCTTCTGTTTTTTCAGCAGCTCCCTATATCTTAAAAGGGGTCATCGCAGTATGTGCTCTTATATACGTGATCTTATATCACAAGCGCATGTGTGTTAATGCATACAGATTATTTTTTTATTTGCAGAAATGTGTATGTGTGCACATGTAAAGATATGCATGGAGAAGTAGAATCTGCCACACAATTGTGCTGCTCTGTATTGTACTGTACATGGCCAATGAGACATTGATGTTACTTCCATCAGCCATCCTGAAAGCATCGTCACTATGACTTCTGTTGGATCAATATTTAAAGGACTCCTCCCATGTCTGAAAAAAACATTTATCTCAGCCAAAGGTTGTCATCAAAGTACATTCCTTAATGTAAGTAAATAATGAAACACATCCACAAACAAGGAGATGAGTAAGAAACATAACGAACTACTATGACTCGTTGACAACTTACACATTTTTAATTTTTAATAACAGAAAACAGTGGCTTTTTATGCATTATGACACTAACCCTAAACCTATGCAACAAAGTACATAGTATGTAACAATCTGCCCAAAATTCTAATAAAAGTGAGAAAACATTTTTGAATGTACTGTTACATTAATTCAAAATAAATGTAGCTTTAAGACATCCATTTAATTTCTCGAGTGCATTCCTATATTTCTGTTCTTTTATGTATAAATGATCTCTTTCTGTATATGCATGGTGGGTATTTTGGTGCCCTGATTTGTGTGTTTAAAGCATTACAGTGTAGTCACCTTTAAAAGGCATATTGATTGGGTAAGTAGCTGTCAATGCTGTCTGCCTCAGCTAGACATGGTAACAGGTCATTGAGTCCCTTCCTGTTTACACTGGCTGGCTGACTGGCTGAAACTCCAATTGCCAGCGCCAGTTATGGAACTGTCAGTGGCAATGTGGTAAAGCCTTGTAACCAGAAGACTGCTGGTTCACATCCTACCTAGCCTCTGTCCCCCAGAACTGCTTTTGTAAAGTTATGCAATAGTAAGAAATTCATGTTCTGTAAAACCATAATATAATATAATATAATATAATATAATATAATATAATATAATATAATATAATATAATATACATAATTTGCACAAAATGCAGGAAATGAAAAAGAGTGCGTGAGTGTGTGTGTGTGTGTGTGTGTGTGTGTGTGTGTGTGTGTGTGTGTGTGTGTGTGTGTGTGCGACGTTGGGGGCGGGGCTTGCAGATTTTTGATTACTGTGAAAAATACAAACCTCAGAAATATACCTGGGTTTTCGGTGATCTCTCTTAACGTAGTCCGTTCCGGCGGCTTTTCTTTCCAAGATCCAAGTTACCAACCAGCCGATGGGCCCACTGCGTTCAGGGGGGCACCTGGTGAGTCTGCGCTTGGTCATCGCTATATAACGCTCAATGGCGGGTGGACTTGGGATGGAAGGACTGTTCTAGACCTCACTTCGAACTACTCTCTCTGTGTAAGTCCTCCATCGACAAGGCTACTCAGATATCGTCACGCCTCGTCATACCTTCTGACGAGGTTCTCTCATATCTCGTGAATCATATTTGCACACCAGAGAAGAGACGTGAAAAACGTACGTCCTACGGTCAAGGAGGACAGAGAGAATGAGAGGGGCCCGTATAATCAGGCTACGAAATGCCCAGAAACTGCAAAATTCTCTCTTCCTTCAGACAAATACACTTAAGTCTTCAAACCGCACAAACTGAGACATGTTCTTTCACAACCTCCACCGTCCGATTCGGGCTATATGACACACGCATGCACTTTATGGCAACAGAATGTTTTGTCTTCAAATATCAAATTTTGCACAAGTGGTAAAAGTGATTGCACTTGTGTTAAAAGGTAAAAGGAGAAAACTAAAAGACAGAGGTACAGACACACTACCTCTTGCAAAATATAACATTTTAAAATTCCCTTTTGCAAATTTGTCAAAGTTTCCGTCCCACGACCTTGGTCAGAAGAAAATATTCTGCAACATCTGGATTTCAGTATTGTCCCTGAACCTCATTTAAGGAAATTGGACACAACGATTTCTCAAGAATTTTGTGAAATATTTTTTATAATCGTGAATTAAACATTTGAGAAACTTCTGAATAAATAAAACATTACTGTTTCAAAACAAGAGAGCACTTCATTTTATTACAACTATTATACCGATTCCTAAAAAGGCGCCCCAGAAGCACTTAAAGAAAGGTTTTAACACAACGGCATAAAGGAGGGGTAAACTTTTGTTTTTTAATTCACTTTGCGTCTAATCCTACCAGCGCCTTTACCTGACAGAGAAAAACAGCCAATCCCACTGTACAAAAAGTGTTAATACGCGCGCTCAGTTGGTGGCTCTTAATATACAATATATTTCATATGATTTCATATGATGCAATGTTGGTGACGAGTCTACACAAATTCCATAAGGGCGGAAGGTGAGGGAGGATTTGAGTGTGTGGTTAAAAATGCAATATTCGAGTATCCCCGTGTACAAATAAACCCAGATCACCTGACACCGCCTGTAGCACAGGGTAGTTAATGGTTTCAGCGGTGTTGTTGCTGCGTCGCGTAGCCCCTTCCCGTATGTATGGACTGTGCTCAAGGATAAAAAATAAGCCACACGACTATGCTGTACCCTCGTGCACTGGCAGTTTCGGAGCCTATGGCAAATAACCAGACCCCGACTTTCCCTCTTTTCATTTTCATCCTCAACGACTTCGACTTAAACGCACCAGTGCTGGATTTCTAGTTTTGCTTCGGAAGCAACGGGAGAAACTGGGAGAAATTTCATCCTCAAAAAAGAGAAAGAAAAACCTTTAAAATATGACCAGAGTGCACGCGTTTCCACGCGATCGGGAATGGCGCTTGTATTTTTGCAAGAAGAAGGAATGCTTGGATGAGTAGGGGGGAAAATTAAAACGTGTGGGAAAAGGAACAAGGGAAAGACGGCTGAGAAACGGAGCACCACAAAGGAGGACAGCTCAGAAGGAGCGAGCGAGTCGGTGATGTGAGGAAAACGAATGGCCTAGATCCGTAAATCGTCAGGAGTTTGTCTGTCATTCTGGTTCACTGGGTGCTGTTTAGGAGTTTATTTCATTACCTGAAGGCAGGAGACGAAAGGGAATATTTTCTAAGAAAGTTTGTTGTAATGCAACGATGGAACCTCTGATGTTTCTTTAAACTTTATACTTCTTTTGTTTGCATTGGATTTTTTTCTGCAAAATTACACGTGTTTGTTGGGGGGTTAAGGATATTACGTCCCTTTAACAGTGGCTAATTGTTCTGGTTACTCATGCTTTGGCTTATTACCTGGATGTCCCCGATGTTTAAGCTTTGTTATTACCATTAATAATAATACTAATACCATTGCGTTCTGATATATTAACCATTTCAATGATGGCGATGACTGTGGAATCCGACAGCGACAGGGGAATATCGGGCAGCAGTCACGAAAAAAGCCCCAGGGCTCGCGATCGCAATGGTTATGTGAAAACATGTGTTACTCCTCTGTCCCAGGACCCGGAGTGTGGACCGTGGGTGAAAACAATATTCACTAAAATATGGAGTTCTAAAGGACTCTCATCTGCGGTGTGCGTGGGGTCGCTTTCGGTTTTTCTCGCTCTGGTGGTTAAATTTGTAGACTGGGAAATCGAGCACAACCGCAGCAGCAGTAGTAGTAGCAGCAGCAGCAGCAATAACAGACGGTCCGGGTCTCCGATTCATTTCACGTCAAGCTGCGCGGGGGAGCTATTGCTAACTTGGTGGCATCTGGTTTCTCCCGTCTTCACCCTCGTATGTGCCTTCTTCTGGGTCGGCTTGTATCTGATCCGCTGTGGAGTCCTAATCAAAACAGCCCTTTTCCTCTTGACCGCCTGCCATTTGGGCGAAGCGGCGGCGCAGTCGTTGTTGCGCGGCGCGGATGATCAGTTGCTCTCCTTCACTGCGACCGTGGTGGTGCTCGCGTGCCTGGCAAGCGGGGCACTCATGGTGGTGGAGCTCAAGCAGGGAATCTCAGTGATCGTTTTCATCAGCATCGTCAGGACAATCTCGCTCATTTCTTTGAACAAAGTACGGGCCAGCTGGAGACCTTACTTGGGGTACGTGGTCGGAGTGCTGGGCATTCTACTGGCGAGGTATGCTGACAAGCTCCTGCCGAACCAAGGAATACACCAGGAGGGCTGTACCTCCGTGACTGGATCGAAGGAAGAGATCCCGGTATTTAAAAGGCGAAGGAGGTCCAGCTCCGTAATATCCTCAGACATGGCACACAGTCAGTCCAACAGCAAGTCTCACCGGCGGACTTCGCTGCCATGCATTCAAAGGGACCAGGTAAGAAGTTTTTTTCCTGTCCTTTTTCCGATGAACGTGTCCGACCGACTTCGTGGTTTGCCTTGACAGTATTTTAGAATTACTGTGGATGTGAATTCAGGGGTGATAGGATATCCGGCCTATGGATTATTATTAAGTATGGATTTGTCGGTGCCTTTTGAAGGCGCAATTGCGATTTATTATTATTATTGTTATTATTATTATTGTTAGTATTATTATTATTATTATTATTATTATTATTATTATTATTATTATTATTATTAGACATTTTAGCTTTGCACATAAACATCAAAGCAAACGAAACAATTTTGCCAGAGCGATTGGCGCTGGATGTAGACTTCAACTATATCTGCTGCATTGTAATTCAATGAGATCCCGTAGTCCTGCCGCCTTATTGCGGTGCCGAATTTGAGATTTCACCTCTTTATATAACTTTGTAGATAGTGGTTGCTGTTTTGTTAATTAATTTTCGCAGCTATATGTGATTTCCCAATTGAAATGTGTCATTTTTCCACATGTACATTTGGGTAACTGTATGCGTAGTGTGTATTTTGTTTAAATACCAGGAAAAAATATCACTGGAGTTTGCTGTATGTATTGCTGTAAGCCATATATATTTGCTGTTCAATTCAATTAATATTTAATGATATGTTTCCTCGCTTAATGTTTGGGGGTGGAGGTACTTCACTGTATCGACTTGAAGAAAAGTAAGCCGTTTGTGTAGTAAACACAAACCACGAAAGGTTGCTCTAAATGTTAAACAAAGTCCGGCTGGTTTTGGAGCTTGTGTACAGAAATAAAGTTTATATCAAATAGGTTGCATCAACACAGATTAAAGACTCGCAGTTTGGCTCAGATTTCAGTGGGTCATCATTAGTCAGAGGCTGTAGACTGATACCGTAAAATAAACATGCAAACATAACACATTGCGCAAGGCGCTGAATGATATTCTATTTTCCTTTGCCCGCTACCGTTTCAACTTCAGGAATCATTTATATGGACTTTACACACGCGTATCTGCATTATTTGTTTGGGAAAAGTTTGGGCAAATAGTTGTGTGCTACATGAAGTGTAATTATATAACAACTTAAGTCATCTGTAAAGCAGGCGACTTCAGAGCAGAGTGATGCTAAGTGATTGATAAAAATGTTACTTTAGATCAAGTATTGAGAAAGCAAGACATTTTACACTGGTGTACTCAAACCTCTGCACAGACTATATATACAACAATATTTTTTCTTTTTAAAGCCCTTTGCAGTCCTTTATATCATTGAAGATATGGTGTATTTATTAGATTTTGTAAATTTATTAAACATGTCTCATGTGCCTTGTGTAGGTATTCAGATATAAAACAGTATTTCTTGTCTCCACACCACCAAGATGCGCTTTTTGTTGTGTGCACCATCCATTTGAAGGGAAGAAACTTCCAGAAAAGCATTCAGTGTCAGCGCTTTGCATATCTTTTTTTTTTCTTCTCCACGGCCTTTGTTTTTATTTATTTTTCTGTTTCTTTGCTTCATTGATTTCGCTTGATGGATTTGCTTTAATGAAATTGCCTTTTCGATACATGTATTACATGAAGCCTCACTTCGATTGCTGTTGGACTTTGCTGTTGTTTTCAAGAAGAGCTGGCCATCATAAAACCATGCATGCACACCCCTCCTGCTTACTTTATAGTCCTGTCCTAAACATAGAGATAGACACATACCTGTGTTCACTCGGAGAGCAGAGTGATCTTTCACACTAACTTAATGCGAAGTCCAACAATGCAGATTTACAGCACCCCTATGCGAAATCAATCACCACGGTGAGCCCTTCAATGAAAAACAGATTTTCTCGAGGATCAAAGACTGTATTGTGACTCACTTTTTTGGTCAGAAGCTGAGGGATACCTGAGGTCGCAGTGTTTGCTCAGCCATTTAAGATATATTGTTGTCATTTTATGGGCATGTGGTACTTAAGTGGAAAGATATATTTTGCTGTCAGTTTCTCCTTTCGTCTGTTATGTGAACAGAATCGTGGAGCTTAAATATGAGGACCAAAAAAAAGCTGTCTGAGATCTCTGAAAAATAGAAAAATAGATCTAGGCATGTGTCAAGCCTGTTTTTGATGTCTACTGAAGGACTGTGAATATTTTGAAAGACAATGGTGAAAATGCATGTAGGTGTCAGTAGAATTGTTTCCTGTGTAATGATGAGACAGGAAAGGTGCAAATAATTCATTGCGTTGCACGGAGTGCTGCAGGACAACACCACCGAAGGCAGCTGCAGTAGACACCATGTTCTACTGTAATAACCAGAAAGTAACACATTCCAAAAATTTAGATACGCACCAAGCCCTGGCTACCAAGCCTACGAAATGATGGTGATAATATACATTCTGGGGCAGGCTTTATGCGCTCTTGTAATATGCAGTCACCATTTTGAAAACTGATGGTCTATCAGAATATTTGGAAGAGTGCCATGTTGTGAATTAACAAACAAGTAGTAAAAATACAAACATTTCTGTCAGGTTATATATTGTAGATGTTATGACATTTCCCTCTTAAGCTAATGCTAATATCATTGATAAATGGCTTGGGCTGTTCTCATAATTTTTTTGCCATTTTGTCACAGTTTTCACCATTTTGTTACAATGCAGTTGTCCTCTCTTTAAAAAGATTATTATTAAGATGATTAATTAAAACATATTATTTTCAATGAAGAATTATGTTTTTCATGACACAGATTTAATATGTATGTAATATATTTTATATATAATTATGTATATATAATTCATGTCATTAACACTGCAATATACTATACTGTACCATATGGAGTAACTGTTTTGCAGACATTGATAAGTCTTCATGTTAGAAAAATAGATGATTTTAGTTTAACAGATACTGCATATACAGGTACTGCAGTAGACACTAGATAATGCTACATCACCACTGGTGATGGTAAAGGTGTATTTATGCATATATAAAATGCTGTCCATTATACATTATGCTGCCTTATTTGGAAGGTTTCATGACAGAAAGGTAGCTTACAATACAGATAAGATATAAACAGTAAGTGGTTTCATACTTTAATGTAAACTGCATATTACAGATAGTACATTTAACATAATGTATGCAATACATATTGCTGAACACATTATTGTCTATATCATACATAATTTGTAAGATTTCTCCCATTAAATACAACTGCTTCTGTAATGTGAAGCTGAGATGTACATATATTTTTAAATTTACAATTTTTCCATATAAACTGTAAAAATAACAACAGCATCAACAACAACCTCAACAACGCGAAAACAGGGAGCTCTCATCTGCGGGCTGAACTGCTGCCATTCCGTCTTGTAAACAAGAGCCCTCTAGTGACAGACGTACAAAACTACAGACAGTGGGAGCTGAGGATGCAACCATTCATAAATCTGGCATTTTTTCCCATTTGTGTCTGCGCTGGAATGTCAGGGCTGCTGTTTTGCATTTGGTGTAAATTGCCTTAACTGCGAAACCAAGCCCTAGCGACCAAAGCCCTAAAGACTGAGGTCTTTTTTTTTCCTTGTCGGGGGGATTGATGTGGCTGGGAGGCCGTGGCGCGGACTCCGTGTTGTTTGTGTGCACACACACAACAGGCGGGTCTATGCGTGTTCCTGTCACGTGACAGTTGCATGTCTTATGGGCGGCAGGCCGCCCGGGCCGCGGCGCGTCCGTGTCATCGTGATGTGTAAACACGGCAGAACGTCACCTTCAGCAGTCATTAGTGGTTCTCACCTCTCTAATCGGTTTTGCTTGCTCATGTGAAGTACAGGGAGTTTAATTGCCGCACTCTGTTGGTGTAAGGTAAACTAGGGACGATAACTGAAGTCAGCCCTCAGTTCCATGTTCAAGGTATCCCTGCAATCACCACCTTGTGTTTTCATTCATGAAATAGAGCACGTGACGCACAGTCCACAGTCCACTGTCAGATATAAACATATCTGTCTTAGAAAAAGGCCCAAGGGCCCACTTCTGTATAATAGAATTAAGAAGATTGTTGGAGTTCAGTTTTTTGTTCATTTAAAGAGTCGCTTGAATGAATGCCAGTTGTTTCTTGGTTGACCTTTGATTGAAGGATGTATTTGGCTGATAGGTTAGACATGAGTGGAAGCTAATATGGTGTTACAGAGCGAGGCTCATGCCCCAGGGCATTCTAGAGTTATTCTAGTGTTCTGGAGTGCTCAAAGTGGGACTCGTATTCCAGAATGGAAGCGGTGCTCCGGAATGGGGCTTGTGTTCCCTTGTGAAACTCTCTCCCATCAGAAGATACATCCATACGTCCATCTGCTGTGAAAGGCCAGGAGGCCGAGGGATCTCTGGGGGAGTGGGGATGTCTGACACCTTGTCAGTCTTACAGATAAAACCAAAAATCATTTTGTTCATGGAAGAATCAGGAAGCTAAATGAATGGATATAAATAATGAATACATATTTACCATTTTTTGCATTTTTAATTTTATTTCTTGCATTTTTGAACACAGGTAAATAGTAGTTGTTCATAGCTATTTTGAGCAAGCTATGGTATTGTGATAAAAAAAAGATTGCAAATGTCATAGAGGTGCAGAACCTGAAGTAAGCACGCATGCTGTTCTGAAGTCATCTCCACCAGTAATGCGTAGTCCCTTGACTTGTAGCGGTGCACACAGCCCCTCAAATTCATACTTGATGTAGGAAAAGAGTTTATATGGGGAGAAAAAAAAGCCATAAAAGAGGAGAGCGGGACCCGAATCTTTCTCCGTGTCTCTCCCTGCAGCGCCTCCGCACCCCCGAGCGCCCTCGTTCTGTCAGCTGCGCCCTGTAGCATCCTCCTCAGGGGGCCGCTTTCCTTAAGAGGGAAGATTTAATAAACACATATTTTTCTGTTTTAGACTGCGGACTGCCTGCCAGCGTCTGACGACTCCCTCTCTCTCCCTCTCTCTCTCTCTCCCTCTCCCTCTCTCTCCCTCTCCCTCTCTCTCTCTCTTTCTTTCTCTCTCTCTCTCTTTCTCTCTCGCCTTGCGCTTACAGCGGCCTTCCACATATCAGTGCACTGAAAGAAAGTCATTATTAGTTTATATAATGAGAGCAAATTTGGCTCTGCCCGGACCCGGGCGTTCGTTGAGTTTATGCGAAACGACAGCCTAATCTTTGGTGCTCTAGTCAGACTGATTGAACTCTGGGGAAGGAGCTGAGGTTTTTTTGGATCACTTTTCACAGCTCGTAAGGGGATCTTGGAGGAAGAGATTCCGTTTCATATGTTCTGTTCCAAACGTCAACGCTGTCACACTTTTTCCTTCATAACGGGCCAAGTTTTTCACAAAGAGAAATGAAAAATTTTATTGGCCATGTAGCGGGCTTTGCTTTAATTTCAATGAGCTGATCTGTGCATTGTTCTCTTTTTTTAACAAATAAAATGACGAAATGTAAAAGGTCTGTTTAACATAAACTGGTTATTACACTTTTTATGAAAGAATAGCAAGACATTAGTTTTCTTAGGACTACGCAGACGTCAGTTTCCACAAACTGCTGCATAAAAAATTAACGATTTTGATATCATCTGTAACATAAACATATGAAATCTATACTGTGTCACAAAATGGTCAGGGGCTTTTTTTTATTGAACTGAAGTTTATTGAGAGAGGGTGGGTTCACGGCTGTGCGCTGGAAAGAGAAGCTGATTCGCTGAGAGAGGTGTCAGTCACAGACACCAAATCAGAGTGTGTGGGTGCAGCCAGCACCAGCTGTGTGGAGCTGTGAGGAGTAGCTGATATGACGGTAATCTCTGTCCTCTGATTGGCAGCTCCCATCAGAATTCCGCTCTCCCCTCTCACTCCTTAGCGTGAGGAACAAGGGGGAGGGGCTGAAACCGGGGGGGCGAACACTGTCCTCACAGACACCAACACAAATATTATCCCAGCTAGCAGAGGAAATTCTTTCTTAACTCGGATGATAAAGGTATTTTAAACCTACAGTAATGACTTCCTGTAGCGCAACATCCAAGTCAAATCATCAGTATCGTTTTGAAAACATTGTATTATATGAATTAAGGAAGCTTTTGTTTTTTGTTGTTTTTTTTTTAAATTTTTTTTGGTCAGTTGTTATCTTGAGTGAATCTTTTAAACTGTGCATACCGAGACGTTGAGAGATTATTTGCAGCAGGCTGGTTCCCATCCCCCCAACAGAAGTTGTTAGCGTTTAAGTAGAAGACGACCTTGTGGGATATGATTTTTGGGAACACGCTTTCTTGTGGTTTTGGGCCAGATTCAATCAAAACTTTGTTCCCCCTGGAATGGAAACAGCCAATCAGTGCTGAATTGGTCATTTGTGATTGGCCTGCATCAATCATGTTTTTTTTTTTTTTTTCCTCCAAGATTCATTCCAGCTCAGTGTTGTTGCTTCAGGAAAAGTAGGTCATTGGAGGTTTTGTTTATTGGCCAGGGAAAATAACAACCATACACTTGCCCCCTGAATTCTGGTAGCGATTTTGTGTTCTGAGCGCGGTGTGGAGCGCGGGAGTGTGCTTTTCCCGTTGGATGCGTAGCCCGGTGGATCACCGCAGCTGCTGCCACATGAGAGGAATGCTCCGACAGCCTAGGCACGAACCGACTGCCTCGTGTTTCTCCGTTACAACCAGAAAAACAGGCTAAGGTGTCGAGGTAGCGCCGGGTCAGCCAGAGCTAAAGTTCCGCTGTCATGTCTCACGGAGCCGGTCCAAGGTTCCCGGGTCCGATCCGCGGCTCTGGTTTCCCGCGGGTCTTGGACCCGTCAGGGGCTGGGGAACCGAGCTGTCTGTCCTGGTCCAATCAGCACCACCTGATCTGTGGTGTCTTCACAGGCATGCATTTCAGCGCAGCGAATAAGGGGCCCTCCAGGGTCCTTGCGTGGACGCTGTTTTGTCGAGGTTAAGCGCACGGGATGATGGGAGCTTCGCTGGCGTTCCCCGCTCTGGGATTAGCTCTAGAAATGATGGCTGCAGGTCCCAGCTGTTGCGGAGCCACGTTGGTGGTGTTAAAGGCAAAGACAAAAAAAAAAAATTCTGCACTGTTTTTTAAGTCGTGGCCTCATTCCGTTCACAGTGCCCGCCGTATCAGCTGATGCACTCACTGTGCCAATCGGCGAGTCTGCGGTTGTTTTGCACAACAGTGGCTCCATCTGGGACGCTTAGAGCTTTAACTTAGGGGGCCCCACTGAGCTCTTTCACCAGTATAAGAGCTGGAGTCACAGTATACCAGTGTGCTGGAATCTGCTCCATTTATTTCACTGTCAAAAACAAATGCATGCAGTCACACAAGACATACACATCCACACATATTCACATATACATACACACACAGCAGACACACACATGATATGAATATGAATTAAGGCAGGATGCTCATGCACAGATTGCCTCACATGCTAATTTAGATTTGGGCACAGCGGCGAAAAAAGGGGGGGGAAAAATGCACAATTGCGAAGTATGCAGCATGTCTATATATAATTGACACATCCTGTACATTTTCGGTTGGTTTCACTTTTACTTCGGGCTTGGTAATTATGTCTCGCAGGTTTTTGTCTCCACATAGTAAGGAGGAAGGATAATATTTTTGGTTTTGAAGGTTAGCAGAGCGTACCAAGAATTATGGGATGGGAAAAAACCTCATTCTCTCATTGACGTAAATGAATCTCTGGAGAGACTTCCTGTGCACGTCTGTGCCATGGTTTTTCGCAACATTGTTAGAATGCTTTCACAACCTCTTGCATACCGGGTGAGTACATCGGGCTACATACTGTACTCTGCAACAGATGATTAGAATGGACTTGCAGCAAAACCTTCCCTTTCCCTCCGATGATTAAAAATGATGGAAAATGAGATGTATTCCTTTCCTGACTGCCTCGGCCGCAAGGGCTCAGTTTCTAAATCCGCTCTCTCTTCATTTTTGGATCGGACCTGTCAGACACGGCCTTCCGTCTTACTTCCTTTCGTCCTTCTTTCATGTATTTTTGAAACCCTTTTATGTCACAGAATTGCCACAAAAGTGTTCGCTGCATTTTTTAAGGAGTATTACAGCGTGCAGCAAAAATGTATGATTCAGTAAGTCCTTTATTTGGGATACATAACAAAAAATCTAACATACATATCTGTAACTCATATCTAAGCATATATGAACATAAAGAGATGGGTGACTATATTATGGCTTTGATTTACATCTGCTGTGTCTCTGCGCAGTTGAAGTGCAGCTCCATGAATTTTATCTGAGGGAAATTCCAAATGCACAGTACCTAAAAATGATTTATTAATTAATGTTTGCACCAGCAGCAGTAGCAGCGGCAGTAGTCGTCATACCAACCAGCCAGACTTTTTATTCTGCTCCTTAAAAAAAAAACGTTACAGGGAGACAGAGAGATCTTTTTCACTGAGGAGAGGCCTGGCGCTCTTATTTTGGTGCTAACTGGTCAGCGCCCCAGCCCTGGAATGTGTAGGTTCAGCTGTCTGGCAGCGAGGAGGGCTTCCAGTGCTCATTCACTGAAGGCCTGGTGCGCTGACCCTCTCCAAACATCGCGCGGAATACATTTCAGACCAGGCCCGATAGAGCCATTCCGCCGTGTCACCAGGTGTCCGACTGCACCGCTAATGAATGGACTCATACAGCTGAGAGCACAGAGACAGAGACTGGGGGAGAGGGGGACGGGGAGGGAGGTGTAAGGGAGAGGGGAGAGAGTGGGGAGAGGGAGAGGGAGAGGGAGGGGGTGTGAAAAGAATTTCAGGCCAAGTACAACAAATATGTCAAACTAAACAGACCAGCCATCAGGCCTCTTTTCCACAAATCCCAATTTCGTTTTTACATGCAGACCAAAATTAGAGAGAGAAAAAAAGAACCTCACGTTGGTACACACTTGCTCTGTTTTTGCAGCAACGGGACACACTTGATAAAGATGTTTTCGTCCACCCCCGCTCCCTGGTGTGAATGGTGCAGTCCATTGCTCCACGCAGGACTCCAGAAGCAGGAGTTCCAGGACCATTGTAATGGAACAGGGGGTGAGGGACCCTGTGATAAAGCACAAGTGGTTTCCATTCATCCAGCTGTTAATGGTCTGGATCGTGGGTCAGTGCTCAGTGAGAGTCCGCCTGTGAATGGTACAAAGGAGGTTATTAACAGCCCTAGTGTGGGGCAATGTTTGGGGGAACTTGAAGCATTACCAGAAGGTTGCATGTTTGAATCATGGAGATAGGTCTGTGTAGCCCTTCCTGTTTATCCTGTCCTGGTGACAGCATCCAGCAGAGATAGAATGCTCTGTTGCTGAAGCACAACAGACAACAGCAGCTAGGATGGACAGCAGTGTGGCGTATTCTTGTAGAGACAAGATGATTGGTTCCAATCCTGCCAGGGAGAGTGCTGTTCTGCCCTCATACTAGGTACTTAACCTGAATTTCCTCAGTAAATACCCATCTGTTTCAATGGAGAGAATATGAAATGTAAGCTACGCAATGTCTGATAAGCGAATAAATAATGCAGTTTTGCTAAATGGGGGTGGATTGCACTGGTGTTACCAGAGGTAAACACTGCTGTTTAGGAGCTCTCTCTCACTCGCAGCTTTGATACAGCTGGCCTTCCCTTCTCTGATCACAGGCATATCTGTAAACGGGCCACTATTACACCGCAGGAAATCAAAATCCTTTGGTAAAGGCCGTGAGATTTACACTCGTGTTACTCGTGGCAATTAGCATCTGCACATCAGCGGTCCGAAACAGAGGACAAAGGCGTTTTCTCAGAGTCTGAAGCGCTCAGACGGCCGCTGGTCCAGGTCCAGCAGTCTGCTGCTGTTTTGCCTCCAGTGAAAGTAACAGCCGCGGCACTGTAGGAAAAACAGTTTAGAGGGAGAGTGCGGACGCATGCTGCATCATACTTCTCACATTAACATTTGCCTCCTGCGCTGGCCTGTTTGTCAGACACCTGGAGACATTCTGTGTGTGTGTGTGTGTGTGTGTGTGTGTGTGTGTGTGTGTGTGTGTGTGTGTGTGTGTGTGTATACTTCTGTCTGCCTGTGTGTGTGTGTGTGTGTGTGTGTGCGTGTGTGCGCCTGTGTGTGTGTGTATACTTCTGTCTGCCTGTGTGTGTGTGTGTGTGTGTGCGTGTCTGTGTATGTGCATGTCTGTGTGTGTGTGTGTGTGTGTGTGCGCCTGTGTGTGTGTGTGTGTGTGTGTGTGTGTGTATACTTCTGTCTGCTTGTGTGTGTGTGTGTGTGTGTGTGTGTGTGTGTGTGTGTGTATACTTCTGTCTGCCTGTGTGTGTGTATACTTCTGTCTGCCTGTGTGTGCGTGTGTGTATGTGTGTGTGTGTGTGTGCGCCTGTGTGTGTGTGTGTGTATATACTTCTGTCTGCCTGTGTGTGTGTGTGTGTGTGTGTGTGTGCGCCTGTGTGTGTGTGTGTGTACTTCTGTCTGCCTGTGTGTGTGTGTGTGTGTGTGTGTGTGTGTGTACTTCTGTCTGCCTGTCTGCCTGTGTGTGTGTGTGTGTGTGTGTGTGTGTGTGTGTGTGTGTGTGTGTGTGCACATATCCGTGGTTGTGTGCATAACTGTTTTTGTGCATGTGCATGTAAACAGGTTTGTATGGCTGTGTATGTGTGTGTCTGTATGTGTGTGTACACGTATTGATGTATATACTGTATGTTGTTTGTGTCTGTGTGCACATATTTTATTTTTTGTACTGTGTGTGCATGTGTGTGCCTGCACGTGCGTGCGTGTGTGTGTGTGTGTGTGTGTGTGTGTGTGTGTGTGTGTGTGTGTGTGTGTCCGCGTGCGTGTGTGTCTGCATGTGTCTGCACGTATGTGCGTGTGTCTGCGTGTATGTGTGTGTGTATGTGTGTGTGTCTCGCTCTCCGGCTGCGGAGAGGGAGCTTGTTATTTTAACCTGTGCTGGCTGCTGCCCAGTCCCCTGCATACAGAGAGGCTTCCCTGCTGGCCATCCATATGAGCTGTGGACTCCAAACAAGGCCCGAGTGTTACTCACTCAATGGTGTGTTTTAGTTTTAAAATATGCCAGGCAGATGGGGAAAAAGTGCAAGCCTTGAAAAAACTGAGCCTGAGCATCTGTGTGTGTGTGTGTGTGTGTGTGTGTGTGTCAGTGTCAGTGTCAGTCTGCCTGTTGCTCCCTTTTTGCAGCGAAAGGTTTAAGGCTTTGGTTGAAAGTTTGTTTTTTCAGAGTCTATTTCAATTAGTGAGACCCTAAGTGTGCAACATTTAGCGGCGGTTTGCCGTATTTGCGCATCTCTTTTTTTTTGTGGTTAGCTCATACGTGCTGCCAAATAGCGGGGGGCTTGCTTGGCAGGGGGGTAAAGGGTGTGCTGGGGCTTGCTTGTAAATGTTTTTTTTTTGTTTGTTTGGCTTTGTTTTGTTTTGGTTGCCAGTTTCCAAAAGTAGAGAAATGAAACTCCCAGCATCGTATCAGATTGTTCACTTTGCAGACACAGCGCTCAGCATTGATATCCTTTTTGCAGGAGTTCCCTGTGCTCCACAGTAGGTCATCTGTCACATGGTGCACATTACATATACGTATATAAGAAAATTTAATGACGTAAAGAAGCCATTCATGTTATAGTATAGTGTCCATCTGGCGCCGTGTCTGGCTGTGTCACTTGAACAGCACACACTTGCAGAGCCAGTTTTTCCCTCTGAATTCTCACATGAGTGATCGTTGTCTGCGTCGCTTGCGCTGGCTCTCCGACCCTGCTTCCGGCAAGGTTAAAACCGCACCACAGCCGGCTCTGAGTCAGACAGAGTGCCCCTCTGCTGTCTAAAGCCCGAATGCTGTGGAGTAGGGATGCCCCTTTTACACGTGCCATGCGGGTTCGCTTCTGCTGTCTGTTTGCTGCACTGGAGATGTATGGCGTAGTTCCTATGTTAAACTACACTTCCCAGCACTCAGAATATCACATGCTTTCTTCCAGCACCCAGCTCTCTGAATGCAGATTGATCATTTTGTCGGAAAATTGGGTTGCCAAAAACACACCAAAATTAGAGGAATTGCAGCCAAAAGCTTTACACAGAGCTCTGCTCCGTTTGCCTGGGCCAGCATGACATTATAACCCTGTGTGTGCCAATGCTAAATGTCAGGGTCTGTAGGATAGTTCAGCAGCGTGTGGTTAATCAGTTGAACCGCATAAATAAGAATCCACAGCATATTAACAGAAATTCAAATGTTTTCCTCAGGCAGCTGCTTTCTCTTTTCCCATGGATTTATTGGAGTCTGACAAACGTAACTCATCACCTGCTGCGTGAAGTATGGACTAGAGTACTTCCTGAACAGAATACACTCGCTGCACAACTTGATTGCAAATTCACCTCTCTGAGAGGCGGACCAGAGCCTCTAATCCACTCGGGTTTCACATTAAGCTCAGTGGCTACATTCTGACCTGCGTAAAGATGCTGTAACTATGTGCAGAAAAGACTCTGAGGCCAGCTGACTACCTGTTCAGATACAGTAAAAACCATTTCAATTAGATTATCACCACCTGCGGTGGGAGAAAGAGCAGGGTAATTCTGGTCAACATCTGACTAAGCTAAGGGTCTGAAGAGCATTAATAGCTTCAGCTGTCATGAACATTCTCTCAGTCCCACAATGGTTTGTATCACACTGTTTATTGGCATTATTATATATTATGAATATATATAAGAATTATATAAAGCCATGCTGTCCCATGATTCCACTCTGCAACGGCTGCTCCCCAGGTCCAGTTCACCAACCGTGGCTCCATTGCCCTGCCAATGGACACACAAAACTACAAAGCTGGAGGAATTCAAAGCCAGATTCTGGTCTTTTGAAGCGTGCTGCATGCATTTCTAAAAGGTGCGCTTCTACGAAAACCCACAGAGGCCCGCGAGGGGAGATGGAGTTGGGGGTGGGTGGGGGCACTCCAAGGTCACAGTGCTGTCTGTGTTTGGAGAGAATCAATGGGCCCGGAGTCCGGTGGGGATGGACGGGGCGTGTATGTGTGTGTGTGTGTGTGTGTGTGTGTGTGTGTGTGTGTGTGTGTGTGTGTGTGTGTGAGGAGAGTGCAAAGCCACGGGACAGGCAGTGCCCTTCAGCTGGGCTCAGCGCTGTGCCAGAGCTCAATTCAGCCCAAATGGTCCTATCCCGGGAAGTAAGCTTTTTAATCTGGGGGGAGGAAGTCTGTGGCTTGGAAAAAAAAGCCTCTGAAATTTGTCATGGTTATTACTTGCTTACCGTTTCACCTTTTTTTTTTTTTTGGTTATTGTATTGTGTCATGTTACAGCCAATGAGATAGGATGACACCTTGTTGTTTGTTTGTTTGGGGGGGGGGGTGGGTGCATCAGGAGTTCATGTTTTCTGTTGCCGGTGCCGTTTTCATTGTTAACAGTCTGAGGCATTTTCTCCCGGTAGTTTGATCCGTGTATTTGCATATCAGATAATTGCTTGTGTAATTGCGTTGCATGCAGCTGGTAGCGTTTTTTGACTCTTATTATGTTCTTTGGTTGTGTAATTTCTGCTGAAACACACACAGGGCTGAGTGTGCAATTCAGCTAATTGCATGAAGCCGCTCGTTCGCGGAGCCAAAATCTCATTGCCTCTTTATATTTGGTCAATTGCGTGAGAAGTGCCCTTTTGCTTCAGTGCGGGGCCTGTCTCGCATCAGGTACTCTGAGTACCAGTCTTTGCCATATACTATGTGCAGTTACACTAAAGTCAACTCCTGATACCTGCATGTGCTCAGGACGCTTGTAATGTTATGCATTTAACCAGAGTATGCATGTAAGAGGAACAAAGATTTTAAGTCTGACTGTATGCCAGAGAAAGAGCTCTGGACAACAGTAGTGTGGCTGAGCAGAGGAACCCAGAGATGGACAGGATGGAGAAACTGGTTGTCAGGGCGATGTATCTTTTTAAGTAACTTTGGCTAAGTAATGAAAAATTAATAAAAACATCAGACTCTGAGAGTGTCTGTCCTCTGAATCAGGCCTGCATTTAGCCCCGGTGTTCATGGGAGATTAATGAAGAGGTGCTTTTTCTACAACTTCTCCCCCAAACTCCAATGTCCCTAGTGTCCTGGGTTTTTGCTCCTTTGTAGTAAGAGTGAGTCAGCCTTTGACCCTGCTGTACCGCACAGAGAGTCCCAACGTGCCTCCTCCCCCCCTGTTTCCGCTCAGGTACACCCCGCTTGCATTCACCAGCCTGTCAATATATCTCCGCAGCTCAGAGGCCCTGCGCCAGGTGTCTGTGACGAGGTGTATGGCAGCAGCACTGTGGTGTTAACAGGCACAGAATATTCAGCTCCAAAATCATACTTTCAGGTAACGAAGCGGTGGACTCGTAGACCCGAAAATTGAAATGAATTCATTGAATCAATGATTTTGTACATCGATGCTGAAATTATTGGGTTTCAGCCCACGCCGACCCCCCACCACCCCCCACCCCCGCCAAAGCTCGCTGTGATGTTCCCATGTCCCATTGATTTTGCCACGCTCTCCCCTCTTCCTCCCGCGTTGCTTGGAGACAGGCGGGATGAGTCCCCAACCGCCCCCCTCCAGACTGACGAGCTCTGTTGTGTTGACGTGTGACGGCGCCGCGACACGATCAATGTGAGCGGGCCGTCCGAGCACCTCGGGGGCGTCCCCTGCTTCTCACCTCTCCCAGTGTTCCTCCGTCTTTCCAAAAACAGGCGCTCAGACACCGCCAGGCCTCCAGAACAACCAACCCCAAATGGTGTTAGAAATGTTCTTTTATTCACTTGCCAGTGGTACCTTAATTTTTTTTTTTTTGCATCGTTTGGGAATCGATCATGATTTGTTAGTTTGGCCAGTAGTTTTGTTTTGTGTTTGGCGGGCATTTAGACAGGCAGACACATTGGAGAGTCAAATTGATTGACCTTCTGCAAACACTCGGTGTTCCAGCACACGCAATCAAAACCCGCCGTGGCGGGGGTGATTAGCTCTTTTATTTGTTTGTGTTCTGTCAGCTTACGTAGCGTTTCCACTTCTCCCTGAGGCATTCAGCGAAAATCAGAACACATGACGAAAGATAGAGAAGGGGGGTTCTCTTCGCACCGAAGACTCTTCGCTGCAGTCCGTGGGATACTTCCAGCTCCACTGCAGGATGTTGAGTATGGACCGGTCAGGACCCTGGACCAGAGGAAAAGTGTTTTTTTTTCTTCTTCTTCTTCTTTTTCCCTCCTCCATCCAGAGAAAGTTTGAATCACAGGTGGGACGCAGCTGCTGTGCCCTAGAGGCAAGCCCCTTGTACACTGCTGCGTTAAAAAACCCAAGACGTTCAAAGGGCTCTGTGCGTGGCTTGGGTTAACAGCGTGGCCCAGATGCAGTGGAACAGCACAGCTAAAGGGTGGCCCTGCTTGTTCTGCCCTCACAGCTGCTGCTGCTTAGCCCGGGCTGAAGCTCAGCGCATTAACAAGGGAGTCTAATGGGTGTTGCAGTTGCAGCTGGGGGTGGAAGGGGGTGGATTTTTCAGATGCAAACCAAAGCGTAAGACAACACAAAATGTGAACTGGACAGATAAGCTGTAGCCCATTGTTGTAGGTTGAGAACTGTCTCCAAGGCTTAGGGCAATTCCTCTCCTTTCAGATCGATGAGTGTGTGCGTGAGTGTGTGTGTGTGTGTGTGTGTGTGGATAGTGAGTGGGGTAAGTGCGTGTGCTTGTGTTTGTGTGTGTGATGGATAGTGAGTGGGGTGTGTGTGTGTGTGTGTGTGTGTGTGTGGATAGTGAGTGGGGTGAGTGTGTGTGTGTGTGTTGTGTGTGTGTGTGTGGATAGTGAGTGGGGTGAGTGTGTGTGTGTGTGTTGTGTGTGTGTGTGTGGATAGTGTGTGTGTGTGTGTGTGTGTGTGTGTGTGTGTGTGTGTGTGTGTGTGTGTGGGTATAATCGTGTTATGCGTGTATGAGAGTAATAGTGCATGGGATGCGTGTGAAACAGCAAGGTGATGATTTTAAGGAAGGTGCTGGGTCCCTGTGCTGTACAGCGAGCGGGAGGAGGACCCAAAACCTGTGAGGAAATAACCTCCAAAACGATCAGTCCCCACCGGGCACGGCAGCACCGGATCTGCCCGTGGTGTGAATTTCCTTTGTGTGTGCTGGGGACATGCGGGGCCTCTTGCTGACAGTGACACACAGTGACACGTTCATTATAGCGGGGAGAGCGCATGCCCTCCCAGGGGTGTCAGTCACATCAGGTATCCACAAGCCTTTTTCCTTCCGATCAAATATTAATACAGAGGGAAAAACAGAAGGAAAGAGGACATTTCAGTTAAACTGCCTGAGGTGAACTGCCATGTTCCCTTTCCCTCCTCCTTCCTTTCTTTCCCTCCTTCAAAATGTCAAATCATCACTGCGCTGTTTCACACTCCACACACGCACGCACATACACACACGCATGCACACACACACACACGCACACACATAGAGACACACACATACAGTCCCATTAGTCTTTGGAAAATTAAAATGGCTTGTCATTGTCCACTCACACTGGGAAAAAAGGTCAGATGTTTCGTATGCACATATGATTAGCTTGGTTGTTCATCGGTAGTACACAATGTCTCCTGGGCTGCGTAGGCAAGGTGGGGTGTGTGTGTTCGTGTAACAGTGAGGAGGCAAAGCAGATGTGTGCAAATATTGTCTTGTTTTTTTCTCTTCCACCTGGGCTGCTGCAGGTCTGTGCAATGTGTTCCATTAGAGGTGTGCCCCTCCTCGTCCTCGCTCTTGTCTCCAAAGTAACCCCCTTTTAGTACACCTTTCAGTACCTCTCCTGTCCCGTTTCCCTAACGTTCGTGCCCCCACCCCCATGTCCCCGGAGACAGAGGGGCGGAGACGGTGACAGTGCCAGCGGCGTTGGAGTTGCAGCGAAGTGCAGTCTTTAAGTGGGGCAGGATTTCGGCACCTCGTGGCAGCTGAGGGCCTCTGGCTCTCTGAGGAACTCGGGAAGATTGGTTAAGCACACACTCACACACAGACCTCATCCAAAGAGGAGATACCGCACAGCTGCAAGTCACCATGTTTTTTTGCACTGTTCTTTTCTCTTAAAAACGGCAGTAAATACCTGAGTGGTTTTGGCTGTCTGTCTCCCATGTGGTTGGTCCAGTACGGCTCATGGCTCACCTGCAAGTTCATCAAGCTGTTTTGTGGCTGTTTGTGTGTTGATTTGACACCTTGCTGCACCTGCGCAGTCTCTCTCTTTCTCTCTCTCTCTCTCTCTCTCTCTTCTTTCTCTCTCAGAAGTAAGGTTGCAATGGCTACCCTGTCAGCCATGCAACTGCACGGTTATCCATTGCGCAAGGCTCCTAGACGCGCAGATAATGCCACTGTTGTACACGCACGGCTATCTGTTCAGATAAGACACGCATGTAGTTTGTCACACAAAAAGCCCTTGCTGCTGTTATTGGCGTGAATATGTGAAGTGTGTCCTCCACTTAGCGCCGGATTGGGCCTCTGTAGACATTATGATAAAGAACACTCTGTGCTCCGGGTCTCACAGATGAATGGAGATGCTTTTTACATAACGGCGCATGTGGGAATGCCTTTGTTTAGGAGGGATTCTTATTAATCACACGTGTTATTGCACCATCAATTGTGTGTATTAATTAGTCTATTTACGACTTAATGTCAGAGTTAATGAATGCCTGTCTGAAATTTCGCCGTTCCCGTATGCGGCGTGTGTCTTGTTGGGATGGATAATTCATGTGAGGAGCTGTAGAGATAATGCAGAGGACTCGTGGTGCGCGGTGCTTTGTCATGATACTGTTTACTTCTAAGGGAATAACGTATGAAAAGAAGAGGCACTGAGGAGTGGTTTGGGTTTCTTAAGACCCCTGGCTGAGGCAGGTAGACTCCCCCTCGCCACAGTGACACCTGCGATCACTCGCTGTGCTCCACCGGCAAGCGTTCACGGGGAAGGGAAGCCTGTCCTCGGTCCGCACGGCCCGCCCCTGTTCTGTAAAACCGGATCGGGGACCGGGAGAGCCGGCGCTCCTTTTCCGCCGGTTTTCGCTTGCCGTCTCTCAGTGACAGTCGCCAGCAGCAATATCATAACCTCTGCTGCCATCACGCTAATGGGTCTGAGGGTTACGTAAGGCTGTTTTTTTGGCTGTGTGCACCGCTCCGAGCGGCGAGACCCGACAAGCCCCGTTTTTGGACGGCCCGCGATTGGACGGATTTGTCAGCTGGTTACCCCTCGTTCTGACCTCGAGAAAAAGAGAGCTTGGTGATTACGCCTGACCTCACTGCCCCTCCCAAGGGGTGTGGGGGGAGGTGGGGGTGGGGGTTCTTATATCCCTTAGAAAATGTTAAAGACCAAAGAGAGCTCCTCTGAATTGCGTACAGTATCTGCAGTCGACAGTTACATTCATACAGTTTTAGCTTTAAACAGTTTTAATTGTTACTGTTGTCGTGCCATGAGAAGGTTAGGTGGGACAATGGCACAGCTTGTTTTTCTCACTGGGAGGTGGTGATGGAGGTAACACTTTTGGGGAACAGTGGAGGAATTAGGGGGAATACATTTTTCACACAGTAGACATAATTATGAATGTCAAGAGCTAAATCCATACACTTTATAGACAGAGTGTGTGTCTGCCCTTGTTGCCTCTGATTTCTAACCTTTTACCTTAGATCAGTGATGGATGTCCCCCCATTGCTTCAGTTGACAGTAATTATGGTCCCCCCCACATACAAGATCATGCCAACAGGGGACCAAACTTGATCTAATGCCAGCACTCCTTTTGCGGCTCTACACTGCGACTCCTTACTGAGTGTGTTTGGTGATGGTGTTATTGGACTGTTTGACAGGCGATTCAGTGGTGCCCGTAAATATTTAGCTGATAAAATTCTCTGTCTCTAAAACATGACCGCAGTGTTTGTCATCACATGCTGAATTACGGGGTTTTAATCTCAGAAACGAGCCGACGTGCCTTCAGATCCTATTTGTACTGAAGTCTAGGTCTCCACAGATTTGGAGTCTTACTACATAAACACCTGTCAGGTAACCAAATGGCCCTCAGCATCACGCTGTGCTCTGATGTTCAAGTACTTTACCTATTCGGATGAAATATTATTTCAGCCACTGCAGTATTTCGCCAAAAAAGTCCAATGTATTAGAGATAAGTACACTGCTTATTGAATGATCCAGCCATTGACATTGAGTTAAAAACCCTTTGGCTTCATGAATATTGCTGGGTTTGAGATTTTTTGGTACTTTTACTTACTGTATCATTTTAAGTCAACTCCCCTGTCAAACCTTTATCGGAAATAAATCCATTTTTGCTCTGAGATTCAGGGGGGGCAATGTCAAAAAGGTGATAGTGGCCACCAGCTACTTTTTTATTTGAATAAGCCACTATGTCAGTTAATAATGCAAGTTCAAATGACAGCATGGCTTGACTGTTAAAAGAACCTAGAGACCTAAACAGATGAGTGCTGCTGCTGGTTATGTTTCATAGCAAAACTTTGACAAAGCCTTTTTTTTTCTACTGTGTTAAAGCACATCTGACATTCAGTGTAAACTCAGGGAAACATGTGCCACACAAATGCAGACCAAGTGGAAACAACTGTAGAGGTGATTCTGCTTAAATCAGGATCTGTGTTTTGCACAGTGCGCGAAACTTCAGCTGCTGAAAGCTTGATAAATGAAAACATCGCTAGGTGGTCGAGATACTTTCGGGTTGTTTCTTTTACTTTTAGCCAGGGATAAACAGTGTTTTTCTAAGTAAACCCTCTTCGCCCTGGCGATTGATTGCTAAAGTAATTCTGGGGTTTTGATAAATGAGTCTCCTGTTGTGCGGTACATATAATCCTGTGCTAGAGTGAAAACACGATTTATTTTTCCAGCATTTGTGTAATGAACCCTTTTTTGCCACATGCTTTTGTGTTTGATGTATCGTACATCACTGAGTGCTCCTGTGTAATCTCTCCAACTTGATGATTTTGTTGCTTAGGCTGTTGCAGTATCCCGGTGATATTTACACAAGCCCCTACATTTCATTTTTCTTAAGTCATGTGAAACTAAAAAAAGAGAGAATGTTACATGGTCAACTCTGAATAGTGTCCAGTCCGACTGTCGGCAACTGCTTTCAACAAAAGGCAACTTTTGTTAGGTAATTTGCGAACTTCTCACTCTGAAGTGTTGGCAACACATGTTGGTTGTAGCACAGTGGTTTCACAGTCACTCACTATAGACACTAGAGTTTTTTTTTTTTTTTAATGAACTAAAAAATGTTACCTTAACAGTCACACAGGTAATCAGGTGCTCTAGTTCATCCCTGTAACTTTCCTTTCTGGAAGAAGACTACTGTCTTGGTGTAAGTGACTGACTTCCTGTCACATATGCTGCGAGATGCAAAGTAGCAATGCAGGCAATGGAGCAAAACAGGCCCTCTGCAGGGAAAACCAGGCTGTAAACTTTTACCGTTTTCCTTGTAAAATGGCACAAAAACAGTGCCATATAATGAAATCATCTGATTCATATCCAATCAGAAGAGACTCTTTTTTTTTCATATATTTGCAGCTGCTACCTCTTTTTGTAGTTCAGGCCAGGGTGATTTACTGATACTGTCAAGGGTCAGTTTCACAAACAAGCTCTTGCGATAGGCTGTAGGTTATGCGTGAAAAGCAGAGCAGAATTCCAGTTCTGGAATCATGAGGCCGGGGTTCCATCTGTATGTGATGTATTCCAATCTTTGTTTCGCATCATAATGGTGTCTGCCAGGCCTGCTCAGTTTGCCAGGCAGACTGTTCTTCCCTCAAACGTCTGTACAGCCGAGGGAAACACAGGCAATTGATACTGGTATATTAAACTCGGTGTTAAATTTTTATTGTTCTTTTTATGGCGGTTTGTGATTTGGGTTTTCTTCCCCCTCTTCTTCTCCTCGTTGAGCACTATCTGCAACAGATGTGTTTGATTTCTGTCAGGGGGTTTGGGGTGCTTTTATACGCTGAAGCAGTTTTTAGACAACGAGACTGCATCGTGTCTTGTGAGTGGCAAGGGGCAATGTTTATGATGAGCTCATTATTTCAAGAACATTAGCGGTAACAAAGAGTGGCCACTTCCAGGAATTTGCTCAATTTAGTGTAACTGAACACTTCGTGATTGAGTGTTTCGAATCATGTCTCTAGTCATTATTTACCATTTGTGTCGAAGTGTGCAATCAACCCAGTCCCATGCCAGTCCATCTTTGGTGCTTCTAGGAATAGTCAGAATTATTTATCCTTTATGTAATGTGTATTAAATCATCTTTTCCACTGCTTACAGATAACTTTATTCAAAGCCCAAATGAACTTGAAGTGCATTTCTGCACACACACACAAACACACACACACACACATGCACACACACGCACAAACACCTGCCTTAGTCAAAAGATTGCATTTCCAATTGATGTCATAAAACCCATTTCTTTGTGCCTCGGCAGAAAGAAGATTGATTCAGGACTTCCTAGACTCTGATGAAAAGGTCCTGGCTTAAATAAGGGCTTTTTCACATGGGTCACCATATTTACTGTGGGGCTGCACAGGCAACACTGTTTCTGACTCTGAGATTCTGAAAAACTGGATTTTTCTGTAGAGCAAATAATCCCCGACAGATAACCTCTTTCCTCCACTGCTCTCAAACCTACATTTTCTGAAGCTCAACATCCTGCCTCCATCCAAATCTCCCCTCAATCTCTCCTTCTTTCACTCCCGTCTTTCTTTTTTTTTCTGCAGTTTTTCGTCCAGATCCCCTCTCTCTCCCTGTTGACTCCTGTCTTTATTCAATGTCAGCTGGCTGTGGCGAGTCACATAGCGAAATAAATGGCCCTGTTAGTGTTTGTCTGGGAGACAGACTGGGGAGGGCGCGGGGTGGGGGGGGGACGGATGGCTGCGGGAGTGTGACGTCTGCGCGGGCCATTAAGAGGGGAAACTGCCAGGCTGCGAGGTGGGGGTGTTTGTGTGGGGGGCGCATATGGCAGTCAGATGCGCGAGTCTGGAGCGGAGGGGCCGGGGAGAGCCCCCTCCGGCCCGGAGGACCGGGGACGAGCACACACGCCACCCAGGGCCCCCGCGCGCCGCTCACTGATCCGGGATCATTCCATTACCAAGGCCGTTTGTCTCCATCGGGGCCTCGGTTAATGTCAGAAGAGCCCGCGAGGCAGAGGTAGAGGCTGAGGCAGGCCTGTCCATTCACTCTCTCCACTCCCTCCACTCCCCTCTCCCTCATTCACCACATTTAGCCCCTTTCTTATTGGATTTTTCTTTCCTTTCCTTTTCTTCCCCCGGTGTTGTTATCGTTGTCGTGTGTTGTGTAAGGGACTCGGCAGACGTGACAGGACAGAGAATGTTGTTCAAAGTTATTCCAGGAAAAGCACTCTCTGTGTGTGTGTTTTTTTAGCTTTGTTTTGTTTTTAATCTGTGCTTTTTTCGGTCTTTATTTTTAACGTCGGATACTTACTGGCACTTGGTATTTTACACCCCCCTCCGCCTCACTCCTCACACACTCTGTTCCCTTGAGATGACAGAGGCTATTACAGTGACATATATTTATTACAATGCCCTTTCATGGTAACATAAGCAAACAAGCTACGCTTAGGATTTACCTGTAGACCTGTAAGCGGCGGAAACACACAACCTCAGGAGTGTATTGTAAAACACTTTTTTTTGTGTTGTTTGTTTTGAATATACTGGGTTTGCTAATGTACTTCACTTCTATTTGCATGTAGCTATTGTGTAGTGCATGGATGGCAGAGGTCCTCTTGTTCGGTCCATTTGAATACATGATATTTAGCATAATGCATGCTAGACAGATACATGTGGGTGATTCACATGTATGATGACAGTGAGTCTGTACATTATCAGTGTCATTAACATTTTAGTGACATTCATTGAGTGTTTTGTTATCGAAAAGGTACATATGCACATCTGACACGTATTAGAAAAGTGCTAATGGCTTGGTTAAGATATTCATATTCATAAGATATTCATGAATTTCATTCTGTGACTCATAAATAGCTGCATTGAAAGGGAAATGCTGATGAAACGTTATTTTGACGAGACGTTCTGTGCTCATAAACTCCAGCCCGGCACCGGCCCCGTGTTTTTCCCACATAAATAAAAGCGCTTTGACGTCCGCGGTGTTGCTGTTACCTCCACGGGGCTGATGGACCATTAACTCTCGCCTGTAAGGCGTACCTGAATTTTTCCCGTGAGAACGGCACACCAGGGGGCCCGGAATCAAGGCTGTGAACAGAGAGCGCGCTCTTCGAACCGCGCAGCTGTCGGGGTGGGCGCAGTCCGCACTCGCTCGGAATGTCGGTCAGATTCTGTTAGATTGTGCCCTGCCCTGGTCCTGGTGTCACTGAGTTTTTTTGTGGAACAGGGTGGGGTGGTGAGGAGAGTTCTCGTTGGGGTTGTAACATCGGTGGATTCTTTGGGGGAGTTCTCGTTGGGGTTGTAACGGGGGGGGGTTTTGTGGGGGGAATTCTCGTTATGGTTGTAACATGGGGGGATTTTGTGGGGGGGAATTCTCTTTGGGGTTGTAACATGGAGGGATTTGTTGGGGGGAGTACTCGTTGGGGTTGTAACACGGGGGGATTTTGTGGGTGGAGCTCTCTTTGGGGTTGTAACATGGAGGGATTTTCTTGGGGGGGGGTTCTCTTTGGGGTTGGGGTTTGGGGGGGGGGAGTTGGAGTCGTAATGTGCAGGAACTTCATGGGGGAGGTTGCACTGGGGTCAGAACATGCAGGAACTTTGTGGGGGGACTTTGCTTTGGGGTCATAAGAAGCAGGGCCACGTTTCTGCACCATAAGAGATGGGTCAAAGCTGCATTCATGTAGCACTGATTACACACCAGGCAATCCATAGCTACGAGCCTGAGAGTACACAGCCATGGACAGACGTGACACTAGATAAGACACATTTTTCATTTTAGTTGTATTTATCTAAGGGGGTCCTGGGAAACAATGCAGAGAGAGTGAAAGTAACACCCGTCATTGTACACTCATCATTCACAGGGTACAGCACTCCTAACCCAGAGGTTCAATTCCCAGGTGGGACTCTGCTTTTGCACCCTGGGGCAAGGTGCTTAAACCAAATGGCCTCATTAAAATATCTAACTATATAAAAGGACAAAATGTATGATATGTGAGCTGTTCTGGCTAAGAGTGTCTGGTAAGCAAATGTAATGTAATGTAATCACTGGTTGCCCTTTGATTGTTGAATGGATTGCCACATGCATGCTTATTTTGCAGAAATGGTATTGACCTTCCAGCTCAGATTCACTAAGGATTTCATCCATGGTATGATGGTATTAGGGGAAAATATATCTCTGACGTTCAAATGAAATGAATGAATCCCCCCGTGTTACAACCCCACTACCCTACCATGTTTGGCAAAAAACTCACTGACACCTGGACCAGGGCAGGGAACAATCTAACAGAATCTGACAGCAAACAAGCACCGTTCTAGCCGTGAGCATGCTCAAAGAGCGTGGGTGAAGGAGAGGGCCTTGGGGTGAAGTAAGGGCTGCCATTGGTTGGGCTAAAATGATTATGTCTGCAAGAAGCCCCGGTGATTGTGAGGTTTGTCCCCTTGAGAGAGAGCAAATGTGAGCCATCCGGGCGCCCATGGCTGTGATTCATTTAGGTGTTTACATTGCTGGTGTAAACTGGTGTAACTGGATTTACTGAGAGCCCACTGAATCACCCAGGCCGCTGTAGCCAAATCTGAGAGTTATCCTCCAGCTCGCTCTCTCTCTCTCTCTCTCTCTCTCTCCCTCTCTCAAAGTGTGCAGTCAGACCAGTCCCATGCCAATCCATCTTTGGTGCTTCTAGGAATAGTCAGAATTATCTATCCTTTATGTAACGTGTATTAAATCACCTTTTCCACTGCTTGTGGATAACTTTATTCAAAGCTCAAATGAACTTGAAGTACATTTCTACACACACACACACACACACACACACACATGCACTGAGGAATAAAAAAATTCAAATACATTACATATCATCAAATACATTTACATAACATTTATTCATTTGCCAGACACTTTTATCCAAAGCGACTTATAAGTGAGGTAGAGTACAACACAAGCAAAAAACCAAGTTTTCTTATTACACTCTCTCAGATACTCAAACTTTCTAACTGAACGTTACACAAATGATTTGAGGGGAAAAAAAAACATTCAGGGAGATCAGAAGTACACGTATCATTTAGCACAGGCAAATGCTTCGCTTGGCAAATTTGCCCCCAAGTAAAACACTGAGAGGAGCTGGGGTGAAAGCCATGTACAAACACAAATCCTCACACTCCTGCTAATAGGCTTTGGCAACTTAAGTTGGGGACTACGTGCCATGCTGTCTTGTACTGAATTAATTATATTAAACTGAGCACAATTCACGATCGCTATCTGTATGTCAAGGCAATCTTGGTAATTCCTTTTTTTTTGCAGTAGACGTCTATTTTGTGTAATTTCAGCACCAGGTACGGGAAAAGCTTTGGATAGTGAGCTATTAGTGCGTTTTTTTAGTGTGATAGTTTTTGCCTTCATCTTGTTAGAGTCTGTGAAAAGTGCGTACTCTTAAAAGTGCGTATGCTGGTGTGCTTGTGTGTGTGTGTGTGTGCGTGTGCGTGTGCGTGTGCGTGTGCGTGTGTGTGTGTGTCTGTGTATCAGTGGTGGTGAAAAGACAGATTCAACCCCAGTCCTGGCTGTCAGTGACCCCCGCAGAATAAGCAAACAGAATCTGAATCTGCAGAATGGATCCATTTTGCCCGGAGGTTGAAGAATGCACAAAGAAGCCCTCACCTCTGTCCTCCAGCTGGTCACCCCCAGCCCACGGGGCTGTGCAATGTGAGCGAGTCATCCAGACCTCCAGTCCGTGCCCCATCACCCCCCCCCCCCGTGTTTTACAATGGGACCAGGCTGGGTAGACCCGGCATAAACAGCAGGGGTGGTGTTTGTTTAAACTGAAAACCTCATGTAGCCCCTGCCATGGTGGCCCAGAGTCTCGGTGGGGGTTGCTGGGAAGGGGTGCTGGGTGGTGGACCTCCATGTCTGGGCCATGGACGTTTGAGGAGGTGAGTGTTGACGTAGCCATGGGGGTCTCGCAGGGGTGCTCCTTGGGTGTTTTTTTTTTTCTTTTTCTTTTTTTTTTTGAAAAGCAGCCCTGCATGGATGGCCCATCTGGAAGAGTTCTCCTGTTCCCAGAGCACCTGGCTGGACCCACGTTTGCGGTGGTGTTGTGTGTGTGTGTGGGAGGGGTTTTTATGTGACACATAAGAACCAGATGGGCAGCAGCTTCCAGACCAACCATGAGTCTGCAGAACGTATTCACACAGGCACACGCACACACACACACACACACACACACACACACACACACACACACACACACACACATACACACACAGAGGCAGCAGGAGGCAGAGGCACATTTAACATTTTACAATATTTTTTTTCCAAATCTGCGTAGAGCAGCATGCCAGACGAATTTGAAATCGAATCAAATCTTAATAGGGCGTTGATGGTTCGAACGAGCGATCTTTATGACGTTGTCAGGGGAGTCCTGGAGATGTCTGGTGGAGGGAATAGGCTTTCTGGTCCTGGCAATATGAGCACAGTGACGTTTAATACCCACGGATTTCGGGGGCTAATGTGGAACATTGAGGGCAGCCACACGAAGGCCATGCCATTTGCTTCATTTGGCTGTCAGCTTGCAAGGGCTCTGTGTTTGCTCCACATACAGTAGCTCCTCTTTGGTGATCTTTCAGTGTGGCTCACATGTGCGTTTGTCCTATTTTCATGATAATAGACTTCCTGAAATATTTCACGGGCCCCCTTTTTTTGGATTAGATTACTGTGATTCATCGCACCCTTTTTTCCCACCCAGTACAGTATCTATGAGATCTTCTAGAATGCATCCATACAGAATTTGATTAAGAGGTGGTAGAACACCAGGCAGGGAGAGGAGAGACACAGGACGTGGATCCGTGTGGAATGGAACATCGTTCTTTATTTGTCTTATGCAGAGCTATGTTTCCCCATCCCTATGTATTCCTCTGGATGCGGCGGACTCAATGTATTTTATCAGCCGTCCCCTGAGAACGGTGGAATGCGTCTTTTTTTGGGACGAGCGGAAGAGAGTTGCCTTTGTACCAAGAATGTGTAGTAACAATAACAACAACAAAGCATTTATCATATATATGTATATATAATATTGTAAATATTATATATACATATAAAATAAATGTATAAAGTAGCGACTGATAAATGTTTTGACTTTTGGTTAATTTAGTACCATGTCCTGTGAAAATATCCATTTTTCAGTGTAATTTATTTTACCACTTTGTAACTGAAGATGATGTCTGTACACTTTCATTCACAGCTGACCACATTCATATTATTATTATTATTACTCAGCGACGTGAGTAATGATTAACACTGGCATGCCTTGCTGAAGAGTGGAACTTAACATCTGGGGAATAATAAAAAAACCAACAATGACATTCTCTGCTAATCATATGGTAACTGTTATTTTTTTCCTCCCCCCTAAGAATAATATTGTTTCTTCTCCTATATTTGCGTCTGTGTCTGGATGGGTATCAGGGCGGCTGCAGGCGTCCCAGGCTGCAGGAACGAACAGGGACCGGGAGAGGGGCCGGGGCGTAGCCGGGGAGGATGTGTGTTCATTAATCAGCCCGCAGTGCGTGCTCAGGGCGCTGGTCACATGACCCCCCGCGCAGCCCGCTCGCCCCGCAGCCAAACGCTGGCCCCCCGTCGCTAGGCCTGATTGTTGGGGGGCCGCTAATTGCCAGGGGGGCAGCTGCGTATATCCGTCACCGGCTTGTTTGCTCGGATCCTTATCTGTCTGAGAGCATTTTGAGCTGCTGGAGGAATGCGGAGGGGGTGGGGTAGCTGGGGGGCGGCGGGGGTTGGTAACACGACGCTTGTTAGGCGAGGACCTCTGATGTCATGGAATGTGACCCGTTGTGAATGTGTGCAGTGGTTACAGATGCTGCATGTTCTCTGAAGTGCTCTTCCTTCCCCCAACTGATAACAAATGTGCCTGCAGGTTTCATCTATTTCACAACCTGTGCAAGAAAAGTGTTTCGGAGTCTTCTTTCCCTTAGGAGAGGTGGGGTATCCGTAACCACGTGATGTCTGTTGTCCCTGACAGATTTCCTCTGTGTGCAGGACATGCTTGCTGAGGGGGGCAATGTTGTCCTGTAGAGGCGAGAACCTCAGTCTGTGCTGTCACAGGCAGGCAGCACTGAGCACCTCCTTTGGCTTGGACATGGCTCTGTGTATAGGGGGTGCAATGGAGGAGGATGGGACATTTGTTGCAGCTTTGGGTTTTGGAGATTTCACATCGTATGAAGTTATGCGTTGTGACATGACAGAGACTCTCTGCCAACCCCTATATCTGATATATCTATACCTGTTTTTTGTTTTTTTTTGCCTTTAGCCTGAACCTTTTGCATTTGGTCCAGTATGTCTGTCTGCCTGACTGCATCAAAGGGGCGTAGTAGCAAATTTATACCACTAGAGGTCAAGGTGGCATCAAAAGGTCAGGGTTGTGTTATTTATGTCTATTTTTTTTATTTCCAGTTTGTTTGCAATAATGTCATCTGAAATGGATTGAAACTGTTGAAAAGGCTGCAGCCACAGTGAGATGGCTCTTTGAGAGAAGCAGCCTTTTCATTTTCTGAAGAGGGCTCCGAATTCATTGTTTCCTACTGTACTTTTCTCTCGCAAACTTTACCCTTGGACGTCTCCGGCTGAATAATGAAGGCCTCTACTGGCTCATTCCTCCTCTGCCGGAATGAGTAATCTCATAATGTCTGCTCTGACGTCAGCCCTCTCGCCGGTCGCCATGGTTACCCAGCGTGCCCCTGCCCCAAGAGGTAATTTTTAACATTCATCCCCACGCACTCAGCCTCGGCGCGGATGGAGAGCCGACATTCCTCCAACTTCAAGGCCCCCCTCGGCCCTGCAGTTTCACAAGACGAGGCGCGCTGTGTTTAATACTCTTCTTTTCTCTCTCTCCCTCTCTCTCTCTCTCTCTCTCTCTCTCTCTCTCTCTCTCTCTCTCTTCTCTGGCTTTTCTTCTCTCCCTTCTTGGTTACTTGTTATCCTTCGTTCTAATTTCCCCACCAGATGTCTTTGCGCAGTCTGCATGCTCTGTTAATTTTAACAGAGTTAGTGACCTTTTTCTGTTGCAGTGCTTCTTTGCTTTTTTTTTAAATTATGTGTATCACTTTGCTTGAGCTTTAAGGGATAGGGAATCGTTTCAGGAAATTTTGGTGTCAACGACTTTTACCATCTCTTCATGCTGCCATCAGAAGCTTTAGTTGAGCCCTTGTAAGGGTGCAGAAAAAACAACGAGCATGTGTCTTTTGGGATGTCGTAGGAAGTTCAACTCCAGTTTACCTCCAGCTCGAAAAAGGTTCACTGTTTGCGTTCCTTTTGCAGCCGGGCCAGAGCTCTTAAAGATTAGCCAGATCCACAAAGGATCAGCTGGGTACGTTTTATGGCTGTCACAGAACATCAGTCATCTTTTATCAAAGCAGACCATTCATCTCAGGCCTGCCCCAAAGTTGTATGCTTTTGCTCATATTCTGAGATGACATTTTTCTGAGTTTTTTTTTTTTAGGGGTGGCTTAAATTTGAGTACAGTGAGGCTGCAAAGATATGAAAAATACAAGCAAATTAATGCTTGCCATTAATAAATGGCATGCTTTACTAATGGTTATAATGCAGAAAAAAGACTGAATAGATGATTATCCTTATGTAATGAGCTCTATCAAGAGTGGCAGCAAGGCAAAAAGCTTGGTATTTAATCTGATGAAAGATAAAATTATTGTTTGCCTGCAAAGCACGGGTCAAGGCAGTGTCTGCATGTGTAACCAATGCGAAACTAAAATTTCTCATTACATGGGAGTTAACTCTTGCATTCGATTCATTGAGTGATAGTTCTCACTTTTATGGTGGAAGGTATGGGATGTGGTTTGTGTTACACTGCTATTGCTGCAGTTTTCTAAAAGGGCTTTCAACCTCTCCTTGGTTCTGTGGCGGTTTACGCTGGCCAGGTAGATGAAATGTGGACTGTAAAAAAGAGATTTAGCTCATTATTGCGTTGAAGTTTTACTAGGCCAAGGCTGTAGAAAAGGGTGAGGTCTAGGGTGAAATTGTTTCCATGTGATGCTTGTTTTAATGCCGGGGGGGGCAGAGGGGGGCAGTGAGAGTCTGATTTGTGTTGTAACTTTAACCAAGGATTGGGGTGCACTGATGAAAGGAGCTTAAACCCTGTCCTGCACCTCACTAGCCTGAAAGCCACCGTCCAACACGCATCCCAAACC